>CAWUFW010012893.1:0-511465 GCA_963921515.1 Calotriton arnoldi | reverse complement strand
GGCAGCCGCATCACTGGGGCCAAAGGTGCGCACAGATCTTGCAGGGTCGGGCAGCCGCATCACTGAGGCCAAAGGTGCGCACACATGTTGCAGGGTCGGGCAGCCGCATCACTGATGCGCCAAAGGTGCGCACAGATCGTGCAGGGTCGGGCAGCCACATTTCACTGAGGCAAAGGTGCGCACATCTTGCAGGGTCGGGTAGCCAGTGACTGCGGCGCAGGTCTACCATGGCACGCTCGGGCAGCCGCAATCCTGAGGCCAAAGAGTGCGCACAATCTTGCAGGGTCAGGCAGCCGCATCACTGAGGCCAAAGGTGCGCACACATCTTGCAGGGTCGGGCAGCCGCATCACTGAGGCCAAAGGTGCGCACACATCTTGCAGGGTCGGGCAGCCGCATCACTGAGGCCAAAGAGTGCGCACACAGGTTGCAGGGTCGGGCAGCCGCATCTGACTGAGGCCAAAGTGTGCACACACTATCGTTGCAGGGTCGGGCAGCCGCATGCGCACTGCAGTCGAGTGCACACTAGGACCTTGCAGGGCGGGCAGCCGCAATTCACTGAGGCCAAAGGTGCGCACACATATTGCAGGGTCGGGCAGCCTCATCACTGAGGCCAAAGGTGCGCACACATGTTGCAGGGTCGGGCAGCCGCATCCACTGAGGCCAAAGGTGTGCACACATCTTGCAGGGTCGGGCAGCCGCATCACTGAGGCCAAAGGTGCGCACACATCTTGCAGGGTCGGGCAGCCGCATCACTGAGGCCAAAGGTGCGCACAGATCTTGCAGGGTCGGGCAGCCGCATCACTGAGGGCCAAAGGTGCGCACACTTCTTGCAGGGTCGGTGCATGTCGCAGCTCCGTGGACCTCAGGCAGATGCAATCACTGAGGCCAAGGTGCGCACACAGGTTGCAGGGTCAGGGCAGCCGCATCACTGAGGCCAAAGGTGCGCACACAGGTTGCAGGGTCGGGCAGCCGCATCACTGAGGCCAAAGGTGCAGCACACTTCTTGCAGGGTCGGGTGTTGATGCGCGCAGCTCCCTGGACCTCGGGCAGCCGCAATTCACTGAGGCCAAAGATGCGCACACAGGTTGCAGGGTCGGGCAGCCGCATCACTGAGGCCAAAGGTGCGCACAGATCTTGCAGGGTCGGGCAGCCGCATCACTGAGGCCAAAGGTGCGCACACATCTTGCAGGGTCGGGCAGCCGCATCACTGATGCCAAAGGTGCGCACACAGGTTGCAGGGTCGGGCAGCCGCATCACTGATGCCAAAGGTGCGCACATATCTTGCAGGGTCAGGCAGCCGCATCACTGATGCCAAAGGTGCGCACACAGGTTGCAGGGTCGGGCAGCCGCATCACTGAGGCCAAAGGTGCGCACACATCTTGCAGGGTCGGGCAGCCATACCACTGAGGCCAAAGGTGTGCACACATCTTGCAGGGTCGGGCAGCCGCATCACTGAGGCCAAAGATGCGCACACATCTTGCAGGGTCGGGCAGCCGCATCACTGGAGCCAAAGGTGCGCACACAGGTTGGAGGGTCGGGCAGCCGCATCACTGAGGCCAAAGGTGCGCATACTTCTTGCAGGGTCGGGTGTTGATGCGCGCAGCTCCCTGGACCTCAGGCAGATGCAATTCACTGAGGCCAAAGATGCACACACAGGTTGCAGGGTCGGGCCAGCCGCATCACTGAGGCCAAAGGTGCGCACACATCTTGCAGGGTCGGGTGTTGATGCGTGCAGCTCCCTGGACCTCGGGAGCCGCAATTCACTGAGGCCAAATATGCGCACACATGTTGCAGGGTCGGGCAGCCGCATCACTGAGGCCAAAGGTGCGCCACACATGTTGCAGGGTCGGGCAGCCGCATCACTGAGGCCAAAGGTGCGCATACAGGTTGCAGGGTCGGGCAGCCGCATCACTGAGGCCAAAGGTGCCCACACATCTTGCAGGGTTGGGCAGCCGTACCACTGAGGCCAAAGGTGTGCACACATCTTGCAGGGTCGGGCAGCCGCATCACTGAGGCCAAAGATGCGCGCACATCTTGCAGGGTCGGGCAGCCGCATCACTGAGCCAAAGGTGCACACACAGGTTGCAGGGTCGGGCAGCCACATCACTGAGGCCAAAGGTGCGCATACTTCTTGCAGGGTCGGAGTGTTGATGTGCGCAGCTCCCTGGACCTCAGGCAGATGCAATTCACTGAGGCCAAAGATGCGCACACAGGTTGCAGGGTCGGGCAGCCGCATCACTGCGGCCAAAGGTGCGCACAGATCTTGCAGGGTCGGGCAGCCGCATCACTGAGGCCAAAGATGCGCACACATCTTGCAGGGTCGGGCAGCCGCATTACTGATGCCAAAGGTGCGCACACAGGTTGCAGGGTCGGGCAGCCGCATCACTGAGGCCAAAGGTGCGCACACATCTTGCAGGCTCAGGCAGCCGCATCACTGAGGCCAAAGGTGCGCACACAGGTTGCAGGGTCGGGCAGCCGCATCACTGAGGCCAAAGGTGCGCACACATCTTGCAGGGTCGGGCAGCCGCACCACTGAGGCCAAAGGTGCGCACACAAGTTGCAGGGTCGGGCAGCCGCATCACTGAGGCCAAAGGTGCGCACATATCTTGCAGGGTCGGGCAGCCGCACCACTGAGGCCAAATGTGCGCACACATCTTGCAGGGTCGGGCAGCCGCATCACTGAGGCCAAAGGTGCGCGCACATCTTGCAGGGTCGGGCAGCCGCATCACTGAGGCCAAAGGTGCGCACACATCTTGCAGGGTCGGGCAGCCGCATCACTGCAGCGCTCAGAGTCAGGTGCGCACACAGGTTGCAGGGTCGGGCAGCTGCATCACTGAGGCCAAAGGTGCGCACACTTCTTGCAGGGTCGGGTGTTGATGCACGCAGCTCCCTGGACCTCGGGCAGCCGCAATCACTGAGGCCAAAGATGCGCACACAGGTTGCAGGGTCGGGCAGCCGCATCACTGAGGCCAAAGGTGCGCACAGAGGTTGCAGGGTCAGGCAGCCGCACCACTGAGGCCAAAGGTGCGCACACATCTTGCAGGGTCGGGCAGCCGCATCACTGAGGCCAAAGGTGCGCACACATCTTGCAGGGTCGGGCAGCCGCATCACTGAGCCAAAGGTGCGCACATAGGTTGCAGGGTCGGGCAGCCGCATCACTGAGGCCAAAGATGCGCGCACATCTTGCAGGGTCGGGCAGCCGCATCACTGAGGCCAAAGGTGCGCACACATCTTGCAGGGTCGGGCAGCCGCATCACTGAGTCAAAGGTGCGCACACAGGTTGCAGGGTCGGGCAGCTGCATCACTGAGGCCAAAGGTGCGCACACTTCTTGCAGGGTCGGGTGTTGATGCACGCAGCTCCCTGGACCTCGGGCAGCCGCAATTCACTGAGGCCAAAGATGCGCACACAGGTTGCAGGGTCGGGCAGCCGCATCACTGAGGCCAAAGGTGCGCACAGAGGTTGCAGGGTCGGGCAGCCGCATCACTGAGGCCAAAGGTGCGCACACATCTTGCAGGGTCGGGCAGCCGCATCACTGAGGCCAAGGTGCGCACACATCTTGCAGGGTCGGGCAGCCGCATCACTGAGGCCAAAGGTGCGCACATAGGTTGCAGGGTCGGGCAGCCGCATCACTGAGGCCAAAGGTGCGCACACATCGTGTGACCAGGGTCGGGCAGCCGCATTCACTGAGGCCAAAGGTGCGCACATGTTGCAGGGTCGGGCAGCCGCATCACTGAGGCCAAAGGTGCGCACACATCTTTCAGGGTCAGGCAGCCGCACCACTGAGGCCAAAGGTGCGCACACATCTTGCAGGGTCGGGCAGCCGCATCACTGAGGCCAAAGGTGCGCACACATCTTGCAGGGTCGGGCAGCCGCATCACTGATGCCAAAGGTGCGCACACAGGTTGCAGGGTCGGGCAGCCGCATCACTGAGGCCAAAGGTGCGCACACATCTTTCAGGGTCAGGCAGCCGCATCACTGTGTCCAAAGGTGGGCACACAGGTTGGATGGTCGGGCAGCCGCATCACTGAGGCCAAAGGTGCGCACACATCTTGCAGGGTCGGGCAGCCGCATCACTGAGCCAAAGGTGCGCACACAGGTTTCAGGGTCGGGCAGCCGCATCACTGAGGCCAAAGGTGCGCACACTTCTTGAAGGGTCGGGTGTTGATGCGCGCAGCTCCCTGGACCTCGGGCAGCCGCAATTCACTGAGGCCAAAGATGCGCACACAGGTTGCAGAGTCGGGCAGCCGCATCACTGAGGCCAAAGGTGCGCACAGATCTTGCAGGGTCGGGCAGCCGCATCACTGAGGCCAAAGGTGCGCACACATCTTGCAGGGTTGGGCAGCCGCATCAATGAGGCCAAAGGTGTGCACACAAGTTGCAGGGTCGGGCAGCCGCATCACTGAGGCCAAAGGTGCACACACATCTTGCAGGGTTGGGCAGCCGCATCACTGAGGCCAAAGGTGCGCACACATCTTTGCATGGTTGGGCAGCCGCATCACTGAGGCCAAAGGTGCACACACATCTTGCAGGGTCAGTGTTAGACCTGTCAGCCCTAGGGTGGTCTTGCCCTGTTTTTTTTCCCTTTTGCGCCTCATTTTTTTGCCCCCATATTTTTACTGGACCTAGGTCTCCGGGCGCCTTGCCACTGCTGGTCAGTGCTGAGGTGCAGGTGCTCTCTCACTAAAGATGGCTGCCACAGGCCCCTGCTACTGCAGAAGGGCCTTACACACATGCACGCTAGTAGCCAGAGTCAGCCTGGGACATAGGGATACAGTATCCATCCCGTCCCCGCCTCTGGGCCACATAGCTAGGTAGGTGGAAGGTTCCAGAACCTTCCGGGCTGTGGGAGGAGTTAAGTTTTGCCGCCTTTAGGAGGGTCACCTGACCTAGGGGTATAAGAGGCTTGGAGGGAAAACCTTTTAGTCAGTTAGGTTGAGGCACCGCTGAACCTGGGAGAACCTGCGCCGGAGTATAGGCTTTCGGGCCTAGGGGGGAGACCTACACTACTGCTGCTGACAGGGCTGAGGCCCTGCTGAAGTAAGATAGCTGAGGAACGCCCACCACCCACTGACCTTGCCCAGTGTGAGGGGACCCAGGGAACCACCTTCAGCGTGCTGGGAGGAACATCAAGTAACCCCAGAACCACCAACTCACAACCCCCTCATAAGAAGAAGAACTCTCTGACAAGAAACGCTTGTCACGGACATTACCCTAAGCCACTTCTGACAAGAAGCTCTCGCAGGAGCCTGAAACCAAGAGTAACAGGAGCCCAAGTTGAATCTTCGAATGGGGATCACGAGGCGAAGCGCTGTGTCCTAAGCGCTAGACCTTCACCCCTATCTACCCAGACCGGCAGCTGGACTGTCCCCACGAACCCTTCCCACACAGCCCTGTGAATAGGCTGTCAGCGCGCCCCGCGCTGCAACTCCACGTGGGAGAAACTGCCACCCCAGTCACTGACCTTGTGACTGAATCGCCGCCGCGGCCGCCGCCGCGTGAAGAGAGGTGTTGAGGTGAGGGAGACCTCCCCCCCTTTCGTGCGTGTGGTGAGGTGCGCCGTCCGCGCCCTCACCGAAGCCCCCAAAGATCTCCGCTGCAGCCCTGGGACCTGTACCCCTGGGTAGGGGCGACGACGTGCTGCCCGCGCTGTGGGCGCGGTGAAGGAATCGCCCAGCGGGGCTCCACTGCCAGCGGGAGCCCCCGGATCATCCCCGTGGCCGCTGCTGTCCGGGCCGGAGAAGAAAAGGCCGCGCGGGGCTGAGGAGCCGGAGGTGGGAGGCGTTGCCCGGCTACGCGAGGAGCCGCCGCGTCGGAAGACCCGCCCCCGAAAAGGCCGCGACGGGATTGGTCCCTGCCAAGAGCCCGAGAGGAACGACGCCGGAGGGGCTCCACTGCCAGCGGGAGCCCCGGAAGAACTCAAGGCCGCGCTGGGATTGGGCGGCGTCCTCGGCCCGCCCCCAGCACGTACGGAGGTAGGAGAACTCCGTGTGCAGCAGAGGGAAGCGGGGAGCCGTCTGCGAAGGACCGCCGGCTCCCGCTCCCTTCCCCTTGTTACAACGCTGACTCCACGGGGGCCGGAGGAGTGCGATACCGGCCCCCAACGACCCGCAACAGGAGGAAAAGGCTCCACAGCCCCGCGGGGCTCTGTTACTCAACGCGAGGGCCGAATCCCAACGGGCCCAGTCGCGACCAGCCACGACACAGCAGGTGAGCCCGGGAGGCCCCTAGGGCGCCAGAACAAGCCACTGGGGGCCGGGGGCCAGCATTCCCAGGGGATTAACGAGGAAGAGCCCTCACTAACATTTTGTACCAGGCGAGGCCCCGGTGAGAAGGGGGCCAAGCCTAATTTAACCCTCACCTCCCCTGAGAGACATAGGAATCCACCATCATAGGGAAGCCCCAGTTTGCTGGACATGTTGAGGGGTTCCCTCTAGGATTTCCTCCCGCATATTGTCCCGCATGCTTTGATGATTGTCTAGGCCTGATGTATGTGCCTATTGACCAGGGATTTTAATATGCCTGAAGTGTTTTGCATGTTCTAGGCCCTGATTTATTAGTGCACCCGGTAATCATTATTGGTGCTGTGTTTTTAGGAGATGATTCCTTTGGCCTTTTAGTGGCCTACACTGTTGAGGGTCTTTTTAAGAAGAATGTGCACCAGTTAACAAAATGCAATGTAAAGTTGAAATAATCTGCCTAATCTGAGGCAACCTTGATTGACATAAAGGAACTTGATTTTAATTACGCAAGCCTGGTGTGGTGTCCTGTTATTGCTTCGCATTTCTGAGTCAAGGTAAGAGTGTGCTGCACAACTGCCTTACACATTGCCTTCGCGTGCCTTCCCCGCTTTGCGCCATGCTACCATAACGGACTCGGTAACCCCGTTTCCAACAGTCAGGCAGCCGCATCACTGAGGCCAAGGGTGCGCACAGATCTTGCAGGGTCGGGCAGCCGCATCACTGAGGCCAAAGGTGCGCACACAGGTTGCAGGGTCGGGCAGCTGCATCACTGCAGCCAAAGGTGCGCACACAGGTTGCAGGGTCGGGCAGCCGCATCACTGAGGCCAAAGGTGTGCACAGATCTTGCAGGGTCGGGCAGCCGCATCACTGAGGCCAAAGGTGCGCACACATCTTGCAGGGTCGGGCAGCCGCATCACTGAAGCCAAAGGTGTGGACACAGGTTGCAGGGTCGGGCAGCCGCATCACTGAGGCCAAGGTGCGCACACAGGTTGCAGGGTCGGGCAGCCGCATCACTGAGGCCAAAGGTGAGCACACATCTTGCAGGGTCGGGCAGCCGCATCACTGAGGCCAAAGTTGCGCACACATCTTCCAGGGTCGGGCAGCCGCATCACTGAGGCCAAAGGTGCGCACACATCTTGCAGGGTCGGGCAGCCGCATCACTGAGCCAAAGGTGCACACACTTCTTGCAGGGTCGGGTGTTGATGCGCGCAGCTCCCTCGACCTCGGGCAGCCGCAATTCACTGAGGCCAAAGATGCGCACACAGGTTGCAGGGTCGGGCAGTCTCATCACTGAGGCCAAAGGTGCGCACAGATCTTTCAGGGTCGGGCAGCCGCATCACTGAGGCCAAAGGTGCGCACACATCTTGCAGGGTCAGGCAGCCGCATCACTGATGGAAAGGTGCGCACACAGGTTGCAGGGTCGGGCAGCCGCATCACTGAGGCCAAAGGTGCGCACACATCTTGCAGGGTCAGGCAGCCGCATCACTGATGCCAAAGGTGCGCACACAGGTTGCAGGGTCGGGCAGCCGCATCACTGAGGCCAAAGGTGCGCACACATCTTGAAGGGTCAGGCAGCCGCACCACTGAGGCCAAAGGTGTGCACACATCTTGCAGGGTCGGGCAGCCGTATCACTGAGGCCAAAGATGCGCGCACATCTTGCAGGGTCGGGCCGCCGCATCACTGAGCCAAAGGTGCGCACACAGGTTGCAGAGTCGGGCAGCCGCATCACTGAGGCCAAAGGTGCGCATACTTCTTGCAGGGTCGGGTGTTGATGTGCGCAGCTCCCTGGACCTCAGGCACATGCAATTCACTGAGGCCAAAGATGCACACACAGGTTGCAGGGTCAGCCAGCCACATCACTGAGGCCAAAGGTGCGCACACAGGTTGCAGGGTCGGGCAGCTGCATCACTGAGGCCAAAGGTGCGCACACTTCTTGCAGGGTCGGGTGTTGATGCGCGCAGCTCCCTGGACCTCGGGCAGCCGCAATTCACTGAGGCCAAAGGTGCGCACAGATCTTGCAGGGTCGGGCAGCCGCATCACTGAGGCCAAAGGTGTGCACACATCTTGCAGGGTCGGGCAGCCGCATCACTGATGCCAAAGGTGCGCACACAGGTTGCAGGGTCGGGCAACCGCATCACTGAGGCCAAAGGTGCGCACACATCTTGCAGGGTCAGGCAGCCGCATCACTGATGCCAAAGGTGCGCACACAGGTTGCAGGGTTGGGCAGCCGCATCACTGAGGCCAAAGGTGCGCACACATCTTGCAGGGTCGGGCAGCCATACCACTGAGGCCAAAGGTGTGCACACATCTTGCAGGGTCGGGCAGCCGCATCACTGAGGCCAAAGATGCGCGCACATCTTGCAGGGTCGGGCAGCCGCATCACTGAGCCAAAGGTGCGCACACAGGTTGCAGGGTCGGGCAGCCGCATCACTGAGGCCAAAGGTGCGCATACTTCTTGCAGGGTCGGGTGCTGATGTGCGCAGCTCCCTGGACCTCAGGCAGATGCAATTCACTGAGGCCAAAGATGCACACACAGGTTGCAGGGTCGGCCAGCTGCATCACTGAGGCCAAAGGTGCGCACACATCTTGCAGGGTCAGGTGTTGATGCGTGCAGCTCCCTGGACCTCGGGAGCCGCAATTCACTGAGGCCAAATATGCGCACACATGTTGCAGGGTCGGGCAGCCGCATCACTGAGGCCAAAGGTGCGCACACATGTTGCAGGGTCGGGCAGCCGCATCACTGAGGCCAAAGGTGTGCATACAGGTTGCAGGGTCGGGCAGTCGCATCATTGAGGCCAAAGGTGCCCACACATCTTGCAGGGTCGGGCAGCCATACCACTGAGGCCAAAGGTTTGCACACATCTTGCAGGGTCAGGCAGCCGCATCACTGAGGCCAAAGATGCGCACACATGTTGCAGGGTCGGGCAGCCGCATCACTGAGGCCAAAGGTGCGCACACATGTTGCAGGGTCGGGCAGCCGCATCACTGAGGCCAAAGGTGTGCATACAGGTTGCAGGGTCGGGCAGCCACATCATTGAGGCCAAAGGTGCCCACACATCTTGCAGGGTCGGGCAGCCGTACCACTGAGGCCAAAGGTTTGCACACATCTTGCAGGGTCAGGCAGCCGCATCACTGAGGCCAAAGATGCGCGCACATCTTGCAGGGTCGGGCAGCCGCATCACTGAGCCAAAGGTGCGCACACAGGTTGCAGGGTCGGGCAGCCGCATCACTGAGGCCAAAGGTGCGCACAGATCTTGCAGGGTCGGGCAGCCGCATCACTGAGGCCAAAGATGCGCACACATCTTGCAGGGTCGGGCAGCCGCATCACTGATGCCAAAGGTGCGCACACAGGTTGCAGGGTCGGGCAGCCGCATCACTGAGGCCAAAGGTGCGCACACATCTTGCAGGCTCAGGCAGCCGCATCACTGATGCCAAAGGTGCGCACACAGGTTGCAGGGTCGGGCAGCCGCATCACTGAGGCCAAAGGTGTGCACACATCTTGCAGGGTCGGGCAGCCGTACCTCTGAGGCCAAATGTGTGCACACATCTTGCAGGGTCGGGCAGCCGCATCACTGAGGCCAAAGATGCGCGCACATCTTGCAGGGTCGGGCAGCCGCATCACTGAGGCCAAAGGTGCGCACACATCTTGCAGGGTCGGGCAGCCGCATCACTGAGCCAAAGGTGCGCACACAGGTTGCAGGGTCGGGCAGCCTCATCACTGAGGCCAAAGGTGCGCACACTTCTTGCAGTGTCGGGTGTTGATGCGCGCAGCTCCCTGGACCTCGGGCAGCCGCAATTCACTGAGGCCAAAGATGCGCACACAGGTTGCAGGGTCGGGCAGCCGCATCACTGAGGTCAAATGTGCACACACTTCTTGCAGGGTCGGGTGTTGATGCGCGCAGCTCCCTGGACCTCGGGCAGCTGCAATTCACTGAGGCCAAAGATGCGCACACATGTTGCAGGGTCGGGCAGCCGCATCACTGAGGCCAAAGGTGCGCACACATGTTGCAGGGTCGGGCAGCCGTACCACTGAGGCCAAAGGTGTGCACACATCTTGCAGGGTCGGGCAGCCGTATCACTGAGGCCAAAGATGCGCGCACATCTTGCAGGGTCGGGCAGCCACATCACTGAGCCAAAGGTGCGCACACAGGTTGCAGGGTCGGGCAGCCGCATCACTGAGGCCAAAGGTGCGCATACTTCTTGCAGGGTCGGGTGTTGATGTGCGCAGCTCCCTGGACCTCAGGCAGATGCAATTCACTGAGGCCAAAGATGCACACACAGGTTGCAGGGTCAGCCAGCCACATCACTGAGGCCAAAGGTGCGCACACAGGTTGCAGGGTCGGGCAGCTGCATCACTGAGGCCAAAGGTGCGCACACTTCTTGCAGGGTCGGGTGTTGATGCCCGCAGCTCCCTGGACCTCGGGCAGCCGCAACTCACTGAGGCCAAAGATGCGCACACAGGTTGCAGGGTCGGGCAGCCGCATCACTGAGGCCAAAGGTGCGCACAGATCTTGCAGGGTTGGGCAGCCGCATCACTGAGGCCAAAGGTGCGCACACATCTTGCAGGGTCGGGCAGCCGCATCACTGATGCCAAAGGTGCGCACACAGGTTGCAGGGTCGGGCAGCCGCATCACTGAGGCCAAAGGTGCGCACACATCTTGCAGGGTCAGGCAGCCGCATCACTGATGCCAAAGGTGCGCACACAGGTTGCAGGGTCGGGCAGCCGCATCACTGAGGCCAAAGGTGCGCACACATCTTGCAGGGTCGGGCAGCCATACCACTGAGGCCAAATGTGTGCACACATCTTGCAGGGTCGGGCAGCCGCATCACTGAGGCCAAAGATGCGCGCACATCTTGCAGGGTCGGGCAGCCGCATCACTGAGCCAAAGGTGCGCACACAGGTTGCAGGGTCGGGCAGCCGCATCACTGAGGGCAAAGGTGCGCATACTTCTTGCAGGGTCGGGTGTTGATGTGCGCAGCTCCCTGGACCTCAGGCAGATGCAATTCACTGAGGCCAAAGATGCACACACAGGTTGCAGGGTCGGCCAGCCGCATCACTGAGGCCAAAGGTGCGCACACATCTTGCAGGGTCGGGTGTATGATGCGTGCAGCTCACTGGACCTCGGGAGCCGCAACTCACTGAGGCCAAATATGCGCACACATGTTGCAGGGTCAGGCAGCCGCATCACTGAGGCCAAAGGTGCGCACACACGTTGCAGGGTCGGGCAGCCGCATCACTGAGGCCAAAGGTGCGCATACAGGTTGCAGGGTCGGGCAGCCGCATCACTGAGGCCAAAGGTGCCCACACATCTTGCAGGGTCGGGCAGCCGTACCACTGAGGCCAAAGGTTTGCACACATCTTGCAGGGTCAGGCAGCCACATCACTGAGGCCAAAGATGCGCGCACATCTTGCAGGGTCGGGCAGCCGCATCACTGAGGCCAAAGGTGTGCACACAGGTTGCAGGGTCGGGCAGCCACATCACTGAGGCCAAAGGTGCGCATACTTCTTGCAGGGTCGAGTGTTGCATGTGCGCAGCTCCCTGGACCTCAGGCAGATGCAATTCACTGAGGCCAAAAGTGCGCACACAGGTTGCAGGGTCGGGCAGCCGCATCACTGAGGCCAAAGGTGCGCACAGATCTTGCAGGGTCGGGCAGCCGCATCACTGAGGCCAAAGATGCGCACACATCTTGCAGGGTCGGGCAGCCGCATCACTGATGCCAAAGGTGCGCACACAGGTTGCAGGGTCGGGCAGCCGCATCACTGAGGCCAAAGGTGCGCACACATCTTGCAGGCTCAGGCAGCTGCATCACTGATGCCAAAGGTGCGCACACAGGTTGCAGGGTCGGGCAGCCGCATCACTGAGGCCAAAGGTGTGCACACATCTTGCAGGGTCGGGCAGCCGTACCACTGAGGCCAAATGTGTGCACACATCTTGCAGGGTCGGGCAGCCGCATCACTGAGGCCAAAGATGCGCGCACATCTTGCAGGGTCGGGCAGCCGCATCACTGAGCCAAAGGTGCGCACACAGGTTGCAGGGTAGGGCAGCTGCATCACTGAGGCCAAAGGTGCGCACACTTCTTGCAGGGTCGGGTGTTGATGCGCGCAGCTCCCTGGACCTCGGGCAGTCGCAATTCACTGAGGCCAAAGATGCGCACACAGGTTGCAGGGTCGGGCAACCGCATCACTGAGGCCAAAGGTGCGCACAGATCTTGCAGGGTCGGGCAGCCGCATCACTGAGGCCAAAGGTGCGCACACATCTTGCAGGGTCGGGCAGCCGCATCACTGAGCCAAAGGTGCGCACACAGGTTGCAGGGTCGGGCAGCCGCATCACTGAGGCCAAATGTGCACACACTTCTTGCAGGGTCGGGTGTTGATGCGCGCAGCTCCCTGGACCTCGGGAAGCTGCAATTCACTGAGGCCAAAGATGCGCACACATGTTGCAGGGTCGGGCAGCCGCATCACTGAGGCCAAAGGTGCGCACACATGTTGCAGGGTCGGGCAGCCGCATCACTGAGGCCAAAGGTGCGCACACAGGTTGCAGGGTCGGCGAGTCGCATCACTGAGGCCAAAGGTGCGCACACATCTTGCAGGGTCGGTCAGCCGCATCACTGAGGCCAAAGGTGCGCACACATCTTGCAGGGTCGGGCAGCCGCATCACTGAGGCCAAAGGTGCGCACACATCTTGCAGGATCGGGCAGCCGCATCACTGAGGCCAAAGGTGCGCACAGATCTTGCAGGGTCGGGCAGCCGTACCACTGAGGCCAAAGGTGCGCACACATCTTGCAGGGTCGGGCAGCCGTATCACTGAGGCCAAAGATGCACGCACATCTTGCAGGGTCGGGCAGCCACATCACTGAGCCAAAGGTGCGCACACAGGTTGCACGGTCGGGCAGCCGCATCACTGAGGCCAAAGGTGCGCACACATGTTCTAGGGTCAGGCAGCCGCATTTCACTGAGGCCAAAGGTGCGCACACATGTTGCAGGGTCAGGCAGCCACATTTCACTGAGGCCAAAGGTGCGCACACATCTTGCAGGGTCGGGCAGCCGCATCTATGAAGCCAAAGGTGCTCACACATCTTGCAGGGTCGGGCAGCAGCATCACTGAGGCCAAAGGTGCACACACATGTTGCAGGGTCGGGCAGCCGCATCACTGAGGCCAAAGGTGCGCCCACATCTAGAAGGGTAGGGCCGCCGCATCACTGAGGCCAAAGGTGCGCACACATGTTGCAGGGTCGGGCAGCTGCATCACTGAGGCCAAAGGTGCGCACACATGTTGCAGTTTCGGGCAGCCACATCACTAAGGCCAAAGGTGCGCACACATCTTGCATGGTTGGGCATCCGCATCACTGAGGCCAAAGGTGCGCACACATCTTGCAGGGTCAGGCAGCCGCATTTCACTGAGGCCAAAGGTGAACACACATCTTGCAGGGTCGGGTAGCCACATCACAGAGGCCAAAGGTGCGCACACATCTTGCAGGGTCAGGCAGCCGCATCACTGAGGCCAAAGGTGCGCACACATCGTGCAGGGTCGGGCAGCCGCATCACTGATGCCAAAGGTGCGCACACATGTTGCAGGGTTGGGCAGTCGCATCACTGAGGCCAAAGGTGCGCACACATGTTGCAGGGTCGGGCAGCCGTGCCACTGAGGCCAAAGGTGCGCCCACATGTTGCAGGGTCGGGAAGCCGCATCACTGAGGCCAAAGGTGCGCACACATCTTGCAGGGTCGGGCAGCCGCATCACTGAGGCCAAAGGTGCGCACACATCTTACAGGGTCGGGCAGCTGCATCACTGAGACCAAAGGTGCGCACACATCTTGCAGGGTCAGGCAGCCGCATTTCACTGAGGCCAAAGGTGCCCACATATCTTGCTGGGTCGGGCAGCCGCATTTCACTGAGGCCAAAGGTGCGCACACAGGTTGCAGGGTCGGGCAGCCGCATCATTGAGGCCAAAGGTGCGCACACATCTTGCAGGGTCAGGCAGCCGCATCACTGAGGCCAAAGGTGCGCACACAGGTTGCAGGGTTGGGCAGCCGCATCACTGAGGCCAAAGGTGCGCAGACAGGTTGCAGGGTTGGGCAGCCGCATCACTGAGGCCAAAGGTGCGCACACAGGTTGCAGAGTCGGGCAGCCGCATCACTGAGGCCAAAGGTGCGCACACAGGTTGCAGGGTCGGGCAGCCGCACCACTGAAGCCAAAGGTGCGCACCCATGTTGCAGGGTCGGGCAGCCGCGTCACTGAGGCCAAGGTGCGCCCATGTGATGCAGGGTCGGGCAGCCGCATCACTGAGGCCAAAGGTGTGCACACATCTTGCAGGGTCGGGCAGCCGCATCACTGAGGCCAAAGGTGCGCACACATCTTGCAGGGTCGGGCAGCCGCACCACTGAGGCCAAAGGTGCGCACACATCTTGCAGGGTCAGGCAGCCACATTTCACTGAGGCCAAAGGTGCACACACATCTTGCAGGGTCGGGCAGCCGCATCACTGAGGGCAAAGGTGTGCACACAGTTTGCAGGGTCGGGCAGCCACATCACTGAGGGCAAAGGTGTGCACACATGTTGCAGGGACGGGCAGCCACATCACTGAGGCCAAAGGTGCGCACACAGGTTGCAGGGTCGGGCAGCCACATCACTGAGGACAAAGGTGCGCACACATGTTGCAGGGTCAGGCAGCCGAATTTCACTGAGGCCAAAGGTGCGCACACATCTTGCAGGGTCGGGCAGCCGCATCAATGAAGCCAAAGGTGCACACACATCTTGCAGGGTCGGGCAGCAGCATCACTGAGGCCAAAGGTGCGCACACATGTTGCAGGGTTGGGCAGCCGCATCACTGAGGCCAAAGGTGCACACACACGTTGCAGGGTCGGGCAGCTGCATCACTGTGGCCAAAGGTGCGCACACATCTTGCAGGGTCAGGCAGCCGCATTTCACTGAGGCCAAAAGTGCGCACACATGTTGCAGGGTCGGGCAGCCGCATCACTGAGGCCAAAGGTGCGCACACAGGTTGCAGGGTTGGGCAGCCGCATCACTGAGGCCAAAGGTGCGCACACATTTTGCAGGGTCAGGCAGCCGCATTTCATTGAGGCCAAAGGTGCGCACACATCTTGCAGGGTCGGGCAGCCCTATTTCACTGAGGCCAAAGGTGCGCACACATCTTGCAGGGTCGGGCAGCCGCATCACTGAGGTCAAAGGTGCGCACACATCTTGCAGGGTCAGGAAGCCGCATTTCACTGAGGCCAAAGGTGCGCACACATCTTGCAGGGTCGGGCAGCCGCATCACTGAGGCCAAAGGTGCGCACACATCTTGCAGGGTCGGGCAGCCGCATCACTGAGGCCAAAGGTGCGCACACATCTAGAAGGGTCGGGCAGCCGCATCACTGTGGCCAAAGGTGCGCACACATGTTGCAGGGTCGGGCAGCCGCATCACTGAGGCCAAAGGTGGGCCCACATGTTGCAGGGTCGGGCAGCCACATCACTGAGGCCAATGTGCACACACATCTTGCAGGGTCGGGCAGCCGCATCACTGAGGCCTAAGGTGCGCACACATCTTGCAGGGTCGGGCAGCCGCATCACTGAGGCCAAAGGTTCGCACACATCTTGCAGGGTCAGGCAGCCGCATTTCACTGAGGCCAAAGGTGCGCACACATCTTGCAGGGTCGGGCAGCCGCATCACAGAGGCCAAAGGTGCTCACACATCTTGCAGGGTCGGGCAGCCCCATTTCACTTAGGCCAAAGGTGCGCACACATCTTGCAGGGTCAGGCAGCCGCATCACTGAGGCCAAAGGTGCGCACACATCTTGCAGGGTCGGGCAGCCGCATCACTGAGGCCAAAGGTGCGCACGCATGTTGCAGGGTCGGGCAGCCGCATCACTGAGTCCAAAGGTGCGAACACATGTTGCAGGGTCGGGCAGCTGCGTCACTGAGGCCAAAGGTGCGCCCACATGTTGCAGGGTCGGGCAACCGCATCACTGAGGCCAAAGGTGCGCACACATCTTGCAGGGTCAGGCAGCCGCATTTCACTGAGGCCAAAGGTACGCACACAGGTTGCAGGGTTGGCAGCCGCATCACTGAGGCCAAAGGTGCGCACACATCTTGCAGGGTCGGGCAGCCGCATCACTGAGCCAAAGGTGCACACACTTCTTGCAGGGTCGGGTGTTGATGCGCGCAGCTCCCTGGACCTCGGGCAGCCGCAATTCACTGAGGCCAAAGATGCGCACACAGGTTGCAGGGTCGGGCAGTCTCATCACTGAGGCCAAAGGTGCGCACAGATCTTTCAGGGTCGGGCAGCCGCATCACTGAGGCCAAAGGTGCGCAAACATCTTGCAGGGTCAGGCAGCCGCATCACTGATGGAAAGGTGCGCACACAGGTTGCAGGGTCGGGCAGCCGCATCACTGAGGCCAAAGGTGCGCACACATCTTGCAGGGTCAGGCAGCCGCATCACTGATGCCAAAGGTGCGCACACAGGTTGCAGGGTCGGGCAGCCGCATCACTGAGGCCAAAGGTGCGCACACATCTTGAAGGGTCAGGCAGCCGTACCACTGAGGCCAAAGGTGTGCACACATCTTGCAGGGTCGGGCAGCCGTATCACTGAGGCCAAAGATGCGCGCACATCTTGCAGGGTCGGGCAGCCGCATCACTGAGCCAAAGGTGCGCACACAGGTTGTAGAGTCGGGCAGCCGCATCACTGAGGCCAAAGGTGCGCATACTTCTTGCAGGGTCGGGTGTTGATGTGCGCAGCTCCCTGGACCTCAGGCAATTCACTGAGGCCAAAGATGCACACACAGGTTGCAGGGTCAGCCAGCCACATCACTGAGGCCAAAGGTGCGCACACAGGTTGCAGGGTCGGGCAGCTGCATCACTGAGGCCAAAGGTGCGCACACTTCTTGCAGGGTCGGGTGTTGATGCGCGCAGCTCCCTGGACCTCGGGCAGCCGCAATTCACTGAGGCCAAAGATGCGCACACAGGTTGCAGGGTCGGGCAGCCGCATCACTGAGGCCAAAGGTGCGCACAGATCTTGCAGGGTCGGGCAGCCGCATCACTGAGGCCAAAGGTGCGCACACATCTTGCAGGGTCGGGCAGCCGCATCACTGATGCCAAAGGTGCGCACACAGGTTGCAGGGTCGGGCAGCCGCATCACTGAGGCCAAAGGTGCGCACACATCTTGCAGGGTCAGGCAGCCGCATCACTGATGCCAAAGGTGCGCACACAGGTTGCAGGGTCGGGCAGCCGCATCACTGAGGCCAAAGGTGCGCACACATCTTGCAGGGTCGGGCAGCCATACCACTGAGGCCAAAGGTGTGCACACATCTTGCAGGGTCGGGCAGCCGCATCACTGAGGCCAAAGATGCGCGCACATCTTGCAGGGTCGGCAGCCGCATCACTGAGCCAAAGGTGCGCACACAGGTTGCAGGGTCGGGCAGCCGCATCACTGAGGCCAAAGGTGCGCATACTTCTTGCAGGGTCGGGTGTTGATGTGCGCAGCTCCCTGGACCTCAGGCAGATGCAATTCACTGAGGCCAAAGATGCACACACAGGTTGCAGGGTCGGCCAGCTGCATCACTGAGGCCAAAGGTGCGCACACATCTTGCAGGGTCGGGTGTTGATGCGTGCAGCTCCCTGGACCTCGGGGAGCCGCAATTCACTGAGGCCAAATATGCGCACACATGTTGCAGGGTCGGGCAGCCGCATCACTGAGGCCAAAGGTGCGCACACATGTTGCAGGGTCGGGCAGCCGCATCACTGAGGCCAAAGGTGCGCACACAGGTTGCAGGGTCGGGGAGCCGCATCACTGAGGCCAAAGGTGCGCACACATCTTGCAGGGTCGGTCAGCCGCACCACTGAGGCCAAAGGTGCGCACACATCTTGCAGGGTCGGGCAGCCTCATCACTGAGGCCAAAGGTGCGCACACATCTTGCAGGATCGGGCAGCCGCATCACTGAGGCCAAAGGTGCGCACAGATCTTGCAGGGTCGGGCAGCCGCATCACTGAGGCCAAAGGTGCACACACATCTTGCAGTGTCGGGCAGCCGCATCACTGAGGCCAAAGGTGCGCACACAGGTTGCAGGGTCGGGCAGCCGCATCACTGAGGCCAAAGGTGCACACAGATCGTGCAGGGTCGGGCAGCTGCATTTCACTGAGGCCAAAGGTGCACACACATCTTGCAGGGTAGGGTGTTGATGCGCGCAGCTCCTGGACCTCGGGCAGCCACAATTCACTGAGGCCAAAAATGCGCACACATCTTGCAGTGTCGGGCAGCAGCATCACTGAGGCCAAAGGTGCGCACACATCTTGCAGGGTCGGGCAGCCGCATCACTGAGGACAAAGGTGCGCACACATCTTGCAGGGTCGGGCAGCCGCATCACTGAGGCCAAAGGTGCGCACACAGGTTGCAGGGACGTGCAGCCGCATCACTGAGCACAAAGGAGCGCCCACATGTTGCAGGGTCGGGCAACCACATCACTGAGGCCAAAGGTGCGCACACATGTTGCAGGGTCGGGCAGCCACATCACTGAGGCCAAAGGTGCGCACACATCTTGCAGGGTCGGGCAGCCGCATCACTGAGGACAAAGGTGCGCACAGATCTTGCAGGGTCGGGCAGCCGCATCACTGAGGCCAAAGGTGCGCACACATCTTGCAGGGTCGGGCAGCCGCATCACTGCGACCAAAGGTGTGCACAGATCTTGCAGGGTTGGGCAGCCGCATCACTGAGGCCAAAGGTGCACACACAGGTTGCAGGGTCGGCCAGCCACATCACTGAGGCCAAAGGTGCGCACACAGGTTGCAGGGTCGGGCAGCCGCATCACTGAGGCCAAAGGTGCGCACAGATCTTGCAGGGTCAGGCAGCCGCATCACTGAGGCCAAAGGTGTGCACACATCTTGCAGGGTCGGTCAGCCGCATCACTGAGGCCAAAGGTGCGCACACAGGTTGCAAGGTCAGGAAGCCGCATCACTGAGGCCAAAGGTGTGCACACAGGTTGCAGGGTCGGGCAGCCGCATCACTGAGGCCAAAGGTGCGCACACATCTTGCAGGGTCGGGCAGCCGCACCACTGAAGCCAAAGGTGTGCACACATCTTGCAGGGTCGGGCAGCCGCATCACTGAGGCCAAAGGTGTGCATACAGGTTGCAGGGTCGGGCAGCCGCATCATTGAGGCCAAAGGTGCCCACACATCTTGCAGGGTCGGGCAGCCGCACCACTGAGGCCAAAGGTTTGCACACATCTTGCAGGGTCAGGCAGCCGCATCACTGAGGCCAAAGATGCGCGCACATCTTGCAGGGTCGGGCAGCCGCATCACTGAGGCCAAAGGTGCGCACACAGGTTGCAGGGTCGGGCAGCCGCATCACTGAGGCCAAAGGAGCGCACAGATCTTGCAGGGTCAGGCAGCCGCATCACTGAGGCCAAAGATGCGCACACATCTTGCAGGGTCGGGCAGCCGCATCACTGATGCCAAAGGTGCGCACACAGGTTGCAGGGTCGGGCAGCCGCATCACTGAGGCCAAAGGTGCGCACACATCTTGCAGGCTCAGGCAGCCGCATCACTGATGCCAAAGGTGCGCACACAGGTTGCAGGGTCGGGCAGCCGCATCACTGAGGCCAAAGGTGTGCACACATCTTGCAGGGTCGGGCAGCCGTACCACTGAGGCCAAATGTGTGCACACATCTTGCAGGGTCGGGCAGCCGCATCACTGAGGCCAAAGATGCGCGCACATCTTGCAGGGTCGGGCAGCCGCATCACTGAGGCCAAAGGTGCGCACACATCTTGCAGGGTCGGGCAGCCGCATCACTGAGCCAAAGGTGCGCACACAGGTTGCAGGGTCGGGCAGCCTCATCACTGAGGCCAAATGTGCGCACACTTCTTGCAGGGTCGGGTGTTGATGCGCGCAGCTCCCTGGACCTCGGGCAAGCCGCAATTCACTGAGGCCAAAGATGCGCACACAGGTTGCAGGGTCGGGCAGCTGCATCACTGAGGCCAAAGGTGCGCACAGATCTTGCAGGGTCGGGCAGCCGCATCACTGAGGCCAAAGGTGCGCACACATCTTGCAGGGTCGGGCAGCCGCATCACTGATGCCAAAGGTGCGCACACAGGTTGCAGGGTCGGGCAGCCGCATCACTGAGGCCAAAGGTGCGCACACATCTTTCAGGGTCAGGCAGCCGCACCACTGAGGCCAAAGGTGCGCACACATCTTGCAGGGTCGGGCAGCCGCATCACTGAGGCCAAAGGTGCGCACACATCTTGCAGGGTCAGGCAGCCGAATCACTGAGCCAAAGGTGCGCACACAGGTTGCAGGGTCGGGCAGCCGCATCACTGAGGTCAAATGTGCACACACTTCTTGCAGGGTCGGGTGTTGATGCGCGCAGCTCCCTGGACCTCGGGCAGCTGCAATTCACTGAGGCCAAAGATGCGCACACATGTTGCAGGGTCGGGCAGCCGCATCACTGAGGCCAAAGGTGCGCACACATGTTGCAGGGTCGGGCAGCCGTACCACTGAGGCCAAAGGTGTGCACACATCTTGCAGGGTCGGGCAGCCGTATCACTGAGGCCAAAGATGCGCGCACATCTTGCAGGGTCGGGCAGCCACATCACTGAGCCAAAGGTGCGCACACAGGTTGCAGGGTCGGGCAGCCGCATCACTGAGGCCAAAGGTGCGCATACTTCTTGCAGGGTCGGGTGTTGATGTGCGCAGCTCCCTGGACCTCAGGCAGATGCAATTCACTGAGGCCAAAGATGCACACACAGGTTGCAGGGTCAGCCAGCCACATCACTGAGGCCAAAGGTGCGCACACAGGTTGCAGGGTCGGGCAGCTGCATCACTGAGGCCAAAGGTGCGCACACTTCTTGCAGGGTCGGGTGTTGATGCCCGCAGCTCCTGGACCTCGGGCAGCCGCAACTCACTGAGGCCAAAGATGCGCACACAGGTTGCAGGGTCGGGCAGCCGCATCACTGAGGCCAAAGGTGCGCACAGATCTTGCAGGGTTGGGCAGCCGCATCACTGAGGCCAAAGGTGCGCACACATCTTGCAGGGTCGGGCAGCCGCATCACTGATGCCAAAGGTGCGCACACAGGTTGCAGGGTCGGGCAGCCGCATCACTGAGGCCAAAGGTGCGCACACATCTTGCAGGGTCAGGCAGCCGCATCACTGATGCCAAAGGTGCGCACACAGGTTGCAGGGTCGGGCAGCCATACCACTGAGGCCAAAGGTGTGCACACATCTTGCAGGGTCGGGCAGCCATACCACTGAGGCCAAAGGTGTGCACACATCTTGCAGGGTCGGGCAGCCGCATCACTGAGGCCAAAGATGTGCGCACATCTTGCAGGGTCGGGCAGCCGCATCACTGAGCCAAAGGTGCGCACACAGGTTGCAGGGTCGGGCAGCCGCATCACTGAGGGCAAAGGTGCGCATACTTCTTGCAGGGTCGGGTGTTGATGTGCGCAGCTGCCTGGACCTCAGGCAGATGCAATTCACTGAGGCCAAAGATGCACACACAGGTTGCAGGGTCGGCCAGCCGCATCACTGAGGCCAAAGGTGCGCACACATCTTGCAGGGTCGGGTGTTGATGCGTGCAGCTCCCTGGACCTCGGGAGCCGCAATTCACTGAGGCCAAATATGCGCACACATGTTGCAGGGTCAGGCAGCCGCATCACTGAGGCCAAAGGTGCGCACACACGTTGCAGGGTCGGGCAGCCGCATCACTGAGGCCAAAGGTGCGCATACAGGTTGCAGGGTCGGGCAGCCGCATCGCTGAGGCCAAAGGTGCCCACACATCTTGCAGGGTCGGGCAGCCGTACCACTGAGGCCAAAGGTTTGCACACATCTTGCAGGGTCAGGCAGCCACATCACTGAGGCCAAAGATGCGCGCACATCTTGCAGGGTCGGGCAGCCGCATCACTGAGCCAAAGGTGCGCACACAGGTTGCAGGGTCGGGCAGCCACATCACTGAGGCCAAAGGTGCGCATAGTTCTTGCAGGGTCGAGTGTTGATGTGCGCAGCTCCCTGGACCTCAGGCAGATGCAATTCACTGAGGCCAAAAATGCGCACACAGGTTGCAGGGTCGGGCAGCCGCATCACTGAGGCCAAAGGTGCGCACAGATCTTGCAGGGTCGGGCAGCCGCATCACTGAGGCCAAAGATGCGCACACATCTTGCAGGGTCGGGCAGCCGCATCACTGATGCCAAAGGTGCGCACACAGGTTGCAGGGTCGGGCAGCCGCATCACTGAGGCCAAAGGTGCGCACACATCTTGCAGTCTCAGGCAGCTGCATCACTGATGCCAAAGGTGCGCACACAGGTTGCAGGGTCGGGCAGCCGCATCACTGAGGCCAAAGGTGTGCACACATCTTGCAGGGTCGGGCAGCCGTACCACTGAGGCCAAATGTGTGCACACATCTTGCAGGGTCGGGTAGCCGCATCACTGAGGCCAAAGATGCGCGCACATCTTGCAGGGTCGGGCAGCCGCATCACTGAGGCCAAAGGTGCACACACATCTTGCAGGGTCGGGCAGCCGCATCACTGATCCAAAGGTGCGCACACAGGTTGCAGGGTAGGGCAGCTGCATCACTGAGGCCAAAGGTGCGCACACTTCTTGCAGGGTCGGGTGTTGATGCGCGCAGCTCCTGGACCTCGGGCAGTCGCAATTCACTGAGGCCAAAGATGCGCACACAGGTTGCATGGTCGGGCAGCCGCATCACTGAGGCCAAAGGTGCGCACACATCTTTCAGGGTCAGGCAGCCGCACCACTGAGGCCAAAGGTGCGCACACATCTTGCAGGGTCGGGCAGCCGCATCACTGAGGCCAAAGGTGCGCACACATCTTGCAGGGTCGGGCAGCCGCATCACTGAGGCCAAAGGTGCGCACACATCTTGCAGGGTCGGGCAGCCGCATCACTGAGCCAAAGGTGCGCACACAGGTTTCAGGGTCGGGCAGCCGCATCACTGAGGCCAAAGGTGCGCACACTTCTTGCAGGGTCGGGTGTTGATGCGCGCAGCTCCCTGGACCTCGGGCAGCCGCAATTCACTGAGGCCAAAGATGCGCACACAGGTTGCAGAGTCGGGCAGCCGCCTCACTGAGGCCAAAGGTGCGCACAGATCTTGCAGGGTCGGGCAGCCGCATCACTGAGGCCAAAGGTGCGCACACATCTTGCAGGGTTGGGCAGCCGCATCAATGAGGCCAAAGGTGTGCACACAAGTTGCAGGGTCGGGCAGCCGCATCACTGAGGCCAAAGGTGCACACACAGGTTGCAGGGACGTGCAGCCGCATCACTGAGGCCAAAGGTGCGCCCACATGTTGCAGGGTCGGGCAGCCACATCACTGAGGCCAAAGTTGCACACACATGTTGCAGGGTCGGGCAGCCGCATTACTGAGGCCAAAGGTGCACACACATCTTGCAGGGTTGGGCAGCCGCATCACTGAGGCCAAAGGTGCGCACACATCTTTGCATGGTTGGGCAGCCGCATCACTGAGGCCAAAGGTGCACACACATCTTGCAGGGTCAGTGTTAGACCTGTCAGCCCTAGGTTGGTCTTGCCCTGTTTTTTTTTCCTTTTGCACCTCATTTTTTTGCCACCATATTTTTACTGGACCTAGGTCTCCGGGCGCCTTGCCACTGCTGGTCAGTGCTGAGGTGCAGGTGCTCTCTCACTAAAGATGGCTGCCACAGGCCCCTGCTACTGCAGAAGGGCCTTACACACATGCACGCTAGTTGCCAGAGTCAGGCTGGGACATAGGGATACAGTATCCATCCCGTCCCCACCTCTGGGCCACATAGCTAGGTAGGTGGAAGGTTCCAGAACCTTCCGGGCTGTGGGAGGAGTTAAGTTTTGCCGCCTTTAGGAGGGTCACCTGACCTAGGGGTATAAGAGGCTTGGAGGGAAAACCTTTTAGTCAGTTAGGTTGAGGCACCGCTGAACCTGGGAGAACCTGCGCCGGAGTATAGGCTTTCGGGCCTAGGGGGGAGACTTACACTACTGCTGCTGACAGGGCTGAGGCCCTGCTGAAGTAAGATAGCTGAGGAACGCCCACCACCCACTGACCTTGCCCAGTGTGAGGGGACCCAGGGAACCACCTTCAGCGTGCTGGGAGGAACATCAAGTAACCCCAGAACCACCAACTCACAACCCCCCCCCCTCATAAGAAGAAGAACTCTCTGACAAGAAACGCTTGTCACGGACATTACCCTAAGCCACTTCTGACAAGAAGCTCCTCGCAGGAGCCTGAAACCAAGAGTAACAGGAGCCCAAGTTGAATCTTCGAATGGGGATCACGAGGCGAAGCGCT
The DNA here is from genome assembly GCA_963921515.1 of Calotriton arnoldi. NCBI lineage: Eukaryota > Metazoa > Chordata > Amphibia > Caudata > Salamandridae > Calotriton > Calotriton arnoldi. Next base: position 486,956 of record CAWUFW010012893.1, on the reverse strand, counting down.
GTGTCCTAAGCGCTAGACCTTCGCCCCCTATCTACCCAGACCGGCAGCTGGACTGTCCCCACGAACCCTTCCCACACAGCCCTGTGAATAGGCTGTCAGCGCGCCCCGCGCTGCAACTCCACGTGGGAGAAACTGCCACCCCAGTCACTGACCTTGTGACTGAATCGCCGCCGCGGCCGCCGCCGCTTGAAGAGAGGTGTTGAGGTGAGGGAGACCTCCCCCCCTTTCGTGCGTGTGGTGAGGTGCGCCGTCCGCGCCCTCACCGAAGCCCCCAAAGATCACCGCTGCAGCCCTGGGACCTGTACCCCTGGGTAGGGGCGACGACGTGCTGCCCGCGCTGTGGGCGCGGTGAAGGAATCGCCCAGCGGGGCTCCACTGCCAGCGGGAGCCCCCGGATCATCCCCGTGGCCGCTGCTGTCCGGGCCGGAGAAGAAAAGGCCGCGCGGGGCTGAGGAGCCGGAGGCGGGAGGCGCTGCCCGGCTACGCGAGGAGCCGCCGCGTCGGAAGACCCGCCCGAAAAGGCCGCGACGGGATTGGTCCCTGCCAAGAGCCCGAGAGGAACGACGCCGGAGGGGCTCCACTGCCAGCGGGAGCCCCCGGAAGAACTCAAGGCCGCGCTGGGATTGGGCGGCATCCTCGGCCCGCCCCCCCAGCACGTACGGAGGTAGGAGAACTCCGTGTGCAGCAGAGGGAAGCGGGGAGCCGTCTGCGAAGGACCGCCGGCTCCCGCTCCCTTCCCCTTGTTACAACGCTGACTCCACGGGGGCCGGAGGAGTGCGATACCGGCCCCCCAACGACCCGCAACAGGAGGAAAAGGCTCCACAGCCCGGCGGGGCTCTGTTACTCAACGCGAGGGCCGAATCCCAACGGGCCCAGTCCTGACCAGCCACGACACAGCAGGTGAGCCCGGGAGGCCCCTAGGGCGCCAGAACAAGCCACTGGGGGCCGGGGGCCAGCATTCCCAGGGGATTAACGAGGGAAGAGCCCTCACTAACATTTTGTACCAGGCGAGGCCCCGGTGAGAAGGGGGCCAAGCCTAATTTAACCCTCACCTCCCCTGAGAGACATAGGAATCCACCATCATAGGGAAGCCCCAGTTTGCTGGACATGTTGAGGGGTTCCCTCTAGGATTTCCTCTCGCATATTGTCCCGCATGCTTTGATGATTGTCTAGGCCTGATGTATGTGCCTATTGACCAGGGATTTTAATATGCCTGAAGTGTTTTGCATGTTCTAGGCCCTGATTTATTAGTGCACCCGATAATCATTATTGGTGCTGTGTTTTTAGGAGATGATTCCTTTGGCCTTTTAGTGGCCTACACTGTTGAGGGTCTTTTTAAGAAGAATCTGCACCAGTTAACAAAATGCAATGTAAAGTTGAAATAATCTGCCTAATCTGAGGCAACCTTGATTGACATAAAGGAACTTGATTTTAATTACGCAAGCCTGGTGTGGTGTCCTGTTATTGCTTCGCATTTCTGAGTCAAGGTAAGAGTGTGCTGCACAACTGCCTTACACATTGCCTTCGCGTGCCTTCCCCGCTTTGCGCCATGCTACCATAACGGACTCGGTAACCCCGTTTCCAACAGTCAGGCAGCTGCATCACTGAGGCCAAGGGTGCGCACAGATCTTGCAGGGTCGGGCAGCCGCATCACTGAGGCCAAAGGTGCGCACACAGGTTGCAGGGTCGGGCAGCCGCATCACTGAGGCCAAAGGTGTGCACAGATCTTGCAGGGTCGGGCAGCCGCATCACTGAGGCCAAAGGTGCGCACACATCTTGCAGGGTCGGGCAGCCGCATCACTGAAGCCAAAGGTGTGGACACAGGTTGCAGGGTCGGGCAGCCGCATCACTGAGGCCAAAGGTGCGCACACAGGTTGCAGGGTCGGGCAGCCGCATCACTGAGGCCAAAGGTGAGCACACATCTTGCAGGGTCGGGCAGCCGCACCACTGAGGCCAAAGTTGCGCACACATCTTCCAGGGTCGGGCAGCCGCATCACTGAGGCCAAAGGTGCGCACACATCTTGCAGGGTCGGGCAGCCGCATCACTGAGCCAAAGGTGCACACACTTCTTGCAGGGTCGGGTGTTGATGCGCGCAGCTCCCTGGACCTCGGGCAGCCGCAATTCACTGAGGCCAAAGATGCGCACACAGGTTGCAGGGTCGGGCAGTCTCATCACTGAGGCCAAAGGTGCGCACAGATCTTTCAGGGTCGGGCAGCCGCATCACTGAGGCCAAAGGTGCGCACACATCTTGCAGGGTCAGGCAGCCGCATCACTGATGGAAAGGTGCGCACACAGGTTGCAGGGTCGGGCAGCCGCATCACTGAGGCCAAAGGTGCGCACACATCTTGCAGGGTCAGGCAGCCGCATCACTGATGCCAAAGGTGCGCACACAGGTTGCAGGGTCGGGCAGCCGCATCACTGAGGCCAAAGGTGCGCACACATCTTGAAGGGTCAGGCAGCCGTACCACTGAGGCCAAAGGTGTGCACACATCTTGCAGGGTCGGGCAGCCGTATCACTGAGGCCAAAGATGCGCGCACATCTTGCAGGGTCGGGCCGCCGCATCACTGAGCCAAAGGTGCGCACACAGGTTGCAGAGTCGGGCAGCCGCATCACTGAGGCCAAAGGTGCGCATACTTCTTGCAGGGTCGGGTGTTGATGTGCGCAGCTCCCTGGACCTCAGGCACATGCAATTCACTGAGGCCAAAGATGCACACACAGGTTGCAGGGTCAGCCAGCCACATCACTGAGGCCAAAGGTGCGCACACAGGTTGCAGGGTCGGGCAGCTGCATCACTGAGGCCAAAGGTGCGCACACTTCTTGCAGGGTCGGGTGTTGATGCGCGCAGCTCCCTGGACCTCGGGCAGCCGCAATTCACTGAGGCCAAAGATGCGCACACAGGTTGCAGGGTCGGGCAGCCGCATCACTGAGGCCAAAGGTGCGCACAGATCTTGCAGGGTCGGGCAGCCGCATCACTGAGGCCAAAGGTGCGCACACATCTTGCAGGGTCGGGCAGCCGCATCACTGATGCCAAAGGTGCGCACACAGGTTGCAGGGTCGGGCAACCGCATCACTGAGGCCAAAGGTGCGCACACATCTTGCAGGGTCAGGCAGCCGCATTACTGATGCCAAAGGTGCGCACACAGGTTGCAGGGTCGGGCAGCCGCATCACTGAGGCCAAAGGTGCACACACATCTTGCAGGGTCGGGCAGCCATACCACTGAGGCCAAAGGTGTGCACACATCTTGCAGGGTCGGGCAGCCGCATCACTGAGGCCAAAGATGCGCGCACATCTTGCAGGGTCGGGCAGCCGCATCACTGAGCCAAAGGTGCGCACACAGGTTGCAGGGTCGGGGAGCCGCATCACTGAGGCCAAAGGTGCGCATACTTCTTGCAGGGTCGGGTGTTGATGTGCGCAGCTCCCTGGACCCCTGTCAGATGCAATTCACTGAGGCCAAAGATGCACACACAGGTTGCAGGGTCGGCCAGCTGCATCACTGAGGCCAAAGGTGCGCACACATCTTGCAGGGTCGGGTGTTGATGCGTGCAGCTCCCTGGACCTCGGGGAGCCGCAATTCACTGAGGCCAAATATGCGCACACATGTTGCAGGGTCGGGCAGCCGCATCACTGAGGCCAAAGGTGCGCACACATGTTGCAGGGTCGGGCAGCCGCATCACTGAGGCCAAAGGTGTGCATACAGGTTGCAGGGTCGGGCAGCCGCATCATTGAGGCCAAAGGTGCCCACACATCTTGCAGGGTCGGGCAGCCGTACCACTGAGGCCAAAGGTTTGCACACATCTTGCAGGGTCAGGCAGCCGCATCACTGAGGCCAAAGATGCGCACACATGTTGCAGGGTCGGGCAGCCGCATCACTGAGGCCAAAGGTGCGCACACATGTTGCAGGGTCGGGCAGCCCCATCACTGAGGCCAAAGGTGTGCATACAGGTTGCAGGGTCGGGCAGCCACATCATTGAGGCCAAAGGTGCCCACACATCTTGCAGGGTCGGGCAGCCGTACCACTGAGGCCAAAGGTTTGCACACATCTTGCAGGGTCAGGCAGCCGCATCACTGAGGCCAAAGATGCACGCACATCTTGCAGGGTCGGGCAGCCGCATCACTGAGCCAAAGGTGCGCACACAGGTTGCAGGGTCGGGCAGCCGCATCACTGAGGCCAAAGGTGCGCACAGATCTTGCAGGGTCGGGCAGCCGCATCACTGAGGCCAAAGATGCGCACACATCTTGCAGGGTCGGGCAGCCGCATCACTGATGCCAAAGGTGCGCACACAGGTTGCAGGGTCGGGCAGCCGCATCACTGAGGCCAAAGGTGCGCACACAGGTTGCAGGGTCGGGCAGCCGCATCACTGAGGCCAAAAGTGTGCACACATCTTGCAGGGTCGGGCAGCCGTACCACTGAGGCCAAATGTGTGCACACATCTTGCAGGGTCGGGCAGCCGCATCACTGAGGCCAAAGATGCGCGCACATCTTGCAGGGTCGGGCAGCCGCATCACTGAGGCCAAAGGTGCGCACACATCTTGCAGGGTCGGGCAGCCGCATCACTGAGCCAAAGGTGCGCACACAGGTTGCAGGGTCGGGCAGCCTCATCACTGAGGCCAAAGGTGCGCACACTTCTTGCAGGGTCGGGTGTTGATGCGCGCAGCTCCCTGGACCTCGGGCAGCCGCAATTCACTGAAGCCAAAGATGCGCACACAGGTTGCAGGGTCGGGCAGCCGCATCACTGAGGCCAAAGGTGCGCACAGATCTTGCAGGGTCGGGCAGCCGCATCACTGAGGCCAAAGGTGCGCACACATCTTGCAGGGTCGGGCAGCCGCATCACTGATGCCAAAGGTGCGCACACAGGTTGCAGGGTCGGGCAGCCGCATCACTGAGGCCAAAGGTGCGCACACATCTTTCAGGGTCAGGCAGCCGCACCACTGAGGCCAAAGGTGCGCACACATCTTGCAGGGTCGGGCAGCCGCATCACTGAGGCCAAAGGTGCGCACACATCTTGCAGGGTCGGGCAGCCGAATCAACGAGCCAAAGGTGCGCACACAGGTTGCAGGGTCGGGCAGCCGCATCACTGATGTCAAATGTGCACACACTTCTTGCAGGGTCGGGTGTTGATGCGCGCAGCTCCCTGGACCTCGGGCAGCTGCAATTCACTGAGGCCAAAGATGCGCACACATGTTGCAGGGTCGGGCAGCCGCATCACTGAGGCCAAAGGTGCGCACACATGTTGCAGGGTCGGGCAGCCGTACCACTGAGGCCAAAGGTGTGCACACATCTTGCAGGGTCGGGCAGCCGTATCACTGAGGCCAAAGATGCGCGCACATCTTGCAGGGTCGGGCAGCCACATCACTGAGCCAAAGGTGCGCACACAGGTTGCAGGGTCGGGCAGCCGCATCACTGAGGCCAAAGGTGCGCATACTTCTTGCAGGGTCGGGTGTTGATGTGCGCAGCTCCCTGGACCTCAGGCAGATGCAATTCACTGAGGCCAAAGATGCACACACAGGTTGCAGGGTCAGCCAGCCACATCACTGAGGCCAAATGTGCGCACACAGGTTGCAGGGTCGGGCAGCTGCATCACTGAGGCCAAAGGTGCGCACACTTCTTGCAGGGTCGGGTGTTGATGCCCGCAGCTCCCTGGACCTCGGGCAGCCGCAACTCACTGAGGCCAAAGATGCGCACACAGGTTGCAGGGTCGGGCAGCCGCATCACTGAGGCCAAAGGTGCGCACAGATCTTGCAGGGTTGGGCAGCCGCATCACTGAGGCCAAAGGTGCGCACACATCTTGCAGGGTCGGGCAGCCGCATCACTGATGCCAAAGGTGCGCACACAGGTTGCAGGGTCGGGCAGCCGCATCACTGAGGCCAAAGGTGCGCACACATCTTGCAGGGTCAGGCAGCCGCATCACTGATGCCAAAGGTGTGCACACATCTTGCAGGGTCGGGCAGCCGCATCACTGAGGCCAAAGATGCGCACACATCTTGCAGGGTCAGGCAGCCGCATCACTGATGCCAAAGGTGTGCACACAGGTTGCAGGGTCGGGCAGCCGCATCACTGAGGCCAAAGGTGCGCACACATCTTGCAGGGTCGGGCAGCCATACCACTGAGGCCAAAGGTGTGCACACATCTTGCAGGGTCGGGCAGCCGCATCACTGAGGCCAAAGATGCGCGCACATCTTGCAGGGTCGGGCAGCCGCATCACTGAGCCAAAGGTGCGCACACAGGTTGCAGGGTCGGGCAGCCACATCACTGAGGCCAAAGGTGCGCATACTTCTTGCAGGGTCGAGTGTTGATGTGCGCAGCTCCCTGGACCTCAGGCAGATGCAATTCACTGAGGCCAAAAATGCGCACACAGGTTGCAGGGTCGGGCAGCCGCATCACTGAGGCCAAAGGTGCGCACAGATCTTGCAGGGTTGGGCAGCCGCATCACTGAGGCCAAAGATGCGCACACATCTTGCAGGGTCGGGCAGCCGCATCACTGATGCCAAAGGTGCGCACACAGGTTGCAGGGTCGGGCAGCCGCATCACTGAGGCCAAAGGTGCGCACACATCTTGCAGGCTCAGGCAGCTGCATCACTGATGCCAAAGGTGCGCACACAGGTTGCAGGGTCGGGCAACCGCATCACTGAGGCCAAAGGTGTGCACACATCTTGCAGGGTCGGGCAGCCGTACCACTGAGGCCAAATGTGTGCACACATCTTGCAGGGTCGGGTAGCCGCATCACTGAGGCCAAAGATGCGCGCACATCTTGCAGGGTCGGGCAGCCGCATCACTGAGGCCAAAGGTGCACACACATCTTGCAGGGTCGGGCAGCCGCATCACTGAGCCAAAGGTGCGCACACAGGTTGCAGGGTAGGGCAGCTGCATCACTGAGGCCAAAGGTGCGCACACTTCTTGCAGGGTCGGGTGTTGATGCGCGCAGCTCCCTGGACCTCGGGCAGTCGCAATTCACTGAGGCCAAAGATGCGCACACAGGTTGCAGGGTCGGGCAGCCGCATCACTGAGGCCAAAGGTGCGCACAGATCTTGCAGGGTCGGGCAGCCGCATCACTGAGGCCAAAGGTGCGCACACATCTTGCAGGGTCAGGCAGCCGCATCACTGAGGCCAAAGGTGCGCACACATCTTGCAGGGTCGGGCAGCCGCATCACTGAGCCAAAGGTGCGCACACAGGTTGCAGGGTCGGGCAGCCGCATCACTGAGGCCAAATGTGCACACACTTCTTGCAGGGTCGGGTGTTGATGCGCGCAGCTCCCTGGACCTCGGGAAGCTGCAATTCACTGAGGCCAAAGATGCGCACACATGTTGCAGGGTCGGGCAGCCGCATCACTGAGGCCAAAGGTGCGCACACGTTGCAGGGTCGGGCAGCCGCATCACTGAGGCCAAAGGTGCGCACACAGGTTGCAGGGTCGGCGAGCCGCATCACTGAGGCCAAAGGTGCACACACATCTTGCAGGGTCGGTCAGCCGCACCACTGAGGCCAAAGGTGCGCACACATCTTGCAGGGTCAGGCAGCCGCATCACTGAGGCCAAAGGTGCGCACACATCGTGCAGGATCGGGCAGCTGCATCACTGAGGCCAAAGGTGCGCACAGATCTTGCAGGGTCGGGCAGCCGTACCACTGAGGCCAAAGGTGCGCACACATCTTGCAGGGTCGGGCAGCCGTATCACTGAGGCCAAAGATGCACGCACATCTTGCAGGGTCGGGCAGCCACATCACTGAGCCAAAGGTGTGCATACTTCTTGCAGGGTCGGGTGTTGATGTGCGCAGCTCCCTGGACCTCAGGCAGATGCAATTCACTGAGGCCAAAGATGCACACACAGGTTGCAGGGTCAGCCAGCCACATCACTGAGGCCAAAGGTGCGCACACAGGTTGCAGGGTCGGGCAGCTGCATCACTGAGGCCAAAGGTGCGCACACTTCTTGCAGGGTCGGGTGTTTATGCCCGCAGCTCCCTGGACCTCGGGCAGCCGCAACTCACTGAGGCCAAAGATGCACACACAGGTTGCAGGGTCGGGCAGCCGCATCACTGAGGCCAAAGGTGCGCACAGATCTTGCAGGGTCGGGCAGCCGCATCACTGAGGCCAAAGGTGCGCACACATCTTGCAGGGTCGGGCAGCCGCATCACTGATGCCAAAGGTGTGCACACAGGTTGCAGGGTCGGGCAGCCGCATCACTGAGGCCAAAGGTGCGCACACATCTTGCAGGGTCAGGCAACCGCATCACTGATGCCAAAGGTGGGACACAGGTTGGAGGGTCGGGCAGCCGCATCACTGAGGCCAAAGGTGCGCACACATCTTGCAGGGTCGGGCAGCCGCATCACTGATGCCAAAGGTGCGCACACAGGTTGCAGGGTCGGGCAGCCGCATCACTGAGGCCAAAGGTGCGCACACATCTTGCAGGGTCAGGCAGCCGCATCACTGATGCCAAAGGTGCGCACACAGGTTGCAGGGTCGGGCAGCCGCGTCACTGAGGCCAAAGGTGCGCACACATCTTGCAGGGTCGGGCAGCCATACCACTGAGGCCAAAGGTGTGCACACATCTTGCAGGGTCGGGCAGCCGCATCACTGAGGCCAAAGATGCGCGCACATCTTGCAGGGTCGGGCAGCCGCATCACTGAGCCAAAGGTGCGCACACAGGTTGCAGGGTCGGGCAGCCGCATCACTGAGGCCAAAGGTGCGCATACTTCTTGCAGGGTCGGGTGTTGATGTGCGCAGCTCCCTGGACCTCAGGCAGATGCAATTCACTGAGACCAAAGATGCACACACAGGTTGCAGGGTCGGCCAGCCGCATCACTGAGGCCAAAGGTGCGCACACATCTTGCAGGGTCGGGTGTTGATGCGTGCAGCTCCCTGGACCTCGGGGAGCCGCAATTCACTGAGGCCAAATATGCGCACACATGTTGCAGGGTCGGGCAGCCGCATCACTGAGGCCAAAGGTGCGCACACATGTTGCAGGGTCGGGCAGCCGCATCACTGAGGCCAAAGGTGCGCATACAGGTTGCAGGGTCGGGCAGCCGCATCACTGAGGCCAAAGGTGCCCACACATCTTGCAGGGTCGGGCAGCCGTACCACTGAGGCCAAAGGTTTGCACACATCTTGCAGGGTCAGGCAGCCGCATCACTGAGGCCAAAGATGCGTGCACATCTTGCAGGGTCGGGCAACCGCATCACTGAGCCACAGGTACGCACACAGGTTGCAGGGTCGGGCAGCCACATCACTGAGGCCAAAGGTGCGCATACTTCTTGCAGGGTCGAGTGTTGATGTGCGCAGCTCCCTGGACCTCAGGCAGATGCAATTCACTGAGGCCAAAAATGCGCACACAGGTTGCAGGGTCGGGCAGCTGCATCACTGAGGCCAAAGATGCGCACACATCTTGCAGGGTCGGGCAGCCGCATCACTGATGCCAAAGGTGCGCACACAGGTTGCAGGGTCGGGCAGCCGCATCACTGAGGCCAAAGGTGCGCACACATCTTGCAGGCTCAGGCAGCCGCATCACTGATGCCAAAGGTGCGCACACAGGTTGCAGGGTCAGGCAGCCGCATCACTGAGGCCAAAGGTGTGCACACATCTTGCAGGGTCGGGCAGCCGTACCACTGAGGCCAAATGTGTGCACACATCTTGCAGGGTCGGGAAGCCGCATCACTGTGGCCAAAGATGCGCGCACATCTTGCAGGGTCGGGCAGCCGCATCACTGAGGCCAAAGGTGTGCACACATCTTGCAGGGTCGGGCAGCCGCATCACTGAGCCAAAGGTGCGCACACAGGTTGCAGGGTAGGGCAGCTGCATCACTGAGGCCAAAGGTGCGCACACTTCTTGCAGGGTCGGGTGTTGATGCGCGCAGCTCCCTGGACCTTGGGCAGTCGCAATTCACTGAGGCCAAAGATGCGCACACAGGTTGCAGGTCGGGCAGCCGCATCACTGAGGCCAAAGGTGCGCACAGATCTTGCAGGGTCGGGCAGCCGCATCACTGAGGCCAAAGGTGCGCACACATCTTGCAGGGTCGGGCAGCCGCATCACTGAGGCCAAAGGTGCGCACACATCTTGCAGGGTCGGGCAGCCGCATCACTGAGCCAAAGGTGCGCACACAGGTTGCAGGGTCGGGCAGCCGCATCACTGAGGCCAAATGTGCACACACTTCTTGCAGGGTCGCGTGTTGATTCGCGCAGCTCCCTGGACCTCGGGCAGCTGCAATTCACTGAGGCCAAAGATGCGCACACATGTTGCAGGGTCGGGCAGCCGCATCACTGAGGCCAAAGGTGCGCACACATGTTGCAGGGTCGGGCAGCCGCATCACTGAGGCCAAAGGTGCGCACACAGGTTGCAGGGTCGGGGAGCCGCATCACTGAGGCCAAAGGTGCGCACACATCTTGCAGGGTCGGTCAGCCGCACCACTGAGGCCAAAGGTGCGCACACATCTTGCAGGGTCGGGCAGCCACATCACTGAGGCCAAAGGTGCGCACACATCTTGCAGGATCGGGCAGCCGCATCACTGAGGCCAAAGGTGCGCACAGATCTTGCAGGGACGGGCAGCCGCATCACTGAGGCCAAAGGTGCACACACATCTTGCAGTGTCAGGCAGCCACATCACTGAGGCCAAAGGTGCGCACACAGGTTGCAGGGTCGGGCAGCCGCATCACTGAGGCCAAAGGTGCACACAGATCGTGCAGGGTCGGGCAGCTGCATTTCACTGAGGCCAAAGGTGCACACACATCTTGCAGGGTAGGGTGTTGATGCGCGCAGCTCCCTGGACCTCGGGCAGCCACAATTCACTGAGGCCAAAGATGCGCACACATCTTGCAGTGTCGGGCAGCAGCATCACTGAGGCCAAAGGTGCGCACACATCTTGCAGGGTCGGGCAGCCGCATCACTGAGGCCAAAGGTGCGCACACATCTTGCAGGGTCAGGCAGCCGCATCACTGAGGCCAAAGGTGCGCACACAGGTTGCAGGGACGTGCAGCCGCATCACTGAGGCACAAAGGAGCGCCCACATGTTGCAGGGTCGGGCAGCCACATCACTGAGGCCAAAGGTGCGCACACATGTTGCAGGGTCGGGCAGCCACATCACTGAGGCCAAAGGTGCGCACACATCTTGCAGGGTCAGGCAGCCGCATCACTGCGACCAAAGGTGTGCACAGATCTTGCAGGGTTGGGCAGCCGCATCACTGAGGCCAAAGGTGCACACACAGGTTGCAGGGTCGGCCAGCCGCATCACTGAGGCCAAAGGTGCGCACACAGGTTGCAGGGTCGGGCAGCCGCATCACTGAGGCCAAAGGTGCGCACAGATCTTGCAGGGTCAGGCAGCCGCATCACTGAGGCCAAAGGTGTGCACACATCTTGCAGGGTCGGTCAGCCGCATCACTGAGGCCAAAGGTGGGCACACAGGTTGCAAGGTCAGGAAGCCGCATCACTGAGGCCAATGGTGTGCACACAGGTTGCAGGGTCGGGCAGCCGCATCACTGAGGCCAAAGGTGCGCACACATCTTGCAGGGTCGGGCAGCCGCACCACTGAAGCCAAAGGTGCGCACACATCTTGCAGGGTCGGGCAGCCGCATGACTGAGGCCAAAGTTGCGCACACATCTTGCAGGGTCGGGCAGCCGCAACACTGAGCCAAAGGTGTGCACACAGGTTGCAGGGTCGGGCAGCCGCATCACTGAGGCCAAAGGTGCGCACACTTCTTGCAGGGTCGGGTGTTGATGTGCGCAGCTCCCTGGACCTCGGGCAGACGCAATTCACTGAGGCCAAAGATGTGCACACAGGTGGCAGGGTCGGGCAGCCGCATCACTGAGGCCAAAGGTGCGCACAGATCTTGCAGGGTCGGGCAGCCGCATCACTGAGGCCAAAGATGCGCACACATCTTGCAGGGTCGGGCAGCCGCATCACTGATGCCAAAGGTGCGCACACAGGTTGCAGGGTCGGGCAGCCACATCACTGAGGCCAAAGGTGCGCACACATCTTGCAGGCTCAGGCAGCTGCATCACTGATGCCAAAGGTGCGCACACAGGTTGCAGGGTCGGGCAGCCGCATCACTGAGGCCAAAGGTGTGCACACATCTTGCAGGGTCGGGTGTTGATGCGTGCAGCTCCCTGGACCTCGGGGAGCCGCAATTCACTGAGGCCAAATATGCGCACACATGTTGCAGGGTCGGGCAGCCGCATCACTGAGGCCAAAGGTGCGCACACATGTTGCAGGGTCGGGCAGCCGCATCACTGAGGCCAAAGGTGCGCATACAGGTTGCAGGGTCGGGCAGCCGCATCACTGAGGCCAAAGGTGCCCACACATCTAGCAGGGTCGGGCAGCCGTACCACTGAGGCCAAAGGTTTGCACACATCTTGCAGGGTCAGGCAGCCGCATCACTGAGGCCAAAGATGCGTGCACATCTTGCAGGGTCGGGCAGCCGCATCACTGAGCCACAGGTACGCACACAGGTTGCAGGGTCGGGCAGCCACATCACTGAGGCCAAAGGTGCGCATACTTCTTGCAGGGTCGAGTGTTGATGTGCGCAGCTCCCTGGACCTCAGGCAGATGCAATTCACTGAGGCCAAAAATGCGCACACAGGTTGCAGGGTCGGGCAGCCGCATCACTGAGGCCAAAGATGCGCACACATCTTGCAGGGTCGGGCAGCCGCATCACTGATGCCAAAGGTGCGCACACAGGTTGCAGGGTCGGGCAGCCGCATCACTGAGGCCAAAGGTGCGCACACATCTTGCAGGCTCAGGCAGCCGCATCACTGATGCCAAAGGTGCGCACACAGGTTGCAGGGTCAGGCAGCCGCATCACTGAGGCCAAAGGTGTGCACACATCTTGCAGGGTCGGGCAGCCGTACCACTGAGGCCAAATGTGTGCACACATCTTGCAGGGTCGGGAAGCCGCATCACTGTGGCCAAAGATGCGCGCACATCTTGCAGGGTCGGGCAGCCGCATCACTGAGGCCAAAGGTGTGCACACATCTTGCAGGGTCGGGCAGCCGCATCACTGAGCCAAAGGTGCGCACACAGGTTGCAGGGTAGGGCAGCTGCATCACTGAGGCCAAAGGTGCGCACACTTCTTGCAGGGTCGGGTGTTGATGCGCGCAGCTCCCTGGACCTCGGGCAGTCGCAATTCACTGAGGCCAAAGATGCGCACACAGGTTGCAGGGTCGGGCAGCCGCATCACTGAGGCCAAAGGTGCGCACAGATCTTGCAGGGTCGGGCAGCCGCATCACTGAGGCCAAAGGTGCGCACACATCTTGCAGGGTCGGGCAGCCGCATCACTGAGGCCAAAGGTGCGCACACATCTTGCAGGGTCGGGCAGCCGCATCACTGAGGCCAAAGGTGCGCACACAGGTTGCAGGGTCGGGCAGCCGCATCACTGAGGCCAAATGTGCACACACTTCTTGCAGGGTCGGGTGTTGATGCGCGCAGCTCCCTGGACCTCGGGCAGCTGCAATTCACTGAGGCCAAAGATGCGCACACATGTTGCAGGGTCGGGCAGCCGCATCACTGAGGCCAAAGGTGCGCACACATGTTGCAGGGTCGGGCAGCCGCATCACTGAGGCCAAAGGTGCGCACACAGGTTGCAGGGTCGGGGAGCCGCATCACTGAGGCCAAAGGTGCGCACACATCTTGCAGGGTCGGTCAGCCGCACCACTGAGGCCAAAGGTGCGCACACATCTTGCAGGGTCGGGCAGCCGCATCACTGAGGCCAAAGGTGCGCACACATCTTGCAGGATCGGGCAGCCGCATCACTGAGGCCAAAGGTGCGCACAGATCTTGCAGGGACGGGCAGCCGCATCACTGAGGCCAAAGGTGCACACACATCTTGCAGTGTCGGGCAGCCGCATCACTGAGGCCAAAGGTGCGCACACAGGTTGCAGGGTCGGGCAGCCGCATCACTGAGGCCAAAGGTGCACACAGATCGTGCAGGGTCGGGCAGCTGCATTTCACTGAGGCCAAAGGTGCACACACATCTTGCAGGGTAGGGTGTTGATGCGCGCAGCTCCCTGGACCTCGGGCAGCCACAATTCACTGAGGCCAAAAATGCGCACACATCTTGCAGTGTCGGGCAGCAGCATCACTGAGGCCAAAGGTGCGCACACATCTTGCAGGGTCGGGCAGCCGCATCACTGAGGACAAAGGTGCGCACACATCTTGCAGGGTCGGGCAGCCGCATCACTGAGGCCAAAGGTGCGCACACAGGTTGCAGGGACGTGCAGCCGCATCACTGAGCACAAAGGAGCGCCCACATGTTGCAGGGTCGGGCAACCACATCACTGAGGCCAAAGGTGCGCACACATGTTGCAGGGTCGGGCAGCCACATCACTGAGGCCAAAGGTGCGCACACATCTTGCAGGGTCAGGCAGCCGCATCACTGCGACCAAAGGTGTGCACAGATCTTGCAGGGTTGGGCAGCCGCATCACTGAGGCCAAAGGTGCACACACAGGTTGCAGGGTCGGCCAGCCGCATCACTGAGGCCAAAGGTGCGCACACAGGTTGCAGGGTCGGGCAGCCGCATCACTGAGGCCAAAGGTGCACACAGATCTTGCAGGGTCAGGCAGCCGCATCACTGAGGCCAAAGGTGTGCACACATCTTGCAGGGTCGGTCAGCCGCATCACTGAGGCCAAAGGTGCGCACACAGGTTGCAAGGTCAGGAAGCCGCATCACTGAGGCCAAAGGTGTGCACACAGGTTGCAGGGTCGGGCAGCCGCATCACTGAGGCCAAAGGTGCGCACACATCTTGCAGGGTCGGGCAGCCGCACCACTGAAGCCAAAGGTGCGCACACATCTTGCAGGGTCGGGCAGCCGCATGACTGAGGCCAAAGGTGCGCACACATCTTGCAGGGTCGGGCAGCCGCATCACTGAGGCCAAAGGTGTGCACACAGGTTGCAGGGTCGGGCAGCCGCATCACTGAGGCCAAAGGTGCGCACACTTCTTGCAGGGTCGGGTGTTGATGTGCGCAGCTCCCTGGACCTCGGGCAGACGCAATTCACTGAGGCCAAAGATGTGCACACAGGTGGCAGGGTCGGGCAGCCGCATCACTGAGGCCAAAGGTGCGCACAGATCTTGCAGGGTCGGGCAGCCGCATCACTGAGGCCAAAGATGCGCACACATCTTGCAGGGTCGGGCAGCCGCATCACTGATGCCAAAGGTGCGCACACAGGTTGCAGGGTCGGGCAGCCGCATCACTGAGGCCAAAGGTGCGCACACATCTTGCAGGCTCAGGCAGCTGCATCACTGATGCCAAAGGTGCGCACACAGGTTGCAGGGTCGGGCAGCCGCATCACTGAGGCCAAAGGTGTGCACACATCTTGCAGGGTCGGGCAGCCGTACCACTGAGGCCAAATGTGTGCACACATCTTGCAGGGTCGGGCAGCCGCATCACTGAGGCCAAAGATGCGTGCACATCTTGCAGGGTCGGGCAGCCGCATCACTGAGGCCAAAGGTGCGCACATCTTGCAGGGTCGGGCAGCCGCATCACTGAGGCCAAAGGTGCGCACACAGGTTGCAGGGTCGGGCAGCCTCATCACTGAGGCCAAAGATGCGCACACTTCTTGCAGGGTCGGGTGTTGATGCGCGCAGCTCCCTGGACCTCGGGCAGACGCAATTCACTGAGGCCAAAGATGTGCACACAGGTGGCAGGGTCGGGCAGCCGCATCACTGAGGCCAAAGGTGCGCACAGATCTTGCAGGGTCGGGCAGCCGCATCACTGAGGCCAAAGATGCGCACACATCTTGCAGGGTCGGGCAGCCGCATCACTGATGCCAAAGGTGCGCACACAGGTTGCAGGGTCGGGCAGCCGCATCACTGAGGCCAAAGGTGCGCACACATCTTGCAGGCTCAGGCAGCTGCATCACTGATGCCAAAGGTGCGCACACAGGTTGCAGGGTCGGGCAGCCGCATCACTGAGGCCAAAGGTGCGCACACATCTTGCAGGGTCGGGTGTTGATGCGTGCAGCTCCCTGGACCTCGGGAGCCGCAATTCACTGAGGCCAAATATGCGCACACATGTTGCAGGGTCGGGCAGCCGCATCACTGAGGCAAAAGGTGCGCACACATGTTGCAGGGTCGGGCAGCCGCATCACTGAGGCCAAAGGTGCGCACACAGGTTGCAGGGTCGGGCAGCCGCATCACTGAGGCCAAAGGTGCCCACACATCTTGCAGGGTCGGGCAGCCGCACCACTGAGGCCAAAGGTTTGCACACATCTTGCAGGGTCAGGCAGCCGCATCACTGAGGCCAAAGATGCGTGCACATCTTGCAGGGTCGGGCAGCCGCATCACTGAGCCACAGGTACGCACACAGGTTGCAGGGTCGGGCAGCCACATCACTGAGGCCAAAGGTGCGCATACTTCTTGCAGGGTCGAGTGTTGATGTGCGCAGCTCCCTGGACCTCAGGCAGATGCAATTCACTGAGGCCAAAGATGCGCACACAGGTTGCAGGGTCGGGCAGCCGCATCACTGAGGCCAAAGGTGCGCACACATCTTGCAGGGTCGGGCAGCCGCATCACTGATGCCAAAGGTGCGCACACAGGTTGCAGGGTCGGGCAGCCGCATCACTGAGGCCAAAGGTGCGCACACATCTTGCAGGCTCGGGCAGCCGCATCACTGATGCCAAAGGTGCGCACACAGGTTGCAGGGTCAGGCAGCCGCATCACTGAGGCCAAAGGTGCGCACACATCTTGCAGGGTCGGGCAGCCGCATCACTGAGGCCAAAGGTGTGCACACATCTTGCAGGGTCGGGAAGCCGCATCACTGTGGCCAAAGATGCGCGCACATCTTGCAGGGTCGGGCAGCCGCATCACTGAGGCCAAAGGTGCGCACACATCTTGCAGGGTCGGGCAGCCGCATCACTGAGCCAAAGGTGCGCACACAGGTTGCAGGGTAGGGCAGCTGCATCACTGAGGCCAAAGGTGCGCACACTTCTTGCAGGGTCGGGTGTTGATGCGCGCAGCTCCCTGGACCTTGGGCAGTCGCAATTCACTGAGGCCAAAGATGCGCACACAGGTTGCAGGGTCGGTCAGCCGCATCACTGAGGCCAAAGGTGCGCACAGATCTTGCAGGGTCGGGCAGCCGCATCACTGAGGCCAAAGGTGCGCACACATCTTGCAGGGTCGGGCAGCCGCATCACTGAGGCCAAAGGTGCGCACACATCTTGCAGGGTCGGGCAGCCGCATCACTGAGCCAAAGGTGCGCACACAGGTTGCAGGGTCGGGCAGCCGCATCACTGAGGCCAAATGTGCACACACTTCTTGCAGGGTCGGGTGTTGATGCGCGCAGCTCCCTGGACCTCGGGCAGCTGCAATTCACTGAGGCCAAAGATGCGCACACATGTTGCAGGGTCGGGCAGCCGCATCACTGAGGCCAAAGGTGCGCACACATGTTGCAGGGTCGGGCAGCCGCATCACTGAGGCCAAAGGTGCGCACACAGGTTGCAGGGTCGGGCAGCCGCATCACTGAGGCCAAAGGTGCGCACACATCTTGCAGGGTCGGGCAGCCGCACCACTGAGGCCAAAGGTGCGCACACATCTTGCAGGGTCGGGCAGCCGCATCACTGAGGCCAAAGGTGCGCACACATCTTGCAGGGTCGGGCAGCCGCATCACTGAGGCCAAAGGTGCGCACAGATCTTGCAGGGTCGGGCAGCCGCATCACTGAGGCCAAAGGTGCGCACACATCTTGCAGGGTCGGGCAGCCGCATCACTGAGGCCAAAGGTGCGCACACAGGTTGCAGGGTCGGGCAGCCGCATCACTGAGGCCAAAGGTGCACACAGATCGCGCAGGGTCGGGCAGCTGCATTTCACTGAGGCCAAAGGTGCACACACATCTTGCAGGGTCAGGGTGTTGATGCGCGCAGCTCCCTGGACCTCGGGCAGCCACAATTCACTGAGGCCAAAAATGCGCACACATCTTGCAGTGTCGGGCAGCAGCATCACTGAGGCCAAAGGTGCGCACACATCTTGCAGGGTCGGGCAGCCGCATCACTGAGGACAAAGGTGCGCACACATCTTGCAGGGTCGGGCAGCCGCATCACTGAGGCCAAAGGTGCGCACACAGGTTGCAGGGACGTGCAGCCGCATCACTGAGCACAAAGGAGCGCCCACATGTTGCAGGGTCGGGCAGCCACATCACTGAGGCCAAAGGTGCGCACACATGTTGCAGGGTCGGGCAGCCACATCACTGAGGCCAAAGGTGCGCACAGATCTTGCAGGGTCAGGCAGCCGCATCACTGAGGCCAAAGGTGCGCACACATCTTGCAGGGTCGGTCAGCCGCATCACTGAGGCCAAAGGTGGGCACACAGGTTGCAAGGTCAGGAAGCCGCATCACTGAGGCCAAAGGTGTGCACACAGGTTGCAGGGTCGGGCAGCCGCATCACTGAGGCCAAAGGTGCGCACACATCTTGCAGGGTCGGGCAGCCGCACCACTGAGGCCAAAGGTGCGCACACATCTTGCAGGGTCGGGCAGCCGCATCACTGAGGCCAAAGGTGCGCACACATCTTGCAGGGTCGGGCAGCCGCATCACTGAGGCCAAAGGTGTGCACACAGGTTGCAGGGTCGGGCAGCCGCATCACTGAGGCCAAAGGTGCGCACACTTCTTGCAGGGTCGGGTGTTGATGCGCGCAGCTCCCTGGACCTCGGGCAGACGCAATTCACTGAGGCCAAAGATGCGCACACAGGTGGCAGGGTCGGGCAGCCGCATCACTGAGGCCAAAGGTGCGCACAGATCTTGCAGGGTCGGGCAGCCGCATCACTGAGGCCAAAGATGCGCACACATCTTGCAGGGTCGGGCAGCCGCATCACTGATGCCAAAGGTGCGCACACAGGTTGCAGGGTCGGGCAGCCACATCACTGAGGCCAAAGGTGCGCACACATCTTGCAGGCTCAGGCAGCTGCATCACTGATGCCAAAGGTGCGCACACAGGTTGCAGGGTCGGGCAGCCGCATCACTGAGGCCAAAGGTGTGCACACATCTTGCAGGGTCGGGCAGCCGTACCACTGAGGCCAAATGTGTGCACACATCTTGCAGGGTCGGGCAGCCGCATCACTGAGGCCAAAGATGCGTGCACATCTTGCAGGGTCGGGCAGCCGCATCACTGAGGCCAAAGGTGCGCACATCTTGCAGGGTCGGGCAGCCGCATCACTGAGGCCAAAGGTGTGCACACAGGTTGCAGGGTCGGGCAGCCTCATCACTGAGGCCAAAGGTGCGCACACTTCTTGCAGGGTCGGGTGTTGATGCGCGCAGCTCCCTGGACCTCGGGCAGCCGCAATTCACTGAGGCCAAAGATGCGCACACAGGTTGCAGGGTCGGGCAGCCGCATCACTGAGGCCAAAGGTGCGCACAGATCTTGCAGGGTCGGGCAGCCGCATCACTGAGGCCAAAGGTGCGCACACATCTTGCAGGGTCGGGCAGCCGCATCACTGATGCCAAAGGTGCGCACACAGGTTGCAGGGTCGGGCAGCCGCATCACTGAGGCCAAAGGTGCGCACACATCTTGCAGGGTCAGGCAGCCGCATCACTGAGGCCAAAGGTGCGCACACATCTTGCAGGGTCGGGCAGCCGCATCACTGAGGCCAAAGGTGCGCACACATCTTGCAGGGTCGGGCAGCCGCATCACTGAGGCCAAAGGTGCGCACACAGGTTGCAGGGTCGGGCAGCCGCATCACTGAGGCCAAATGTGCACACACTTCTTGCAGGGTCGGGTGTTGATGCGCGCAGCTCCCTGGACCTCGGGCAGCTGCAATTCACTGAGGCCAAAGATGCGCACACATGTTGCAGGGTCGGGCAGCCGCATCACTGAGGCCAAAGGTGCGCACACATGTTGCAGGGTCGGGCAGCCGCATCACTGAGGCCAAAGGTGCGCACACAGGTTGCAGGGTCGGGGAGCCGCATCACTGAGGCCAAAGGTGCGCACACATCTTGCAGGGTCGGTCAGCCGCACCACTGAGGCCAAAGGTGCGCACACATCTTGCAGGGTCGGGCAGCCACATCACTGAGGCCAAAGGTGCGCACACATCTTGCAGGGTCGGGCAGCCGCATCACTGAGGCCAAAGGTGCGCACAGATCTTGCAGGGTCGGGCAGCCGCATCACTGAGGCCAAAGGTGCACACACATCTTGCAGTGTCGGGCAGCCGCATCACTGAGGCCAAAGGTGCGCACACAGGTTGCAGGGTCGGGCAGCCGCATCACTGAGGCCAAAGGTGCGCACAGATCGTGCAGGGTCGGGCAGCTGCATTTCACTGAGGCCAAAGGTGCACACACATCTTGCAGGGTAGGGTGTTGATGCGCGCAGCTCCCTGGACCTCGGGCAGCCACAATTCACTGAGGCCAAAGATGCGCACACATCTTGCAGGGTCGGGCAGCCGCATCACTGAGGCCAAAGGTGCGCACACATCTTGCAGGGTCGGGCAGCCGCATCACTGAGGCCAAAGGTGCGCACACATCTTGCAGGGTCGGGCAGCGGCATCACTGAGGCCAAAGGTGCGCACACAGGTTGCAGGGACGTGCAGCCGCATCACTGAGCACAAAGGAGCGCCCACATGTTGCAGGGTCGGGCAACCACATCACTGAGGCCAAAGGTGCGCACACATGTTGCAGGGTCGGGCAGCCACATCACTGAGGCCAAAGGTGCGCACACATCTTGCAGGGTCAGGCAGCCGCATCACTGCGACCAAAGGTGTGCACAGATCTTGCAGGGTTGGGCAGCCGCATCACTGAGGCCAAAGGTGCACACACAGGTTGCAGGGTCGGCCAGCCGCATCACTGAGGCCAAAGGTGCGCACACAGGTTGCAGGGTCGGGCAGCCGCATCACTGAGGCCAAAGGTGCGCACAGATCTTGCAGGGTCAGGCAGCCGCATCACTGAGGCCAAAGGTGTGCACACATCTTGCAGGGTCGGTCAGCCGCATCACTGAGGCCAAAGGTGGGCACACAGGTTGCAAGGTCAGGAAGCCGCATCACTGAGGCCAAAGGTGTGCACACAGGTTGCAGGGTCGGGCAGCCGCATCACTGAGGCCAAAGGTGCGCACACATCTTGCAGGGTCGGGCAGCCGCACCACTGAAGCCAAAGGTGCGCACACATCTTGCAGGGTCGGGCAGCCGCATGACTGAGGCCAAAGTTGCGCACACATCTTGCAGGGTCGGGCAGCCGCAACACTGAGCCAAAGGTGTGCACACAGGTTGCAGGGTCGGGCAGCCGCATCACTGAGGCCAAAGGTGCGCACACTTCTTGCAGGGTCGGGTGTTGATGTCGCGCAGCTCCCTGGACCTCGGGCAGCCGCAATTCACTGAGGCCAAAGATGTGCACACAGGTGGCAGGGTCGGGCAGCCGCATCACTGAGGCCAAAGGTGCGCACAGATCTTGCAGGGTCGGGCAGCCGCATCACTGAGGCCAAAGATGCGCACACATCTTGCAGGGTCGGGCAGCCGCATCACTGATGCCAAAGGTGCGCACACAGGTTGCAGGGTCGGGCAGCCGCATCACTGAGGCCAAAGGTGCGCACACATCTTGCAGGCTCAGGCAGCTGCATCACTGATGCCAAAGGTGCGCACACAGGTTGCAGGGTCGGGCAGCCGCATCACTGAGGCCAAAGGTGTGCACACATCTTGCAGGGTCGGGCAGCCGTACCACTGAGGCCAAAGGTGTGCACACATCTTGCAGGGTCGGGCAGCCGCATCACTGAGGCCAAAGATGCGTGCACATCTTGCAGGGTCGGGCAGCCGCATCACTGAGGCTAAAGGTGCGCACATCTTGCAGGGTCGGGCAGCCGCATCACTGAGCCAAAGGTGCGCACACAGGTTGCAGGGTCGGGCAGCCGCATCACTGAGGCCAAAGGTGCGCACACTTCTTGCAGGGTCGGGTGTTGATGCGCGCAGCTCCCTGGACCTCGGGCAGCCGCAATTCACTGAGGCCAAAGATGCGCACACAGGTTGCAGGGTCGGGCAGCCGCATCACTGAGGCCAAAGGTGTGCACAGATCTTGCAGGGTTGGGCAGCCGCATCACTGAGGCCAAGGTGCGCACACATCTTGCAGGGTCGGGCAGCCGCATCACTGATGCCAAAGGTGCGCACACAGGTTGCAGGGTCGGGCAGCCGCATCACTGAGGCCAAAGGTGCGCACACATCTTGCAGGGTCAGGCAGCCGCATCACTGAGGCCAAAGGTGCGCACACATCTTGCAGGGTCGGGCAGCCGCATCACTGAGGCCAAAGGTGCGCACACATCTTGCAGGGTCGGGCAGCCGCATCACTGAGCCAAAGGTGCGCACACAGGTTGCAGGGTCGGGCAGCCGCATCACTGAGGCCAAAGGTGCACACACATCTTGCAGGGTCGGGTGTTGATGCGCGCAGCTCCTGGACCTCGGGCAGCTGCATTCACTGAGGCCAAAGATGCGCACACATGTTGCAGGGTCGGGCAGCCGCATCACTGAGGCCAAAGGTGCGCACACATGTTGCAGGGTCGGGCAGCCGCATCACTGAAGCCAAAGGTGTGCACACATCTTGCAGGGTCGGGCAGCCGTATCACTGAGGCCAAAGGTGCGCACACATCTTGCAGGGTCGGGCAGCCGCATCACTGAGGCCAAAGGTGCGCATACTTCTTGCAGGGTCGGGTGTTGATGTGCGCAGCTCCCTGGACCTCAGGCAGATGCATTCACTGAGGCCAAAGATGCACACACAGGTTGCAGGGTCAGCCAGCCACATCACTGAGGCCAAAGGTGCGCACACAGGTTGCAGGGTCGGGCAGCTGCATCACTGAGGCCAAAGGTGCGCACACTTCTTGCAGGGTCGGGTTTGATGCGCGCAGCTCCCTGGACCTCGGGCAGCCGCAATTCACTGAGGCCAAAGATGCGCTCACAGGTTGCAGGGTCGGGCAGCCGCATCACTGAGGCCAAAGGTGCGCCCACATGTTGCAGGGTCGGGCAGCCGCATCACTGAGGCCAAAGGTGCGCACACATGTTGCAGGGTCGGGCAGCCGCATCACTGAGGCCAAAGGTGCGCACACATCTTGCAGTGTCGGGCAGCCGCATCACTGATGCCAAAGGTGCGCACACATCTTTGCATGGTTGGGCAGCCGCATCACTGAGGCCAAAGGTGCACACACATCTTGCAGGGTCGGTGTGAGAAGTTGGCCTGGTATATGCTGTTCACTAATTAAAGTGGACACCTTGCACCAGGGCAAATCGACTCTTATGGTAGATAGGTTTAAGACAACCTTTTAAAGAAAGCTATCCTAGTGGTAGCTGTGGAGAGCAGCCTTCAGGCTAAGTCTCGGAGGAATGTAAAGCAGCTTGTTTTACCATATAATCTCTTGAATCACCAAATGAAAAGACACCACACAGGTATATATATCAAATATATATGTATTTATTTCTAAATAACTCTCTACTAATCTCTTTATGAGATTAGAAGACAAACATATGCACAAATCAACGTTTCACAATAAGTTAAGCACAAAATATGGCTGGGTGCCCTAGGGGCGTACCAGACCATATACTAAGTAAGAGACTTAGAAACAACGACTTGCAAGGAGACAAGGCCTAGGGCCTTCAGAAGTGCTGGGGCCTCACGAAACCACCCAAGGCAGGTAAGTAAAGGACCCACGGGGACGCGTGCAGTGTGGATACACAGGCGCGAATCGCCGTTAACTTCAATGGGGCAAGTCGCGGTTGGAAATAAAGAGTTTTAGGATACTTCGGGAGAACCTACAAGCAAGTCACTTACAGGGTAAGTAGTTCTAGGGCCCACACCCACAGGAGCACCGTAGTGCTGGAGTTACCTCACCCAGGGAAGCCGGGTGCACAGGTGTCCTTTGGTGTCGGGTCGCGGCGTCGTTTTCAATGGCGAACAAAGAAGACTTGCTGCTTGCGGGAGCTGAAGAAGTGTCCGGTGGAATCCAAGCCTGGATTCTGAAGAAGGATGACCTGAAAGCAGAGGGGACAGTGTTCAAAGTCACTTGGCAGTGACCCGGGGCAAGGAAGATGGATGCCCACCGTCGTCGGTCGCTTCAGGTCGGTTGCAGGTGCCTTGACTCTTCAGCCACGTGGTCCAGGAGGCGTCGACGACGACCAGGAGCTGGATTCGGTGTGTCCCTCGACGTCTGCAGCTGACTGCGGTGTCGGCAACTCGATCGGAGCCAACAAGCCTTGGCAGCCGCAAGTCTTGGGGAGATGAAGAAAAGTCGATGGCGCAGACCAGCAAGGTCTGAGGGACTCACCCAGCGAGGGTAAGTCAGGGCAGGCCTGGAGCAACCAGAGGAGCCCTTTGGTTTCTTTAAGAAGTCTTCTGGGGACCCACAAGCCAGTGGGCAAGGGATCGCGAAGACACCTCGGGCGGAATCACTCAACAGGGGCCCACGGTCACTCGGGACAGTGTAGGCCTCTGATCTTTGGAGGGATTCCTGCTGGAGGTCGGGACCACACGTGGTCCAAAGCACAAATTCGTAGAACGTTGTGAAGGGGTTGCACTCGACAATAGTGCACGGTACCCAGGGGTCGCGGTTCCTCGTTACTCGTGGGGTCCACTTGCCTCAGCTTCGCTGGGCACTCACGATGGCCTGGGAGAGGTCAGGAAATCCACTTCTTGGGCTGCAGGGACTTCGGACTCCGGCGGGAGCGGCGTAGTTTGCGACCGTCGTTGTCGTTTTTGGTGCCTGCCAAGCAGGGGAGTCACTCCTTGACTCCAAGGGAGATTCTTCTGTCTTCCAAAGGTAGTGGAACGTCGAAGGGCCAGGATTCTTCTGTAGAGCGTCGTCCAGGGGTTATCTGCTTTGCAATGGCAAGGTTCCCCCTCTTATACTAAAAAGAGGGGATGGACTAGCTCTATGACCCCACCTATGGGAGGGTCAAGGGAGGGGTGGCTACACCCACTTCCCTTTGTCCAGTTTCGCGCCAGAGCAGGGGCAGGTAGCCCCTGAGCTGGTTTGAACTGGCATATGCACAGAGGAGCCTTCTGCTCCCCCAGTGCAGGACTTCAAAGCACTCTAAGAGTGCACCCACCCAGCCCCAATACACTAAACCCTGTCTGGGAGGTGGTTACACCTCCCTGTGACAGGATGCCTATTGTTGGGCTTCCTCCACTGTGAGTTTCGGTCATCAGCAGGAGGGCAGCCCAGTGTCTGTGACTGGTGGCATCCATTTTGTGATGCCAGGGCTCTTTAGGATTCTACCGCGTTTCCACAGCAGGTACATGTCTTATCCCTCTAGAAGGGTGGAATGCTACCCCCGCCGCCAAGATTGGTGGGGGGTAGTATTCCAAGATGTTTGACACCAAACACGACATGTTTTGATGCAGCCATTCCAAAGTTAGCATTTACCGCGAGGATATAATGCACTTAAGAGTATATGGTTTAACCGCATCCACAAACAGCACCAGAGAATGGACTCTGAGAACTGCAGAGGGGCCCTGCTCATGCAGAGGCACCCCCTCACATAGAAGCCAAGCACCCTGCCCTCAGGATTGATAGGGCCTGCCTTAGGGGTGACTGATAGGTTTATATGTGTGTGCAAGAGAGATATAGGAAACCTATATCTCAGTGAGGGGTGCTAGCACCACCTCACCCAGGCTGCAGTAGCAGGCCTGTGGTGTCAGATTTAGACTGCTTCCCAGGGGTGGCATAACACATGCTGCAGCCCCTGGTAGGCCTGTGAAGTACCTATGCCCTTGGCACCTAAGGTACCATATACTAGGGACTCATAAGGCACCACAGTATCCAATCACTAGTGCACCTAGAGTGCACTCCATGTCGTTTAGAGAGAGCAGATAGAGTGGGGCCCTGAATAGCAGGGTCTCAGTCCAACTAAGTCATAAACCAGCAAAACACCAGGAAAAAAGTGGGGGCAACCATATAGTCAGATTCCACCTTCCTACATAACCCCCCCCCCAAACGAAAGGAGATAAGGCTAACCTTGGCCAGTTGAGCCTTTATTGACTAAGTGGCCATATAAGGAAGCACCTGCACTAGCATGGTTGCCCCCTGTCTTATGGTCCACTAAGCAATCCCTCACCCTAAGGGTATGAGAGGGTCTCC
The DNA here is from genome assembly GCA_963921515.1 of Calotriton arnoldi. Lineage (NCBI taxonomy): Eukaryota > Metazoa > Chordata > Amphibia > Caudata > Salamandridae > Calotriton > Calotriton arnoldi. The sequence continues at coordinate 460,958 of CAWUFW010012893.1, read as the reverse complement.
ACCATGGGGAATCACTACCTGTGGTGTGCTTTGGTAAAGTACCAGGCTGGTGAGGTGTCTGAGTAGGGAAGTGAGGCCCTAGGAATGTTGGCCTCAGCTTTCTCAGCTCACTGGTCACCATGTATGCCTGTCTTTCCATGACTGAGTGGTACTTTGCTCTAAGGGTCAACCTTTGACTGCCTACAGCCGTGGGTTGGGTCCCTTTGGGTGGAACACTGGAGGGACATGGCATGTTTGGAACCTTTTGGTCCCAGGTTTGCCCTTGCCTAACAGAGTCCTTCTGGGGGAGGTCCCTACATAAAGGTATGGGGGATCCCTCAGTGGGTTGAGGAATTTCCACCTGGCTAGGGCTACTAGCCGGGGTGCCCCTAATCTGCTGATGGGGGGTTCCTCTGGACAGGGGGCCCTGGGGGTCCACTGACCTCCCTGACCTCTGCAGCCCTGGGCTGACTGAGGCAGGGTAGAGAGGGGCAGGTTACCTGCTCCAGACTGGGTACCACCTTGTAAGGGTCCTCTGCCATCAGGGGTGGGGCCAGGCCAGGCCTGACTACCTCTGTGGCAGTTCCTTCACTAGGGGTAGGGTCAGTTCCCTGAGGAGGCTGACCCTTACCTACTGTCTGGAGGGAAGAAGACTTTTCTTCAACCCTTGTGCTCTCTTCTGGGGGAGAGTGGGCCATTCTTCCAGGCTCCATCTCTCCAAAATCTTGGGCTGGGGCTGTGGCCATCACAGCCCCACTAACCTTTACAGGGACACCCAACATCTTCAGATGGGTTTAGTGTTCAATTTCAGCCCAGGCTGAAATTTCCAGATCATTGCCCATCAGGCAATCTACAGGTAAGGTTGGGGACACTGCCACTCTCTTTGGGCCTGTGACCCCCTCCCAGCTGAGATTGACTATGGCCATGGGGTGATCTGTTCTGACACCATCAATGTTGGTCACCTGGTATTTAAACTCAGGTAAAAGCTGGTGAGGGGGACTAGTTTCCCTGCCACCATGGTGACACTAGCCCCTGTGTCCCTAAATGCCACAGCTTTCTGACCATTAATTATTGGCTCCAGTCTGTACCTGCCCAATGCTATGGGACCCATGGTAAAGGTGGCATATCCTACACCACCATCAGAATCTGAGGAGTCTGTTGAGGGGGTCCTGTCTAAACTAGGGCCCACCTCTGTTCCTCTTGCAAAAGCACCTAACTTTTTGGGTGCACTACTCCCAACTGGAGGATTACTACTGGTAGTACCAGGAGGGGTGGTAGTAGTTGTTGGAGGAACATTTTCTTTATTGCCATTCCTGGGACAACTGGGATCAGATTTCCAGTGCCCAGGCTTTTTACAGACATGGCAATAGGGTTTCTTTTCAGGAGAGGAAGGAGTTTGGGACCCACCCCCAGAAGAGGAATTTTGGGGCCCTGTAGTGGACTTATCCTTGGATTTATCCCCACCTTTCTCTTGGGACTTGGTAGAATCTTTCTTGTGGTCACCACCCTGATTCTTAGGCCTTACTCTGGTTCTGACCCATTTGTCTGCCTTCTTTCCCAATTCTTGGGGAGAGGTCAGATCAGAGTCCACCAGGTACTGGTGTAAAAGCTGGTTTTGACAATTATTAAGGATCTGTTCTCTCATCATTAGATTATAAAATCCTTTGAAATCAGTAACCCTACTGCCAACCAGCCAACCCTCCAGAGCCTTGGATGCACAATCTACAAAGTCTGTCCAGTCCTGAGTCTGTGCCTTCTGGGTATCTCTGAACTTCAACCTGTACTGCTCAGTGGTTAAGCCAAACCCATCTATCAGTGCACTCTTCAGGACCTCATAATCATCAGCATCCTCCTCTCTAACAGTGAGGAGCTTGTCTCTTCCTTTATCTGAAAAGGAGAGCCACAAGATTGCTGCCCACTGCTTTTGGGGGACCTGCTGTACTCTACAGGCCCTCTCCATAGCAGTTATCCACTTGTGGATATCATCCCCACTCTGGTAGGGAGGAACAACCTTGCTCAGGTTCCTATGGTCAGGAATATATTCTCTGCCTCTAGGGACACTGTTGCTGCCACCAGGGGGTTCTAACCCCTCTTTTCTAGAAGCTCTCTGGATCTCCAGGGCTTCCCTATCCAGTGCCAACTGCTTGGTTCTGAGGGCCACTCTGGCTTCCTCATACTGGAGCAGTTTGCACCTTCTCTCAGAGGAGGTCTCTCTTAAGGGAAAGTATGAGTTCCTCTGCTGGACAAATTCTCTGCCAGAGTGATAAGAGTGGTCAGATTCCCTGGAAGGGGATCTGTGCCTCTCCTCCTCTCTGTCAGTTCTCTTATGGAGAATTCCTCTGTCCTTTTCAGGCCCCTTGGAGCCTGGCCCTTCAATCACAGAGTCTTGGTCATTCTGATTTTCATCATCTGACCCAGATACTATGACTGACCCACCCACTGATTCAAACCCTTTAGCTCCTAGAGCCAATCTAAGGTCATCTGCTGTCAGCAGATCTATCAGGTGGAGTGTTGAGGGACTCTGTCCTATCCTCAGGTGTCTGTCAACACACATGGCTCTCAAGTCAGAGAAAGCCATGTCCTTATACTGAGGCTGAGTGGATCCACTGGGTCCACCCTTTAAGGACATTCTAGTGTTGTGCAGTGTTGTACTACCTACACTAGTTTGTGGCCTACTGATCCTAGCTTGAGCTGTGGAAAGGGTGTGCTATCCCTTTGAACACAGCTCTAAGTTCAGTAGAACTTATTGATACTAAGCTTGACTTTATATGTACCTTGAGTACCTATAATGGTTTTCAGTTAGTAATTCAAATAGAGATTTTCTGGTAAAACAATGGCAAGCTGGAATCCCACACGCTGCCCACCAATGTGAGAAGTTGGCCTGGTATATGCTGTTCACTAATTAAAGTGGACACCTTGCACCAGGGCAAATCGACTCTTATGGTAGATAGGTTTAAGACAACCTTTTAAAGAAAGCTATCCTAGTGGTAGCTGTGGAGAGCAGCCTTCAGGCTAAGTCTCGGAGGAATGTAAAGCAGCTTGTTTTACCATATAATCTCTTGAATCACCAAATGAAAAGACACCACACAGGTATATATATCAAATATATATGTATTTATTTCTAAATAACTCTCTACTAATCTCTTTATGAGATTAGAAGACAAACATATGCACAAATCAACGTTTCACAATAAGTTAAGCACAAAATATGGCTGGGGCCCTAGGGGCGTACCAGACCATATACTAAGTAAGAGACTTAGAAACAACGACTTGCAAGGAGACAAGGCCTAGGGCCTTCAGAAGTGCTGGGGCCTCACGAAACCACCCAAGGCAGGTAAGTAAAGGACCCACGGGGGACGCGTGCAGTGTGGATACACAGGCGCGAATCGCCGTTAACTTCAATGGGGCAAGTCGCGGTTGGAAATAAAGAGTTTTAGGATACTTCGGGAGAACCTACAAGCAAGTCACTTACAGGGTAAGTAGTTCTAGGGCCCACACCCACAGGAGCACCGTAGTGCTGGAGTTACCTCACCCAGGGAAGCCGGGTGCACAGGTGTCCTTTGGTGTCGGGTCGCGGCGTCGTTTTCAATGGCGAACAAAGAAGACTTGCTGCTTGCGGGAGCTGAAGAAGTGTCCGGTGGAATCCAAGCCTGGATTCTGAAGAAGGATGACCTGAAAGCAGAGGGGACAGTGTTCAAAGTCACTTGGCAGTGACCCGGGGCAAGGAAGATGGATGCCCACCGTCGTCGGTCGCTTCAGGTCGGTTGCAGGTGCCTTGACTCTTCAGCCACGTGGTCCAGGAGGCGTCGACGACGACCAGGAGCTGGATTCGGTGTGTCCCTCGACGTCTGCAGCTGACTGCGGTGTCGGCAACTCGATCGGAGCCAACAAGCCTTGGCAGCCGCAAGTCTCGGGAAGATGAAGAAAAGTCGATGGCGCAGACCAGCAAGGTCTGAGGGACTCACCCAGCGAGGGTAAGTCAGGGCAGGCCTGGAGCAACCAGGGGAGCCCTTTGGTTTCTTTAAGAAGTCTTCTGGGGACCCACAAGCCAGTGGGCAAGGGATCGCGAAGACACCTCGGGCGGAATCACTCAACAGGGGCCCACGGTCACTCGGGACGGTGTAGGCCTCTGATCTTCGGAGGGATTCCTGCTGGAGGTCGGGACCACACGTGGTCCAAAGCACAAATTCGTAGAACGTTGTGAAGGGGTTGCACTCGACAATAGTGCACGGTACCCAGGGGTCGCGGTTCCTCGTTACTCGTGGGGTCCACTTGCCTCAGCTTCGCTGGGCACTCACGATGGCCTGGGAGAGGTCAGGAAATCCACTTCTTGGGCTGCAGGGACTTCGGACTCCGGCGGGAGCGGCGTAGTTTGCGACCGTCGTTGTCGTTTTTGGTGCCTGCCAAGCAGGGGAGTCACTCCTTGACTCCAAGGGAGATTCTTCTGTCTTCCAAAGGTAGTGGAACGTCGAAGGGCCAGGATTCTTCTGTAGAGCGTCGTCCAGGGGTTATCTGCTTTGCAATGGCAAGGTTCCCCCTCTTATACTAAAAAGAGGGGATGGACTAGCTCTATGACCCCACCTATGGGAGGGTCAAGGGAGGGGGTGGCTACACCCACTTCCCTTTGTCCAGTTTCGCGCCAGAGCAGGGGCAGGTAGCCCCTGAGCTGGTTTGAACTGGCATATGCACAGAGGAGCCTTCTGCTCCCCCAGTGCAGGACTTCAAAGCACTCTAAGAGTGCACCCACCCAGCCCCAATACACTAAACCCTGTCTGGGAGGTGGTTACACCTCCCTGTGACAGGATGCCTATTGTTGGGCTTCCTCCACTGTGAGTTTCGGTCATCAGCAGGAGGGCAGCCCAGTGTCTGTGACTGGTGGCATCCATTTTGTGATGCCAGGGCTCTTTAGGATTCTACCGCGTTTCCACAGCAGGTACATGTCTTATCCCTCTAGAAGGGTGGAATGCTACCCCCGCCGCCAAGATTGGCGGGGGGGTAGTATTCCAAGATGTTTGACACCAAACACGACATGTTTTGATGCAGCCATTCCAAAGTTAGCATTTACCGCGAGGATATAATGCACTTAAGAGTATATGGTTTAACCGCATCCACAAACAGCACCAGAGAATGGACTCTGAGAACTGCAGAGGGGCCCTGCTCATGCAGAGGCACCCCCTCACATAGAAGCCAAGCACCCTGCCCTCAGGATTGATAGGGCCTGCCTTAGGGGTGACTGATAGGTTTATATGTGTGTGCAAGAGAGATATAGGAAACCTATATCTCAGTGAGGGGTGCTAGCACCACCTCACCCAGGCTGCAGTAGCAGGCCTGTGGTGTCAGATTTAGACTGCTTCCCAGGGGTGGCATAACACATGCTGCAGCCCCTGGTAGGCCTGTGAAGTACCTATGCCCTTGGCACCTAAGGTACCATATACTAGGGACTCATAAGGCACCACAGTATCCAATCACTAGTGCACCTAGAGTGCACTCCATGTCGTTTAGAGAGAGCAGATAGACTGGGGCCCTGAATAGCAGGGTCTCAGTCCAACTAAGTCATAAACCAGCAAAACACCAGGAAAAAAGTGGGGGCAACCATATAGTCAGATTCCACCTTCCTACAGTCGGGCAGCCATACCACTGATGCCAAAGGTGTGCACACATCTTGCAGGGTCGGGCAGCCGCATCACTGAGGCCAAAGGTTCGCACACAGGTTGCAGGGTCGGGCAGCCGCATCACTGCGGCCAAAGGTGCGCACACAGGTTGCAGGGTCGGGCAGCCGCACTACTGAGGCCAAAGTTGCGCACACATCTTGCAGGGTCGGGCAGCCGCATCACTGAGGCCAAAGGTGCGCACACATCTTGCAGGGTCGGGCAGCCGCATCACTGAGCCAAAGGTGCGCACACAGGTTGCAGGGTCGGGCAGCTGCATCACTGAGGCCAAAGGTGCGCACATTTCTTGCAGGGTCGGGTGTTGATGCGCGCAGCTCCCTGGACCTCGGGCAGCCGCAATTCACTGAGGCCAAAGATGCGCACACAGGTTGCAGGGTCGGGCAGCCGCATCACTGAGGCCAAAGGTGCGCACAGATCTTTCAGGGTCAGGCAGCTGCATCACTGAGGCCAAAGGTGCGCACACATCTTGCAGGGTCGGGCAGCCGCATCACTGATGCGAAAGGTGCGCACACAGGTTGCAGGGTCGGGCAGCTGCATCACTGAGGCCAAAGGTGCGCACACATCTTGCAGGGTCAGGCAGCCGCATCACTGATGCCAAAGGTGCGCACACAGGTTGCAGGGTCGGGCAGCCGCATCACTGAGGCCAAAGGTGCACACACATCTTGCAGGGTCGGGCAGCCGTACCACTGAGGCCAAAGGTGTGCACACATCTTGCAGGGTCGGGCAGCCGCATCACTGAGGCCAAAGATGCGTGCACATCTTGCAGGGTCGGGCAGCCGCATCACTGAGCCAAAGGTGCGCACACAGGTTGCAGGGTCGTGCAGCCGCATCACTGAGGCCAAAGGTGGGCATACTTCTTGCAGGGTCGGGTGTTGATATGCGCAGCTCCCTGGACCTCAGGCAGATGCAATTCACTGAGGCCAAAGATGCACACACAGGTTGCAGGGTCGGCCAGCCACATCACTGAGGCCAAAGGTGCGCACACAGTTTGCAGGGTCGGGCAGCTGCATCACTGAGGCCAAAGGTGCGCACACTTCTTGCAGGGTCGGGTGTTGATGCGCGCAGCTCCCTGGACCTCGGGCAGCCGCAATTCACTGAGGCCAAAGATGCGCACACAGGTTGCAGGGTCGGGCAGCCGCATCACTGAGGCCAAAGGTGCGCACAGATCTTGCAGGGTCAAGCAGCCGCATCACTGAGGCCAAAGGTGCGCACACATCTTGCAGGGTCGGGCAGCCGCATCACTGATGCCAAAGGTGCACACACAGGTTGCAGGGTCGAGCAGACGCATCACTGAGGCCAAAGGTGCACACACATCTTGCAGGGTCAGGCAGACGCATCACTGATGCCAAAGGTGCGCACACAGGTTGCAGGGTCGGGTAGCCGTATCACTGAGGCCAAAGGTGCGAATACATCTTGCAGGGTCGGGAAGCCGTACCACTGAGGCCAAAGGTGTGCACACATCTTGCAGGGTCGGGCAGCCATACCACTGAGGCCAAAGGTGTGCACACATCTTGCAGGGTCGGGCAGCCGCATCACTGAGGCCAAAAATGTGCGCACATCTTGCAGGGTCGGGCAGCCGCATCACTGAGCCAAAGGTGCACACACAGGTTGCAGGGTCGGGCAGCCACATCACTGAGGCCAAAGGTGCGCATACTTCTTGCAGGGTCGGGTGTTGATGTGCGCAGCTTCCTGGACCTCAGGCAGATGCAATTCACTGAGGCCAAAGATGCGCACACAGGTTGCAGGGTCGGGCAGCCGCATCACTGAGGCCAAAGGTGCGCACAGATCTTGCAGGGTCGGGCAGCCGCATCACTGAGGCCAAAGGGGCGCACACATCTTGCAGGGTCGGGCACCCGCATCACTGATGCCAAAGGTGCGCACACAGGTTGCAGGGTAGGGCAGCCGCATCACTGAGGCCAAAGGTGCGCACACATGTTGCAGGGTCGGGCAGCCGCATCACTGAGGCCAAAGGTGTGCACACATCTTGCAGGGTCGGGCAGCCGCACCACTGAGGCCAAAGGTGCGCACACATCTTGCAGGGTTGGGCAGCTGCATCACTGAGCCAAAGGTGAGCACACAGGTTGCAGGGTGGGGCAGCCGCATCACTGAGGCCAAAGGTGCACACACATCTTGCAGGGTCGGGCAGCCACATCACTGAGGCCAAAGGTGCGCACACATCTTGCAGGGTCGGGCAGCCGCATCACTGAGGCCAAAGGTGCGCACACAGGTTGCAGGGTCGGGCAGCCGCATCACTGAGGCCAAAGGTTTGCACACAGGTTGCAGGGTCGGGCAGCCCCATCACTGAGGCCAAAGGTGCGCACAGGTCTTGCAGGGTCGGGCAGCCGCATCACTGAGGCCAAAGGTGCGCACACATCTTGCAGGGTTGGGCAGCCGCATCAATGAGGCCAAAGGTGTGCACACAAGTTACAGGGTCGGGCAGCCGCATCACTGAGGCCAAAGGTGCGCACACATCTTGCAGGGTTGGGCAGCCGCATCAATGAGGCCAAAGGTGTGCACACAAGTTGCAGGGTCGGGCAGCCGCATCACTGAGGCCAAAGGTGCACACACAAGTTGCAGGGACGTGCAGCCGCATCACTGAGGCCAAAGGTGCGCCCACATGTTGCAGGGTCGGGCAGCCACATCACTGAGGCCAAAGGTGCACACACATGTTGCAGGGTCGGGCAGCCGCATCACTGAGGCCAAAGGTGCGCACACATCTTGCAGTGTTGGGCAGCCGCATCACTGAGGCCAAAGGTGCGCACACATCTTTGCATGGTTGGGCAGCCGCATCACTGAGGCCAAAGGTGCACACACATCTTGCAGGGTCGGGCAGCCGCATCACTGAGGCCAAAGGTGCGCACAGATCTTGCAGGGTCGGGCAGCCGCATCACTGAGGCCAAAGGTTCGCACACAGGTTGCAGGGTCGGGCAGCCGCATCACTGCGGCCAAAGGTGCGCACACAGGTTGCAGGGTCGGGCAGCCGCACTACTGAGGCCAAAGTTGCGCACACATCTTGCAGGGTCGGGCAGCCGCATCACTGAGGCCAAAGGTGCGCACACATCTTGCAGGGTCGGGCAGCCGCATCACTGAGCCAAAGGTGCGCACACAGGTTGCAGGGTCGGGCAGCTGCATCACTGAGGCCAAAGGTGCGCACATTTCTTGCAGGGTCGGGTGTTGATGCGCGCAGCTCCCTGGACCTCGGGCAGCCGCAATTCACTGAGGCCAAAGATGCGCACACAGGTTGCAGGGTCGGGCAGCCGCATCACTGAGGCCAAAGGTGCGCACAGATCTTTCAGGGTCAGGCAGCTGCATCACTGAGGCCAAAGGTGCGCACACATCTTGCAGGGTCGGGCAGCCGCATCACTGATGCGAAAGGTGCGCACACAGGTTGCAGGGTCGGGCAGCCGCATCACTGAGGCCAAAGGTGCGCACACATCTTGCAGGGTCAGGCAGCCGCATCACTGATGCCAAAGGTGCGCACACAGGTTGCAGGGTCGGGCAGCCGCATCACTGAGGCCAAAGGTGCACACACATCTTGCAGGGTCGGGCAGCCGTACCACTGAGGCCAAAGGTGTGCACACATCTTGCAGGGTCGGGCAGCCGCATCACTGAGGCCAAAGATGCGTGCACATCTTGCAGGGTCGGGCAGCCGCATCACTGAGCCAAAGGTGCGCACACAGGTTGCAGGGTCGTGCAGCCGCATCACTGAGGCCAAAGGTGGGCATACTTCTTGCAGGGTCGGGTGTTGATATGCGCAGCTCCCTGGACCTCAGGCAGATGCAATTCACTGAGGCCAAAGATGCACACACAGGTTGCAGGGTCGGCCAGCCACATCACTGAGGCCAAAGGTGCGCACACAGTTTGCAGGGTCGGGCAGCTGCATCACTGAGGCCAAAGGTGCGCACACTTCTTGCAGGGTCGGGTGTTGATGCGCGCAGCTCCCTGGACCTCGGGCAGCCGCAACTCACTGAGGCCAAAGATGCGCACACAGGTTGCAGGGTCGGGCAGCCGCATCACTGAGGCCAAAGGTGCGCACAGATCTTGCAGGGTCAAGCAGCCGCATCACTGAGGCCAAAGGTGCGCACACATCTTGCAGGGTCGGGCAGCCGCATCACTGATGCCAAAGGTGCACACACAGGTTGCAGGGTCGAGCAGACGCATCACTGAGGCCAAAGGTGCACACACATCTTGCAGGGTCAGGCAGATGCATCACTGATGCCAAAGGTGCGCACACAGGTTGCAGGGTCGGGTAGCCGTATCACTGAGGCCAAAGGTGCTCACACATCTTGCAGGGTCGGGCAGCCGTACCACTGAGGCCAAAGGTGTGCACACATCTTGCAGGGTCGGGCAGCCATACCACTGAGGCCAAAGGTGTGCACACATCTTGCAGGGTCGGGCAGCCGCATCACTGAGGCCAAAGATGTGCGCACATCTTGCAGGGTCGGGCAGCCGCATCACTGAGCCAAAGGTGCACACACATGTTGCAGGGTCGGGCAGCCACATCACTGAGGCCAAAGGTGCGCATACTTCTTGCAGGGTCGGGTGTTGATGTGCGCAGCTCCCTGGACCTCAGGCAGATGCAATTCACTGAGGCCAAAGATGCGCACACAGGTTGCAGGGTCGGGCAGCCGCATCACTGAGGCCAAAGGTGCGCACAGATCTTGCAGGGTCGGGCAGCCGCATCACTGAGGCCAAAGGGGCGCACACATCTTGCAGGGTCGGGCAGCCGCATCACTGATGCCAAAGGTGCGCACACAGGTTGCAGGGTAGGGCAGCCGCATCACTGAGGCCAAAGGTGCGCACACATGTTGCAGGGTCGGGCAGCCGCATCACTGAGGCCAAAGGTGTGCACACATCTTGCAGGGTCGGGCAGCCGCATCACTGAGGTGAAAGGTGCGCACACATCTTGCAGGGTTGGGCAGCCGCATCACTGAGGCCAAAGCTGCGCACACATCTTACAGGGTCAGGCAGCCGCATCACTGCGGCCAAAGGTACGCACAGATCTTGCAGGGTTGGGCAGCCACATCACTGAGGCCAAAGGTGCGCACACATGTTGCAGGGTCGGTCAGTTGCATCACTGAGGCCAAAGGTGCGCACACATTTTGCAGGGTCGGACAGCCGCATCACTGAGTTCAAAGGTGCGCACACATCTTTGCAGGGTCGGGCAGCCGCATCACTGAGGCCAAAGGTGCACACACATCTTGCAGGGTCGGGCAGCTGCATCAGTGAGGCCAAAGGTGCGCACAGATCTTGCAGGGTCGGGCAGCCGCATCACTGAGGCCAAAGGTGAGCACACAGGTTGCAGGGTCGGGCAGCCGCATCACTGAGGCCAAAGGTGCGCACACATCTTGCAGGGTCAGGTGTTGATGCACGCAGCTCCCTGGACCTCGGGCAGCCGCAATTCACTGAGGCCAAAGATGCGCACACATCTTGCAGGGTCAGGCAGCCACATCACTGAGGGCAAAGGTGCGCACACATCTTGCAGGGTCGGGCAGCCACATCACTGAGGCCACAGGTGCGCACACATCTTGCAGGGTCGGGCAGCTGCCTCACTGAGGCTAAAGGTGCGCACACAAGTTGCAGGGTCGGGCAGCCGCATCACTGAGGCCAAAGGTGCACCCACATGTTGCAGGGTCAGGCAGCCACATCACTGAGGCCAAAGGTGCGCCCACATCTTGCAGGGTCGGGCAGCCGCATCACTGAGGCCAAAGGTGCGCACAGATCTTTCAGGGTCGGGCAGCCGCATCACTGAGGCCAAAGGTGCGCACACAGGTTGCAGGGTCAGGCAGCCGCATCACTGAGGCCAAAGGTGCGCACACAGGTTGCAGGGTCGGGCAGCCGCATCACTGAGGCCAAAGGTGCGCACAGATCTTGCAGAGTCGGGCAGCCTCATCTCTGAGGCCAAAGGTGCGCACACATCTTGCAGGGTCAGGTGTTGATGCACGCAGCTCCCTGGACCTCGGGCAGCCGCAATTCACTGAGGCCAAAGATGCGCACACATCTTGCAGGGTCGGGCAGCCGCATCACTGAGGGCAAAGGTGCGCACACATCTTGCAGGGTCGGGCAGCCGCATCACTGAGGGCAAAGGTGCGCACACATCTTGCAGGGTCGGGCAGCCGCATCACTGAGGCCACAGGTGCGCACACATCTTGCAGGGTCGGGCAGCTGCCTCACTGAGGCTAAAGGTGCACACACAAGTTGCAGGGTCAGGCAGCCGCATCACTGAGGCCAAAGGTGCGCACACATGTTGCAGGGTCAGGCAGCCGCATCACTGAGGCCAAAGGTGCGCACACAGGTTGCAGGGTCGGGCAGCCGCATCACTGAGGCCAAAGGTGCGCACAGATCTTGCAGGGTCGGGCAGCCTCATCACTGAGGCCAAAGGTGCGCACACATCTTGCAGGGTCAGGTGTTGATGCACGCAGCTCCCTGGACCTCGGGCAGCCGCAATTCACTGAGGCCAAAGATGCGCACACATCTTGCAGGGTCGGGCAGCCGCATCACTGAGGGCAAAGGTGCGCACACATATTGCAGGGTCGGGCAGCCGCATCACTGAGGCCACAGGTGCGCACAGATCTTGCAGGGTCGGGCAGCCGCATCACTGAGGCCAAAGGTGCGCACACAGGTTGCAGGGTCGGGCAGCCGCATCACTGCAGCCAAAGGTGCGCACACAGGTTGCAGGGTCGGGCAGCCGCATCACTGAGGCCAAAGGTGCGCACAGATCGTGCAGGGTCGGGCAGCCGCATTTCACTGAGGCAAAAGGTGCACACACATCTTGCAGGGTCGGGTGTTGATGCGCGCAGCTCCCTGGACCTCGGGCAGCCACAATTCACTGAGGCCAAAGATGCGCACACATCTTGCAGGGTCGGGTAGCCGCATCACTGAGGGCAAAGGTGCGCACACATCTTGCAGGGTCGGGCAGCCGCATCACTGAGGCCAAAGGTGCGCACACATCTTGCAGGGTCGGGCAGCCGCATCACTGAGGCCAAAGATGCGCGCACATCTTGCAGGGTCGGGCAGCCGCATCACTGAGCCAAAGGTGCGCACACAGGTTGCAGGGTCGGGCAGCCGCATCACTGAGGCCAAAGGTGCGCATACTTCTTGCAGTGTCGGGTGTTGATTTGCGCAGCTCCCTGGACCTCAGGCAGATGCAATTCACTGAGGCCAAAGATGCACACACAGGGTGCAGGGTCGGCCAGCCGCATCACTGAGGCCAAAGGTGCGCACACATCTTGTAGGGTCGGGTGTTGATGCGTGCAGCTCCCTGGACCTCGGGGAGCCGCAATTCACTGAGGCCAAATATGCGCACACATGTTGCAGGGTCGGGCAGCCGCATCACTGAGGCCAAAGGTGCGCACACATGTTGCAGGGTCGGGCAGCCGCATCACTGAGGCCAAAGGTGCGCATACAGGTTGCAGGGTCGGGCAGCCGCACCACTGAGGCCAAAGGTGCGCACACATCTTGCAGGGTTGGGCAGCTGCATCACTGAGCCAAAGGTGAGCACACAGGTTGCAGGGTGGGGCAGCCGCATCACTGAGGCCAAAGGTGCACACACATCTTGCAGGGTCGGGCAGCCACATCACTGAGGCCAAAGGTGCGCACACATCTTGCAGGGTCGGGCAGCCGCATCACTGAGGCCAAAGGTGCGCACACAGGTTGCAGGGTCGGGCAGCCGCATCACTGAGGCCAAAGGTTTGCACACAGGTTGCAGGGTCGGGCAGCCCCATCACTGAGGCCAAAGGTGCGCACAGGTCTTGCAGGGTCGGGCAGCCGCATCACTGAGGCCAAAGGTGCGCACACATCTTGCAGGGTTGGGCAGCTGCATCAATGAGGCCAAAGGTGTGCACACAAGTTACAGGGTCGGGCAGCCGCATCACTGAGGCCAAAGGTGCGCACACATCTTGCAGGGTTGGGCAGCCGCATCAATGAGGCCAAAGGTGTGCACACAAGTTGCAGGGTCGGGCAGCCGCATCACTGAGGCCAAAGGTGCACACACAAGTTGCAGGGACGTGCAGCCGCATCACTGAGGCCAAAGGTGCGCCCACATGTTGCAGGGTCGGGCAGCCACATCACTGAGGCCAAAGGTGCACACACATGTTGCAGGGTCGGGCAGCCGCATCACTGAGGCCAAAGGTGCGCACACATCTTGCAGTGTTGGGCAGCCGCATCACTGAGGCCAAAGGTGCGCACACATCTTTGCATGGTTGGGCAGCCGCATCACTGAGGCCAAAGGTGCACACACATCTTGCAGGGTCGGGCAGCCGCATCACTGAGGCCAAAGGTGCGCACAGATCTTGCAGGGTCGGGCAGCCGCATCACTGAGGCCAAAGGTTCGCACACAGGTTGCAGGGTCGGGCAGCCGCATCACTGCGGCCAAAGGTGCGCACACAGGTTGCAGGGTCGGGCAGCCGCACTACTGAGGCCAAAGTTGCGCACACATCTTGCAGGGTCGGGCAGCCGCATCACTGAGGCCAAAGGTGCGCACACATCTTGCAGGGTCGGGCAGCCGCATCACTGAGCCAAAGGTGCGCACACAGGTTGCAGGGTCGGGCAGCTGCATCACTGAGGCCAAAGGTGCGCACATTTCTTGCAGGGTCGGGTGTTGATGCGCGCAGCTCCCTGGACCTCGGGCAGCCGCAATTCACTGAGGCCAAAGATGCGCACACAGGTTGCAGGGTCGGGCAGCCGCATCACTGAGGCCAAAGGTGCGCACAGATCTTTCAGGGTCAGGCAGCTGCATCACTGAGGCCAAAGGTGCGCACACATCTTGCAGGGTCGGGCAGCCGCATCACTGATGCGAAAGGTGCGCACACATCTTGCAGGGTCGGGTGTTGATGCGTGCAGCTCCCTGGACCTCGGGGAGCCGCAATTCACTGAGGCCAAATATGCGCACACATGTTGCAGGGTCGGGCAGCCGCATCACTGAGGCCAAAGGTGCGCACACATGTTGCAGGGTCGGGCAGCCGCATCACTGAGGCCAAAGGTGCGCATACAGGTTGCAGGGTCGGGCAGCCGCATCACTGAGGCCAAAGGTGCGCACACATCTTGCAGGGTTGGGCAGCTGCATCACTGAGCCAAAGGTGAGCACACAGGTTGCAGGGTGGGGCAGCCGCATCACTGAGGCCAAAGGTGCACACACATCTTGCAGGGTCGGGCAGCCACATCACTGAGGCCAAAGGTGCGCACACATCTTGCAGGGTCGGGCAGCCGCATCACTGAGGCCAAAGGTGCGCACACAGGTTGCAGGGTCGGGCAGCCGCATCACTGAGGCCAAAGGTTTGCACACAGGTTGTAGGGTCGGGCAGCCCCATCACTGAGGCCAAAGGTGCGCACAGGTCTTGCAGGGTCGGGCAGCCGCATCACTGAGGCCAAAGGTGCGCACACATCTTGCAGGGTTGGGCAGCTGCAT
Source organism: Calotriton arnoldi (assembly GCA_963921515.1). Taxonomy (NCBI): domain Eukaryota; kingdom Metazoa; phylum Chordata; class Amphibia; order Caudata; family Salamandridae; genus Calotriton; species Calotriton arnoldi. Next base: position 445,904 of record CAWUFW010012893.1, on the reverse strand, counting down.
CAATGAGGCCAAAGGTGTGCACACAAGTTACAGGGTCGGGCAGCCGCATCACTGAGGCCAAAGGTGCGCACACATCTTGCAGGGTTGGGCAGCCGCATCAATGAGGCCAAAGGTGTGCACACAAGTTGCAGGGTCGGGCAGCCGCATCACTGAGGCCAAAGGTGCACACACAAGTTGCAGGGACGTGCAGCCGCATCACTGAGGCCAAAGGTGCGCCCACATGTTGCAGGGTCGGGCAGCCACATCACTGAGGCCAAAGGTGCACACACATGTTGCAGGGTCGGGCAGCCGCATCACTGAGGCCAAAGGTGCGCACACATCTTGCAGTGTTGGGCAGCCGCATCACTGAGGCCAAAGGTGCGCACACATCTTTGCATGGTTGGGCAGCCGCATCACTGAGGCCAAAGGTGCACACACATCTTGCAGGGTCGGGCAGCCGCATCACTGAGGCCAAAGGTGCGCACAGATCTTGCAGGGTCGGGCAGCCGCATCACTGAGGCCAAAGGTTCGCACACAGGTTGCAGGGTCGGGCAGCCGCATCACTGCGGCCAAAGGTGCGCACACAGGTTGCAGGGTCGGGCAGCCGCACTACTGAGGCCAAAGTTGCGCACACATCTTGCAGGGTCGGGCAGCCGCATCACTGAGGCCAAAGGTGCGCACACATCTTGCAGGGTCGGGCAGCCGCATCACTGAGCCAAAGGTGCGCACACAGGTTGCAGGGTCGGGCAGCTGCATCACTGATGCCAAAGGTGCGCACATTTCTTGCAGGGTCGGGTGTTGATGCGCGCAGCTCCCTGGACCTCGGGCAGCCGCAATTCACTGAGGCCAAAGATGCGCACACAGGTTGCAGGGTCGGGCAGCCGCATCACTGAGGCCAAAGGTGCGCACAGATCTTTCAGGGTCAGGCAGCTGCATCACTGAGGCCAAAGGTGCGCACACATCTTGCAGGGTCGGGCAGCCGCATCACTGATGCGAAAGGTGCGCACACAGGTTGCAGGGTCGGGCAGCCGCATCACTGAGGCCAAAGGTGCGCACACATCTTGCAGGGTCAGGCAGCCGCATCACTGATGCCAAAGGTGCGCACACAGGTTGCAGGGTCGGGCAGCCGCATCACTGAGGCCAAAGGTGCACACACATCTTGCAGGGTCGGGCAGCCATACCACTGAGGCCAAAGGTGTGCACACATCTTGCAGGGTCGGGCAGCCGCATCACTGAGGCCAAAGATGCGTGCACATCTTGCAGGGTCGGGCAGCCGCATCACTGAGCCAAAGGTGCGCACACAGGTTGCAGGGTCGTGCAGCCGCATCACTGAGGCCAAAGGTGGGCATACTTCTTGCAGGGTCGGGTGTTGATATGCGCAGCTCCCTGGACCTCAGGCAGATGCAATTCACTGAGGCCAAAGATGCACACACAGGTTGCAGGGTCGGCCAGCCACATCACTGAGGCCAAAGGTGCGCACACAGTTTGCAGGGTCGGGCAGCTGCATCACTGAGGCCAAAGGTGCGCACACTTCTTGCAGGGTCGGGTGTTGATGCGCGCAGCTCCCTGGACCTTGGGCAGCCGCAATTCACTGAGGCCAAAGATGCGCACACAGGTTGCAGGGTCGGGCAGCCGCATCACTGAGGCCAAAGGTGCGCACAGATCTTGCAGGGTCAAGCAGCCGCATCACTGAGGCCAAAGGTGCGCACACATCTTGCAGGGTCGGGCAGCCGCATCACTGATGCCAAAGGTGCACACACAGGTTGCAGGGTCGAGCAGACGCATCACTGAGGCCAAAGGTGCACACACATCTTGCAGGGTCAGGCAGACGCATCACTGATGCCAAAGGTGCGCACACAGGTTGCAGGGTCGGGTAGCCGTATCACTGAGGCCAAAGGTGCGCACACATCTTGCAGGGTCGGGCAGCCGTACCACTGAGGCCAAAGGTGTGCACACATCTTGCAGGGTCGGGCAGCCATACCACTGAGGCCAAAGGTGTGCACACATCTTGCAGGGTCGGGCAGCCGCATCACTGAGGCCAAAGATGTGCGCACATGTTGCAGGGTCGGGCAGCCGCATCACTGAGGCCAAAGGTGCGCACACATGTTGCAGGGTCGGGCAGCCGCATCACTGAGGCCAAAGGTGCGCACACATGTTGCAGGGTCGGGCAGCCGCATCACTGAGGCCAAAGGTGCGCATACAGGTTGCAGGGTCGGGCAGCCGCACCACTGAGGCCAAAGGTGCGCACACATCTTGCAGGGTTGGGCAGCTGCATCACTGAGCCAAAGGTGAGCACACAGGTTGCAGGGTGGGGCAGCCGCATCACTGAGGCCAAAGGTGCACACACATCTTGCAGGGTCGGGCAGCCACATCACTGAGGCCAAAGGTGTGCACACATCTTGCAGGGTCGGGCAGCCGCATCACTGAGGCCAAAGGTGCGCACACATGTTGCAGGGTCGGGCAGCCGCATCACTGAGGCCAAAGGTTTGCACACAGGTTGCAGGGTCGGGCAGCCCCATCACTGAGGCCAAAGGTGCGCACAGGTCTTGCAGGGTCGGGCAGCCGCATCACTGAGGCCAAAGGTGCGCACACATCTTGCAGGGTTGGGCAGCTGCATCAATGAGGCCAAAGGTGTGCACACAAGTTACAGGGTCGGGCAGCCGCATCACTGAGGCCAAAGGTGCGCACACATCTTGCAGGGTTGGGCAGCCGCATCAATGAGGCCAAAGGTGTGCACACAAGTTGCAGGGTCGGGCAGCCGCATCACTGAGGCCAAAGGTGCACACACAAGTTGCAGGGACGTGCAGCCGCATCACTGAGGCCAAAGGTGCGCCCACATGTTGCAGGGTCGGGCAGCCACATCACTGAGGCCAAAGGTGCACACACATGTTGCAGGGTCGGGCAGCCGCATCACTGAGGCCAAAGGTGCGCACACATCTTGCAGTGTTGGGCAGCCGCATCACTGAGGCCAAAGGTGCGCACACATCTTTGCATGGTTGGGCAGCCGCATCACTGAGGCCAAAGGTGCACACACATCTTGCAGGGTCGGGCAGCCGCATCACTGAGGCCAAAGGTGCGCACAGATCTTGCAGGGTCGGGCAGCCGCATCACTGAGGCCAAAGGTTCGCACACAGGTTGCAGGGTCGGGCAGCCGCATCACTGCGGCCAAAGGTGCGCACACAGGTTGCAGGGTCGGGCAGCCGCACTACTGAGGCCAAAGTTGCGCACACATCTTGCAGGGTCGGGCAGCCGCATCACTGAGGCCAAAGGTGCGCACACATCTTGCAGGGTCGGGCAGCCGCATCACTGAGCCAAAGGTGCGCACACAGGTTGCAGGGTCGGGCAGCTGCATCACTGAGGCCAAAGGTGCGCACATTTCTTGCAGGGTCGGGTGTTGATGCGCGCAGCTCCCTGGACCTCGGGCAGCCGCAATTCACTGAGGCCAAAGATGCGCACACAGGTTGCAGGGTCGGGCAGCCGCATCACTGAGGCCAAAGGTGCGCACAGATCTTTCAGGGTCAGGCAGCTGCATCACTGAGGCCAAAGGTGCGCACACATCTTGCAGGGTCGGGCAGCCGCATCACTGATGCGAAAGGTGCGCACACAGGTTGCAGGGTCGGGCAGCCGCATCACTGAGGCCAAAGGTGCGCACACATCTTGCAGGGTCAGGCAGCCGCATCACTGATGCCAAAGGTGCGCACACAGGTTGCAGGGTCGGGCAGCCGCATCACTGAGGCCAAAGGTGCACACACATCTTGCAGGGTCGGGCAGCCGTACCACTGAGGCCAAAGGTGTGCACACATCTTGCAGGGTCGGGCAGCCGCATCACTGAGGCCAAAGATGCGTGCACATCTTGCAGGGTCGGGCAGCCGCATCACTGAGCCAAAGGTGCGCACACAGGTTGCAGGGTCGTGCAGCCGCATCACTGAGGCCAAAGGTGGGCATACTTCTTGCAGGGTCGGGTGTTGATATGCGCAGCTCCCTGGACCTCAGGCAGATGCAATTCACTGAGGCCAAAGATGCACACACAGGTTGCAGGGTCGGCCAGCCACATCACTGAGGCCAAAGGTGCGCACACAGTTTGCAGGGTCGGGCAGCTGCATCACTGAGGCCAAAGGTGCGCACACTTCTTGCAGGGTCGGGTGTTGATGCGCGCAGCTCCCTGGACCTCGGGCAGCCGCAATTCACTGAGGCCAAAGATGCGCACACAGGTTGCAGGGTCGGGCAGCCGCATCACTGAGGCCAAAGGTGCGCACAGATCTTGCAGGGTCAAGCAGCCGCATCACTGAGGCCAAAGGTGCGCACACATCTTGCAGGGTCGGGCAGCCGCATCACTGATGCCAAAGGTGCACACACAGGTTGCAGGGTCGAGCAGACGCATCACTGAGGCCAAAGGTGCACACACATCTTGCAGGGTCAGGCAGACGCATCACTGATGCCAAAGGTGCGCACACAGGTTGCAGGGTCGGGTAGCCGTATCACTGAGGCCAAGGGTGCGCACACATCTTGCAGGGTCGGGCAGCCGTACCACTGAGGCCAAAGGTGTGCACACATCTTGCAGGGTCGGGCAGCCATACCACTGAGGCCAAAGGTGTGCACACATCTTGCAGGGTCGGGCAGCCGCATCACTGAGGCCAAAGATGTGCGCACATGTTGCAGGGTCGGGCAGCCGCATCACTGAGCCAAAGGTGCACACACAGGTTGCAGGGTCGGGCAGCCACATCACTGAGGCCAAAGGTGCGCATACTTCTTGCAGGGTCGGGTGTTGATGTGCGCAGCTCCCTGGACCTCAGGCAGATGCAATTCACTGAGGCCAAAGATGCGCACACAGGTTGCAGGGTCGGGCAGCCGCATCACTGAGGCCAAAGGTGCGCACAGATCTTGCAGGGTCGGGCAGCCGCATCACTGAGGCCAAAGGGGCGCACACATCTTGCAGGGTCGGGCAGCCGCATCACTGATGCCAAAGGTGCGCACACAGGTTGCAGGGTAGGGCAGCCGCATCACTGAGGCCAAAGGTGCGCACACATGTTGCAGGGTCGGGCAGCCGCATCACTGAGGCCAAAGGTGTGCACACATCTTGCAGGGTCGGGCAGCCGCATCACTGAGGTGAAAGGTGCGCACAGATCTTGCAGGGTTGGGCAGCCGCATCACTGAGGACAAAGGTACGCACACATCTTACAGGGTCAGGCAGCCGCATCACTGCGGCCAAAGGTACGCACAGATCTTGCAGGGTTGGGCAGCCACATCACTGAGGCCAAAGGTGCGCACACATGTTGCAGGGTCGGGCAGCTGCATCACTGAGGCCAAAGGTGCGCACACATTTTGCAGGGTCGGGCAGCCGCATCACTGAGTTCAAAGGTGCGCACACATCTTTGCAGGGTCGGGCAGCCGCATCACTGAGGCCAAAGGTGCACACACATCTTGCAGGGTCGGGCAGCTGCATCAGTGAGGCCAAAGGTGCGCACAGATCTTGCAGGGTCGGGCAGCCGCATCACTGAGGCCAAAGGTGAGCACACAGGTTGCAGGGTCGGGCAGCCGCATCACTGAGGCCAAAGGTGCGCACACATCTTGCAGGGTCAGGTGTTGATGCACGCAGCTCCCTGGACCTCGGGCAGCCGCAATTCACTGAGGCCAAAGATGCGCACACATCTTGCAGGGTCAGGCAGCCGCATCACTGAGGGCAAAGGTGCGCACACATCTTGCAGGGTCGGGCAGCCACATCACTGAGGCCACAGGTGCGCACACATCTTGCAGGGTCGGGCAGCTGCCTCACTGAGGCTAAAGGTGCGCACACAAGTTGCAGGGTCGGGCAGCCGCATCACTGAGGCCAAAGGTGCGCCCACATGTTGCAGGGTCAGGCAGCCACATCACTGAGGCCAAAGGTGCGCCCACATCTTGCAGGGTCGGGCAGCCGCATCACTGAGGCCAAAGGTGCGCACAGATCTTTCAGGGTCGGGCAGCCGCATCACTGAGGCCAAAGGTGCGCACACAGGTTGCAGGGTCAGGCAGCCGCATCACTGAGGCCAAAGGTGCGCACACAGGTTGCAGGGTCGGGCAGCCGCATCACTGAGGCCAAAGGTGCGCACAGATCTTGCAGAGTCGGGCAGCCTCATCACTGAGGCCAAAGGTGCGCACACATCTTGCAGGGTCAGGTGTTGATGCACGCAGCTCCCTGGACCTCGGGCAGCCGCAATTCACTGAGGCCAAAGATGCGCACACATCTTGCAGGGTCGGGCAGCCGCATCACTGAGGGCAAAGGTGCGCACACATCTTGCAGGGTCGGGCAGCCGCATCACTGAGGCCACAGGTGCGCACACATCTTGCAGGGTCGGGCAGCTGCCTCACTGAGGCTAAAGGTGCGCACACAAGTTGCAGGGTCAGGAAGCCGCATCACTGAGGCCAAAGGTGCGCACACAGGTTGCAGGGTCAGGCAGCCGCATCACTGAGGCCAAAGGTGCGCACACAGGTTGCAGGGTCGGGCAGCCGCATCACTGAGGCCAAAGGTGCGCACAGATCTTGCAGGGTCGGGCAGCCGCATCACTGAGGCCAAAGGTGCGCACAGATCTTGCAGGGTCGGGCAGCCGCATCACTGATGCCAAAGGTGTGCACATAGGTTGCAGGGTCGGGCAGCCGCATCACTGAGGCCAAAGGTGCGCACACAGGTTGCAGGGTCGGGCAGCCGCATCACTGAGGCCAAAGGTGCGCACAGGTCTTGCCGGGTCAGGCAGCCGCATCACTGAGGCCAAAGGTGCGCACACATCTTGCAGGGTCAGGCAGCTGCATTACTGAGGCCAAAGGTGTGCACACAGGTTTCAGGGTCCGGCAGCCGCATCACTGAGGCCAAAGGTGCACACACAGGATGCAGGGTCGGGCAGCCGCATCACTGAGGCCAAAGGTGAGCACACATCTTGCAGGGTCGGGCAGCCGCACCACTGAGGCCAAAGGTGCGCACACATCTTGCAGGGTCGGGCAGCCGCATCACTGAGGCCAAAGGTGCGCACACATCCTGCAGGGTCGGGCAGCCGCATCACTGAGCCAAAGGTGCGCACACAGGTTGCAGGGTCGGGCAGCCGCATCACTGAGGCCAAAGGTGCGCACACTTCTTGCAGGGTCGGGTGTTGATACGCGCAGCTCCCTGGACCTCGGGCAGCCGCAATTCACTGAGGCCAAAGATGCACACACAGGTTGCAGGGTCGGGCAGCCGCATCACTGAGGCCAAAGGTGCGCACAGATCTTGCAGGGTCGGGCAGCCGCATCACTGAGGCCAAAGGTGCGCACAGATCTTGCAGGGTCGGGCAGCCGCATCACTGATGCCAAAGGTGTGCACATAGGTTGCAGGGTCGGGCAGCCGCATCACTGAGGCCAAAGGTGCGCACACAGGTTGCAGGGTCGGGCAGCCGCATCACTGAAGCCAAAGGTGCGCACACATCTTGCAGGGTTGGGCAGCCGTACCACTGAGGCCAAAGGTGTGCACACATCTTGCAGGGTCGGGCAGCCGCATCACTGAGGCCAAAGATGCGCGCACATCTTGCAGGGTCGGGCAGCCGCATCACTGAGCCAAAGGTGCGCACACAGGTTGCAGGGTCGGGCAGCCGCATCACTGAGGCCAAAGGTGCGCATACTTCTTGCAGTGTCGGGTGTTGATGTGCGCAGCTCCCTGGACCTCAGGCAGATGCAATTCACTGAGGCCAAAGATGCACACACAGGGTGCAGGGTCGGCCAGCTGCATCACTGAGGCCAAAGGTGCGCACACATCTTGCAGGGTCGGGTGTTGATGCGTGCAGCTCCCTGGACCTCGGGAGCCGCAATTCACTGAGGCCAAATATGCGCACACATGTTGCAGGGTCAGGCAGCCGCATCACTGAGGCCAAAGGTGCGCACACATGTTGCAGGGTCGGGCAGCCGCATCACTGAGGCCAAAGGTGCGCATACAGGTTGCAGGGTCGGGCAGCCGCACCACTGAGGCCAAAGGTGCGCACACATCTTGCAGGGTTGGGCAGCTGCATCACTGAGCCAAAGGTGCGCACACAGGTTGCAGGGTGGGGCAGCCGCATCACTGAGGCCAAAGGTGCACACACATCTTGCAGGGTCGGGCAGCCACATCACTGAGGCCAAAGGTGCGCACACATCTTGCAGGGTCGGGCAGCCGCATCACTGAGGCCAAAGGTGCGCACACAGGTTGCAGGTTCGGGCAGCCGCATCACTGAGGCCAAAGGTTTGCACACAGGTTGCAGGGTCGGGCAGCCCCATCACTGAGGCCAAAGGTGCGCACAGGTCTTGCAGGGTCGGGCAGCCGCATCACTGAGGCCAAAGGTGCGCACACATCTTGCAGGGTTGGGCAGCCGCATCAATGAGGCCAAAGGTGTGCACACAAGTTGCAGGGTCGGGCAGCCGCATCACTGAGGCCAAAGGTGCGCACACATCTTGCAGGGTTGGGCAGCCGCATCAATGAGGCCAAAGGTGTGCACACAAGTTGCAGGGTCGGGCAGCCGCATCACTGAGGCCAAAGGTGCACACACAAGTTGCAGGGACGTGCAGCCGCATCACTGAGGCCAAAGGTGCGCCCACATGTTGCAGGGTCGGGCAGCCACATCACTGAGGCCAAAGGTGCACACACATGTTGCAGGGTCGGGCAGCCGCATCACTGAGGCCAATGGTGCACACACATCTTGCAGGGTTGGGCAGCCGCATCTCTGAGGCCAAAGGTGCGCACACATCTTTGCATGGTTGGGCAGCCGCATCACTGAGGCCAAAGGTGCACACACATCTTGCAGGGTCGGGCAGCCGCATCACTGAGGCCAAAGGTGCGCACAGATCTTGCAGGGTCGGGCAGCCGCATCACTGAGGCCAAAGGTTCGCACACAGGTTGCAGGGTCGGGCAGCCGCATCACTGCGGCCAAAGGTGCGCACACAGGTTGCAGGGTCGGGCAGCCGCACTCACTGAGGCCAAAGTTGCGCACACATCTTGCAGGGTCGGGCAGCCGCATCACTGAGGCCAAAGGTGTGCACACATCTTGCAGGGTCGGGCAGCCGCATCACTGAGGCCAAAGGTGCGCACACATCTTGCAGGGTCGGGCAGCCGCATCACTGAGGCCAAAGGTGCGCACACAGGTTGCAGGTTCGGGCAGCCGCATCACTGAGGCCAAAGGTTTGCACACAGGTTGCAGGGTCGGGCAGCCCCATCACTGAGGCCAAAGGTGCGCACAGGTCTTGCAGGGTCGGGCAGCCGCATCACTGAGGCCAAAGGTGCGCACACATCTTGCAGGGTCGGGCAGCCGCATCACTGAGGCCAAAGGTGTGCACACAAGTTGCAGGGTCGGGCAGCCGCATCACTGAGGCCAAAGGTGCGCACACATCTTGCAGGGTTGGGCAGCCGCATCAATGAGGCCAAAGGTGTGCACACAAGTTGCAGGGTCGGGCAGCCGCATCACTGAGGCCAAAGGTGCACACACAAGTTGCAGGGACGTGCAGCCGCATCACTGAGGCCAAAGGTGCGCACACATGTTGCAGGGTCGGGCAGCCACATCACTGAGGCCAAAGGTGCACACACATGTTGCAGGGTCGGGCAGCCGCATCACTGAGGCCAATGGTGCACACACATCTTGCAGGGTTGGGCAGCCGCATCTCTGAGGCCAAAGGTGCGCACACAGGTTGCAGGGTCGGGCAGCCGCATCACTGAGGCCACAGGTGCGCACAGATCTTGCAGGGTCGGGCAGCCGCATCACTGAGGCCAAAGGTGCGCAGACAGGTTGCAGGGTCGGGCAGCCGCATCACTGCAGCCAAAGGTGCGCACACAGGTTGCAGGGTCGGGCAGCCGCATCACTGAGGCCAAAGGTGCGCACAGATCGTGCAGGGTCGGGCAGCCGCATTTCACTGAGGCAAAAGGTGCACACACATCTTGCAGGGTCGGGTGTTGATGCGCGCAGCTCCCTGGACCTCGGGCAGCCACAATTCACTGAGGCCAAAGATGCGCACACATCTTGCAGGGTCGGGTAGCCGCATCACTGAGGGCAAAGGTGCGCACACATCTTGCAGGGTCGGGCAGCCGCATCACTGAGGCCAAAGGTGCGCACACATCTTGCAGGGTCGGGCAGCCGCATCACTGAGGCCAAAGGTGCGCACACAAGTTGCAGGGTCGGGCAGCCGCATCACTGAGGCCAAAGGTGCGCACACAGGTTGCAGGGATGTGCAGCCACATCACTGAGGCCAAAGGTGCGCCCACATGTTGCAGGGTCGGGAAGCCACATCACTGAGGCCAAAGGTGCGCACAGATCTTGCAGGGTCGGGCAGCCGCATCACTGAGGCCAAAGGTGCGCACAGATCTTGCAGGGTCGGGCAGCCGCATCACTGAGGCCAAAGGTGCGCACACAGGTTCCAGGGTCGGGCAGCCGCATCACTGAGGCCAAAGGTGCGCACACAGGTTGCAGGGTCGGGCAGCCGCATCACTGAGGCCAAAGGTGCGCACAGGTCTTGCCGGGTCAGGCAGCCGCATCACTGAGGCCAAAGGTGCGCACACATCTTGCAGGGTCAGGCAGCTGCATTACTGAGGCCAAAGGTGTGCACACAGGTTTCAGGGTCCGGCAGCCGCATCACTGAGGCCAAAGGTGCACACACAGGATGCAGGGTCGGGCAGCCGCATCACTGAGGCCAAAGGTGAGCACACATCTTGCAGGGTCGGGCAGCCGCACCACTGAGGCCAAAGGTGCGCACACATCTTGCAGGGTCGGGCAGCCGCATCACTGAGGCCAAAGGTGCGCACACATCCTGCAGGGTCGGGCAGCCGCATCACTGAGCCAAAGGTGCGCACACAGGTTGCAGGGTCGGGCAGCCGCATCACTGAGGCCAAAGGTGCGCACACTTCTTGCAGGGTCGGGTGTTGATACGCGCAGCTCCCTGGACCTCGGGCAGCCGCAATTCACTGAGGCCAAAGATGCACACACAGGTTGCAGGGTCGGGCAGCCGCATCACTGAGGCCAAAGGTGCGCACAGATCTTGCAGGGTCGGGCAGCCGCATCACTGAGGCCAAAGGTGCGCACAGATCTTGCAGGGTCGGGCAGCCGCATCACTGATGCCAAAGGTGTGCACATAGGTTGCAGGGTCGGGCAGCCGCATCACTGAGGCCAAAGGTGCGCACACAGGTTGCAGGGTCGGGCAGCCGCATCACTGAAGCCAAAGGTGCGCACACATCTTGCAGGGTTGGGCAGCCGTACCACTGAGGCCAAAGGTGTGCACACATCTTGCAGGGTCGGGCAGCCGCATCACTGAGGCCAAAGATGCGCGCACATCTTGCAGGGTCGGGCAGCCGCATCACTGAGCCAAAAGTGCGCACACAGGTTGCAGGGTCGGGCAGCCGCATCACTGAGGCCAAAGGTGCGCATACTTCTTGCAGTGTCGGGTGTTGATGTGCGCAGCTCCCTGGACCTCAGGCAGATGCAATTCACTGAGGCCAAAGATGCACACACAGGGTGCAGGGTCGGCCAGCTGCATCACTGAGGCCAAAGGTGCGCACACATCTTGCAGGGTCGGGTGTTGATGCGTGCAGCTCCCTGGACCTCGGGGAGCCGCAATTCACTGAGGCCAAATATGCGCACACATGTTGCAGGGTCAGGCAGCCGCATCACTGAGGCCAAAGGTGCGCACACATGTTGCAGGGTCGGGCAGCCGCATCACTGAGGCCAAAGGTGCGCATACAGGTTGCAGGGTCGGGCAGCCGCACCACTGAGGCCAAAGGTGCGCACACATCTTGCAGGGTTGGGCAGCTGCATCACTGAGCCAAAGGTGCGCACACAGGTTGCAGGGTGGGGCAGCCGCATCACTGAGGCCAAAGGTGCACACACATCTTGCAGGGTCGGGCAGCCACATCACTGAGGCCAAAGGTGCGCACACATCTTGCAGGGTCGGGCAGCCGCATCACTGAGGCCAAAGGTGCGCACACAGGTTGCAGGTTCGGGCAGCCGCATCACTGAGGCCAAAGGTTTGCACACAGGTTGCAGGGTCGGGCAGCCCCATCACTGATGCCAAAGGTGCGCACAGGTCTTGCAGGGTCGGGCAGCCGCATCACTGAGGCCAAAGGTGCGCACACATCTTGCAGGGTTGGGCAGCCGCATCAATGAGGCCAAAGGTGTGCACACAAGTTGCAGGGTCGGGCAGCCGCATCACTGAGGCCAAAGGTGCGCACACATCTTGCAGGGTTGGGCAGCCGCATCAATGAGGCCAAAGGTGTGCACACAAGTTGCAGGGTCGGGCAGCCGCATCACTGAGGCCAAAGGTGCACACACAAGTTGCAGGGACGTGCAGCCGCATCACTGAGGCCAAAGGTGCGCCCACATGTTGCAGGGTCGGGCAGCCACATCACTGAGGCCAAAGGTGCACACACATGTTGCAGGGTCGGGCAGCCGCATCACTGAGGCCAATGGTGCACACACATCTTGCAGGGTTGGGCAGCCGCATCTCTGAGGCCAAAGGTGCGCACACATCTTTGCATGGTTGGGCAGCCGCATCACTGAGGCCAAAGGTGCACACACATCTTGCAGGGTCGGGCAGCCGCATCACTGAGGCCAAAGGTGCGCACAGATCTTGCAGGGTCGGGCAGCCGCATCACTGAGGCCAAAGGTTCGCACACAGGTTGCAGGGTCGGGCAGCCGCATCACTGCGGCCAAAGGTGCGCACACAGGTTGCAGGGTCGGGCAGCCGCACTCACTGAGGCCAAAGTTGCGCACACATCTTGCAGGGTCGGGCAGCCGCATCACTGAGGCCAAAGGTGTGCACACATCTTGCAGGGTCGGGCAGCCGCATCACTGAGGCCAAAGGTGCGCACACATCTTGCAGGGTCGGGCAGCCGCATCACTGAGGCCAAAGGTGCGCACACAGGTTGCAGGTTCGGGCAGCCGCATCACTGAGGCCAAAGGTTTGCACACAGGTTGCAGGGTCGGGCAGCCCCATCACTGAGGCCAAAGGTGCGCACAGGTCTTGCAGGGTCGGGCAGCCGCATCACTGAGGCCAAAGGTGCGCACACATCTTGCAGGGTTGGGCAGCCGCATCAATGAGGCCAAAGGTGTGCACACAAGTTGCAGGGTCGGGCAGCCGCATCACTGAGGCCAAAGGTGCGCACACATCTTGCAGGGTTGGGCAGCCGCATCAATGAGGCCAAAGGTGTGCACACAAGTTGCAGGGTCGGGCAGCCGCATCACTGAGGCCAAAGGTGCACACACAAGTTGCAGGGACGTGCAGCCGCATCACTGAGGCCAAAGGTGCGCCCACATGTTGCAGGGTCGGGCAGCCACATCACTGAGGCCAAAGGTGCACACACATGTTGCAGGGTCGGGCAGCCGCATCACTGAGGCCAATGGTGCACACACATCTTGCAGGGTTGGGCAGCCGCATCTCTGAGGCCAAAGGTGCGCACACATCTTTGCATGGTTGGGCAGCCGCATCACTGAGGCCAAAGGTGCACACACATCTTGCAGGGTCGGGCAGCCGCATCACTGAGGCCAAAGGTGCGCACAGATCTTGCAGGGTCGGGCAGCCGCATCACTGAGGCCAAAGGTTCGCACACAGGTTGCAGGGTCGGGCAGCCGCATCACTGCGGCCAAAGGTGCGCACACAGGTTGCAGGGTCGGGCAGCCGCACCACTGAGGCCAAAGTTGCGCACACATCTTGCAGGGTCGGGCAGCCGCATCACTGAGGCCAAAGGTGTGCACACATCTTGCAGGGTCGGGCAGCCGCATCACTGAGCCAAAGGTGCGCACACAGGTTGCAGGGTCGGGCAGCTGCATCACTGAGGCCAAAGGTGCGCACACTTCTTGCAGGGTCGGGTGTTGATGCGCGCATCTCCCTGGACCTCGGGCAGCCGCAATTCACTGAGGCCAAAGATGCGCACACAGGTTGCAGGGTCGGGCAGCCGCATCACTGCGGCCAAAGGTGCGCACAGATCTTTCAGGGTCAGGCAGCTGCATCACTGAGGCCAAAGGTGCGCACACATCTTGCAGGGTCGGGCAGCCGCATCACTGATGCGAAAGGTGCGCACACAGGTTGCAGGGTCGGGCAGCCGCATCACTGAGGCCAAAGGTGCGCACACATCTTGCAGGGTCAGGCAGCCGCATCACTGATGCCAAAGGTGCGCACACAGGTTGCAGGGTCGGGCAGCCGCATCACTGAGGCCAAAGGTGCACACACATCTTGCAGGGTCGGGCAGCCGCACCACTGAGGCCAAAGGTGTGCACACATCTTGCAGGGTCGGGCAGCCGCATCACTGAGGCCATAGATGCGTGCACATCTTGCAGGGTCGGGCAACCACATCACTGAGCCAAAGGTGCGCACACAGGTTGCAGGGTCGTGCAGCCGCATCACTGAGGCCAAAGGTGGGCATACTTCTTGCAGGGTCGGGTGTTGATATGCGCAGCTCCCTGGACCTCAGCCAGATGCAATTCACTGAGGCCAAAGATGCACACACAGGTTGCAGGGTCGGCCAGCCACATCACTGAGGCCAAAGGTGCGCACACAGTTTGCAGGGTCGGGCAGCTGCATCACTGAGTCCAAAGGTGTGCACCCTTCTTGCAGGGTCGGGTGTTGATGCGCGCAGCTCCCTGGACCTCGGGCAGCCGCAATTCACTGAGGCCAAAGATGCGCACACAGGTTGCAGGGTCGGGCAGCCGCATCACTGAGGCCAAAGGTGCGCACAGATCTTGCAGGGTCAAGCAGCCGCATCACTGAGGCCAAAGGTGCGCACACATCTTGCAGGGTCGGGCAGCCGCATCACTGATGCCAAAGGTGCACACACAGGTTGCAGGGTCGGGCAGACGCATCACTGAGGCCAAAGGTGCACACACATCTTGCAGGGTCAGGCAGACGCATCACTGATGCCAAAGGTGCGCACACAGGTTGCAGGGTCGGGTAGCCGCATCACTGAGGCCAAAGGTGCGCACACATCTTGCAGGGTCGGGCAGCCGCACCACTGAGGCCAAAGGTGTGCACACATCTTGCAGGGTCGGGCAGCCGCATCACTGAGGCCAAAGGTGCACACACATCTTGCAGGGTCGGGCAGCTGCATCAGTGAGGCCAAAGGTGCGCACAGATCTTGCAGGGTCGGGCAGCCGCATCACTGAGGCCAAAGGTGAGCACACAGGTTGCAGGGTCGGGCAGCCGCATCACTGAGGCCAAAGGTGCGCACACATCTTGCAGGGTCAGGTGTTGATGCACGCAGCTCCCTGGACCTCGGGCAGCCGCAATTCACTGAGGCCAAAGATGCGCACACATCTTGCAGGGTCGGGCAGCCGCATCACTGAGAGCAAAGGTGCGCACACATCTTGCAGGGTCGGGCAGCCACATCACTGAGGCCAAAGGTGCGCACACATCTTGCAGGGTCAGGCAGCCGCATCACTGAGGCCAAAGGTGCGCACACAAGTTGCAGGGTCGGGCAGCCGCATCACTGAGGCCAAAGGTGCGCACACAGGTTGCAGGGATGTGCAGCCACATCACTGAGGCCAAAGGTGCGCCCACATGTTGCAGGGTCGGGAAGCCACATCACTGAGGCCAAAGGTGCGCACAGATCTTGCAGGGTCGGGCAGCCGCATCACTGAGGCGAAAGGTGCGCACACAGGTTCCAGGGTCGGGCAGCCGCATCACTGAGGCCAAAGGTGCGCACACAGGTTGCAGGGTCGGGCAGCCGCATCACTGAGGCCAAAGGTGCGCACAGGTCTTGCCGGGTCAGGCAGCCGCATCACTGAGGCCAAAGGTGCGCACACATCTTGCAGGGTCAGGCAGCTGCATTACTGAGGCCAAAGGTGTGCACACAGGTTTCAGGGTCCGGCAGCCGCATCACTGAGGCCAAAGTTGCACACACAGGATGCAGGGTCGGGCAGCCGCATCACTGAGGCCAAAAATGTGAGCACACATCTTGCAGGGTCGGGCAGCCGCACCACTGAGGCCAAAGGTGCGCACACATCTTGCAGGGTCGGGCAGCCGCATCACTGAGGCCAAAGGTGCGCACACATTCTGCAGGGTCGGGCAGCCGCATCACTGAGCCAAAGGTGCGCACACAGGTTGCAGGGTCGGGCAGCCGCATCACTGAGGCCAAAGGTGCGCACACTTCTTGCAGGGTCGGGTGTTGATACGCGCAGCTCCCTGGACCTCGGGCAGCCGCAATTCACTGAGGCCAAAGATGCACACACAGGTTGCAGGGTCGGGCAGCCGCATCACTGAGGCCAAAGGTGCGCACAGATCTTGCAGGGTCGGGCAGCTGCATCACTGAGGCCAAAGGTGCGCACAGATCTTGCAGGGTCGGGCAGGCGCATCACTGATGCCAAAGGTGTGCACATAGGTTGCAGGGTCGGGCAGCCACATCACTGAGGCCAAAGGTGCGCACACAGGTTGCAGGGTCGGGCAGCCGCATCACTGAAGCCAAAGGTGCGCACACATCTTGCAGGATTGGGCAGCCGTACCACTGAGGCCAAAGGTGTGCACACATCTTGCAGGGTCGGGCAGCCGCATCACTGAGGCCAAAGATGCGCGCACATCTTGCAGGGTCGGGCAGCCGCATCACTGAGGCCAAAGGTGCGCATACTTCTTGCAGTGTCGGGTGTTGATGTGCGCAGCTCCCTGGACCTCAGGCAGATGCAATTCACTGAGGCCAAAGATGCACACACAGGGTGCAGGGTCGGCCAGCCGCATCACTGAGGCCAAAGGTGCGCACACATCTTGCAGGGTCGGGTGTTGATGCGTGCAGCTCCCTGGACCTCGGGAGCCGCAATTCACTGAGGCCAAATATGCGCACACATGTTGCAGGGTCGGGCAGCCGCATCACTGAGGCCAAAGGTGCGCACACATGTTGCAGGGTCGGGCAGCCGCATCACTGAGGCCAAAGGTGCGCATACAGGTTGCAGGGTCGGGCAGCCGCACCACTGAGGCCAAAGGTGCGCCCACATCTTGCAGGGTTGGGCAGCTGCATCACTGAGCCAAAGGTGCGCACACAGGTTGCAGGGTGGGGCAGCTGCATCACTGAGGCCAAAGGTGCACACACATCTTGCAGGGTCGGGCAGCCACATCACTGAGGCCAAAGGTGCGCACACATCTTGCAGGGTCGGGCAGCCGCATCACTGAGGCCAAAGGTGCGCACACAGGTTGCAGGGTCGGGCAGCCGCATCACTGAGGCCAAAGGTTTGCACACAGGTTGCAGGGTCGGGCAGCCCCATCACTGAGGCCAAAGGTGCGCACAGGTCTTGCAGGGTTGGGCAGCCGCATCAATGAGGCCAAAGGTGTGCACACAAGTTGCAGGGTCGGGCAGCCGCATCACTGAGGCCAAAGGTGCGCACACATCTTGCAGGGTTGGGCAGCCGCATCACTGAGGCCAAAGGTGTGCACACAAGTTTCAGGGTCGGGCAGCCGCATCACTGAGGCCAAAGGTGCACACACAAGTTGCAGGGACGTGCAGCCGCATCACTGAGGCCAAAGGTGCGCCCACATGTTGCAGGGTCGGGCAGCCACATCACTGAGGCCAAAGGTGCACACACATGTTGCAGGGTCGGGCAGCCGCATCACTGAGGCCAAAGGTGCGCACACATCTTGCAGGGTTGGGCAGCCGCATCACTGAGGCCAAAGGTGCGCACACATCTTTGCATGGTTGGGCAGCCGCATCACTGAGGCCAAAGGTGCACACACATCTTGCAGGGTCGGGCAGCCGCATCACTGAGGCCAAAGGTGCGCACAGATCTTGCAGGGTCGGGCAGCCGCATCACTGAGGCCAAAGGTTCGCACACAGGTTGCAGGGTCGGGCAGCCGCATCACTGCGGCCAAAGGTGCGCACACAGGTTGCAGGGTCGGGCAGCCGCACTCACTGAGGCCAAAGTTGCGCACACATCTTGCAGGGTCGGGCAGCCGCATCACTGAGGCCAAAGGTGTGCACACATCTTGGAGGGTCGGGCAGCCGCATCACTGAGCCAAAGGTGCGCACACAGGTTGCAGGGTCGGGCAGCTGCATCACTGAGGCCAAAGGTGCGCACACTTCTTGCAGGGTCGGGTGTTGATGCGCGCAGCTCCCTGGACCTCAGGCAGCCGCAATTCACTGAGGCCAAAGATGCGCACACAGGTTGCAGGGTCGGGCAGCCGCATCACTGCGGCCAAAGGTGCGCACAGATCTTGCAGGGTCAGGCAGCTGCATCACTGAGGCCAAAGGTGCGCACACATCTTGCAGGGTCGGGCAGCCGCATCACTGATGCGAAAGGTGCGCACACAGGTTGCAGGGTCGGGCAGCCGCATCACTGAGGCCAAAGGTGCGCACACATCTTGCAGGGTCAGGCAGCCGCATCACTGATGCCAAAGGTGCGCACACAGGTTGCAGGGTCGGGCAGCCGCATCACTGAGGCCAAAGGTGCACACACATCTTGCAGGGTCGGGCAGCCGTACCACTGAGTCCAAAGGTGTGCACACATCTTGCAGGGTCGGGCAGCCGCATCACTGAGGCCAAAGATGCGTGCACATCTTGCAGGGTCGGGCAGCCGCATCACTGAGCCAAAGGTGCGCACACAGGTTGCAGGGTCGGGCAGCCGCATCACTGAGGCCAAAGGTGGGCATACTTCTTGCAGGGTCGGGTGTTGATATGCGCAGCTCCCTGGACCTCAGGCAGATGCAATTCACTGAGGCCAAAGATGCACACACAGGTTGCAGGGTCGGCCAGCCACATCACTGAGGCCAAAGGTGCGCACAGATCTTGCAGGGTCAAGCAGCCGCATCACTGAGGCCAAAGGTGCGCACACATCTTGCAGGGTCGGGCAGCCGCATCACTGATGCCAAAGGTGCACACACAGGTTGCAGGGTCGGGCAGCCGCATCACTGAGGCCAAAGGTGCGCACACATCTTGCAGGGTCAGGCAGACGCATCACTGATGCCAAAGGTGCGCACACAGGTTGCAGGGTCGGGTAGCCGCATCACTGAGGCCAAAGGTGCGCACACATCTTGCAGGGTCGGGCAGCCGTACCACTGAGGCCAAAGGTGTGCACACATCTTGCAGGGTCGGGCAGCCGCATCACTGAGGCCAAAGGTGCACACACATCTTGCAGGGTCGGGCAGCTGCATCAGTGAGGCCAAAGGTGCGCACAGATCTTGCAGGGTCGGGCAGCCGCATCACTGAGGCCAAAGGTGAGCACACAGGTTGCAGGGTCGGGCAGCCGCATCACTGAGGCCAAAGGTGCGCACACATCTTGCAGGGTCAGGTGTTGATGCACGCAGCTCCCTGGACCTCGGGCAGCCGCAATTCACTGAGGCCAAAGATGCGCACACATCTTGCAGGGTCGGGCAGCCGCATCACTGAGGGCAAAGGTGCGCACACATCTTGCAGGGTCGGGCAGCCACATCACTGAGGCCACAGGTGCGCACACATCTTGCAGGGTCGGGCAGCTGCCTCACTGAGGCTAAAGGTGCGCACACAAGTTGCAGGGTCGGGCAGCCGCATCACTGAGGCCAAAGGTGCGCCCACATGTTGCAGGGTCAGGCAGCCACATCACTGAGGCCAAAGGTGCGCCCGCATCTTGCAGGGTCGGGCAGCCGCATCACTGAGGCCAAAGGTGCGCACAGATCTTGCAGGGTCGGGCAGCCGCATCACTGAGGCCAAAGGTGCGCACACAGGTTGCAGGGTCAGGCAGCCGCATCACTGAGGCCAAAGGTGCGCACACAGGTTGCAGGGTCGGGCAGCCGCATCACTGAGGCCAAAGGTGCGCACAGATCTTGCAGGGTCGGGCAGCCTCATCACTGAGGCCAAAGGTGCGCACACATCTTGCAGGGTCAGGTGTTGATGCACGCAGCTCCCTGGACCTCGGGCAGCCGCAATTCACTGAGGCCAAAGATGCGCACACATCTTGCAGGGTCGGGCAGCCGCATCACTGAGGGCAAAGGTGCGCACACATCTTGCAGGGTCGGGCAGCCGCATCACTGAGGCCACAGGTGCGCACACATCTTGCAGGGTCGGGCAGCTGCCTCACTGAGGCTAAAGGTGCGCACACAAGTTGCAGGGTCAGGCAGCCGCATCACTGAGGCCAAAGGTGCGCACACAGGTTGCAGGGTCAGGCAGCCGCATCACTGAGGCCAAAGGTGCGCACACAGGTTGCAGGGTCGGGCAGCCGCATCACTGAGGCCAAAGGTGCGCACAGATCTTGCAGGGTCGGGCAGCCTCATCACTGAGGCCAAAGGTGCGCACACATCTTGCAGGGTCAGGTGTTGATGCACGCAGCTCCCTGGACCTCGGGCAGCCGCAATTCACTGAGGCCAAAGATGCGCACACATCTTGCAGGGTCGGGCAGCCGCATCACTGAGGGCAAAGGTGCGCACACATCTTGCAGGGTCGGGCAGCCGCATCACTGAGGCCACAGGTGCGCACAGATCTTGCAGGGTCGGGCAGCCGCATCACTGAGGCCAAAGGTGCGCACACAGGTTGCAGGGTCGGGCAGCCGCATCACTGCAGCCAAAGGTGCGCACACAGGTTGCAGGGTCGGGCAGCCGCATTACTGAGGCCAAAGGTGCGCACAGATCGTGCAGGGTCGGGCAGCCGCATTTCACTGAGGCAAAAGGTGCACACACATCTTGCAGGGTCGGGTGTTGATGCGCGCAGCTCCCTGGACCTCGGGCAGCCACAATTCACTGAGGCCAAAGATGCGCACACATCTTGCAGGGTCGGGTAGCCGCATCACTGAGGGCAAAGGTGCGCACACATCTTGCAGGGTCGGGCAGCCGCATCACTGAGGCCAAAGGTGCGCACACATCTTGCAGGGTCGGGCAGCCGCATCACTGAGGCCAAAGGTGCGCACACAAGTTGCAGGGTCGGGTAGCCGCATCACTGAGGCCAAAGGTGCGCACACAGGTTGCAGGGATGTGCAGCCACATTACTGAGGCCAAAGGTGCGCCCACATGTTGCAGGGTCGGGAAGCCACATCACTGAGGCCAAAGGTGCGCACAGATCTTGCAGGGTCGGGCAGCCGCATCACTGAGGCCAAAGGTGCGCACACAGGTTCCAGGGTCGGGCAGCCGCATCACTGAGGCCAAAGGTGCGCACACAGGTTGCAGGGTCGGGCAGCCGCATCACTGAGGCCAAAGGTGCGCACAGGTCTTGCCGGGTCAGGCAGCCGCATCACTGAGGCCAAAGGTGCGCACACATCTTGCAGGGTCAGGCAGCTGCATTACTGAGGCCAAAGGTGTGCACACAGGTTTCAGGGTCCGGCAGCCGCATCACTGAGGCCAAAGGTGCACACACAGGTTGCAGGGTCGTGCAGCCGCATCACTGAGGCCAAAGGTGAGCACACATCTTGCAGGGTCGGGCAGCCGCACCACTGAGGCCAAAGGTGCGCACACATCTTGCAGGGTCGGGCAGCCGCATCACTGAGGCCAAAGGTGCGCACACATCCTGCAGGGTCGGGCAGCCGCATCACTGAGCCAAAGGTGCGCACACAGGTTGCAGGGTCGGGCAGCTGCATCACTGAGGCCAAAGGTGCGCACACTTCTTGCAGGGTCGGGTGTTGATACGCGCAGCTCCCTGGACCTCGGGCAGCCGCAATTCACTGAGGCCAAAGATGCACACACAGTTTGCAGGGTCGGGCAGCCGCATTACTGAGGCCAAAGGTGCGCACAGATCTTGCAGGGTCGGGCAGCCGCATCACTGAGGCCAAAGGTGCTCACAGATCTTGCAGGGTCGGGCAGCCGCATCACTGATGCCAAAGGTGTGCACACAGGTTGCAGGGTCGGGCAGCCGCATCACTGAGGCCAAAGGTGCGCACACAGGTTGCAGGGTCGGGCAGCCGCATCACTGAAGCCAAAGGTGCGCACACATCTTGCAGGGTTGGGCAGCCGTACCACTGAGGCCAAAGGTGTGCACACATCTTGCAGGGTCGGGCAGCCGCATCACTGAGGCCAAAGATGCGCGCACATCTTGCAGGGTCGGGCAGCCGCATCACTGAGCCAAAGGTGCGCACACAGGTTGCAGGGTCGGGCAGCCGCATCACTGAGGCCAAAGGTGCGCATACTTCTTGCAGTGTCGGGTGTTGATGTGCGCAGCTCCCTGGACCTCAGGCAGATGCAATTCACTGAGGCCAAAGATGCACACACAGGGTGCAGGGTCGGCCAGCCGCATCACTGAGGCCAAAGGTGCGCACACATCTTGCAGGGTCGGGTGTTGATGCGTGCAGCTCCCTGGACCTCGGGAGCCGCAATTCACTGAGGCCAAATATGCGCACACATGTTGCAGGGTCGGGCAGCCGCATCACTGAGGCCAAAGGTGCGCACACATGTTGCAGGGTCGGGCAGCCGCATCACTGAGGCCAAAGGTGCGCATACAGGTTGCAGGGTCAGGCAGCCGCACCACTGAGGCCAAAGGTGCGCACACATCTTGCAGGGTTGGGCAGCTGCATCACTGAGCCAAAGGTGCGTACACAGGTTGCAGGGTGGGGCAGCCGCATCACTGAGGCCAAAGGTGCACACACATCTTGCAGGGTCGGGCAGCCACGTCACTGAGGCCAAAGGTGCGCACACATCTTGCAGGGTCGGGCAGCCGCATCACTGAGGCCAAAGGTGCGCACACAGGTTGCAGGGTCAGGCAGCCGCATCACTGAGGCCAAAGGTTTGCACACAGGTTGCAGGGTCGGGCAGCCCCATCACTGAGGCCAAAGGTGCGCACAGGTCTTGCCGGGTCAGGCAGCCGCATCACTGAGGCCAAAGGTGCGCACAGATCTTGCAGGGTCGGGCAGCCGCATCACTGAGGCCAAAGGTGCGCACACAGGTTGCAGGGTCGGGCAGCCGCATCACTGAGGCCAAAGGTGCACACACAGGTTGCAGGGACGTGCAGCCGCATCACTGAGGCCAAAGGTGCACCCACATGTTGCAGGGTCGGGCAGCCACATCACTGAGGCCAAAGGTGCACACACATGTTGCAGGGTCGGGCAGCCGCATCACTGAGGCCAAAGGTGCGCACACATCTTGCATGGTTGGGCAGCCGCATCACTGAGGCCAAAGGTGCACACACATCTTGCAGGGTCGGGCAGCCGCATCACTGAGGCCAAAGGTGCGCACAGATCTTGCAGGGTCGGGCAGCCGCATCACTGAGGCCAAAGGTGCGCACACAGGTTGCAGGGTCGGGCAGCCGCATCACTGCAGCCAAAGGTGCGCACACAGGTTGCAGGGTCGGGCAGCCGCATCACTGAGGCCAAAGGTGCGCACACATCGTGCAGGGTCGGGCAGCCGCATTTCACTGAGGCAAAAGGTGCACACACATCTTGCAGGGTCGGGTGTTGATGCGCGCAGCTCCCTGGACCTCGGGCAGCCACAATTCACTGAGGCCAAAGATGCGCACACATCTTGCAGGGTCGGGTAGCCGCATCACTGAGGGCAAAGGTGCGCACACATCTTGGAGGGTCGGGCAGCCGCATCACTAAGGCCAAAGGTGCGCACACATCTTGCAGGGTCGGGCAGCCGCATCACTGAGGCCAAAGGTGCGCACACAAGTTGCAGGGTCGGGCAGCCGCATCACTGAGGCCAAAGGTGCGCACACAGGTTGCAGGGATGTGCAGCCGCATCACTGAGGCCAAAGGTGCGCCCACATGTTGCAGGGTTGGGAAGCCACATCACTGAGGCCAAAGGTGCGCACAGATCTTGCAGGGTCGGGCAGCCGCATCACTGAGGCCAAAGGTGCGCACACAGGTTGCAGGGTCGGGCAGCCGCATCACTGAGGCCAAAGGTGCGCACAGGTCTTGCCGGGTCAGGCAGCCGCATCACTGAGGCCAAAGGTGCGCACACATCTTGCAGGGTCAGGCAGCCGCATTACTGAGGCCAAAGGTGTGCACACAGGTTTCAGGGTCCGGCAGCCGCATCACTGAGGCCAAAGGTGCACACACAGGTTGCAGGGTCGGGCAGCCGCATCACTGAGGCCAAAGGTGAGCACACATCTTGCAGGCTCGGGCAGCCGCACCACTGAGTCCAAAGGTGCGCACACATCTTGCAGGGTCGGGCAGCCGCATCACTGAGGCCAAAGGTGCGCACACATCCTGCAGGGTCGGGCAGCCGCATCACTGAGCCAAAGGTGCGCACACAGGTTGCAGGGTCGGGCAGCCGCATCACTGAGGCCAAAGGTGCGCACACTTCTTGCAGGGTCGGGTGTTGATGCGCGCAGCTCCCTGGACCTCGGGCAGCCGCAATTCACTGAGGCCAAAGATGCACACACAGGTTGCAGGGTCGGGCAGCCGCATCACTGAGGCCAAAGGTGCGCACAGATGTTGCAGGGTCGGGCAGCCGCATCACTGAGGCCAGAGGTGCGCACAGATCTTGCAGGGTCGGGCAGCCGCATCACTGATGCCAAAGGTGTGCACACAGGTTGCAGGGTCGGGCAGCCGCATCACTGAGGCCAAAGGTGCGCACACAGGTTGCAGGGTCGGGCAGCTGCATCACTGAAGCCAAAGGTGCGCACACATCTTGCAGGGTCGGGCAGCCGTACCACTGAGGCCAAAGGTGTGCACACATCTTGCAGGGTCGGGCAGCCGCATCACTGAGGCCAAAGATGCGCGCACATCTTGCAGGGTTGGGCAGCCGCATCACTGAGCCAAAGGTGCGCACACAGGTTGCAGGGTCGGGCAGCCGCATCACTGAGGCCAAAGGTGCGCATACTTCTTGCAGGGTCGGGTGTTGATGTGCGCAGCTCCCTGGACCTCATGCTGATGCAATTCACTGAGGCCAAAGATGCACACATAGGGTGCAGGGTCGGCCAGCCGCATCACTGAGGCCAAAGGTGCGCACACATCTTGCAGGGTCGGGTGTTGATGCGTGCAGCTCCCTGGACCTCGGGGAGCCGCAATTCACTGAGGCCAAATATGCGCACACATGTTGCAGGGTCGGGCAGCCGCATCACTGAGGCCAAAGGTGCGCACACATGTTGCAGGGTCGGGCAGCCGCATCACTGAGGCCAAAGGTGCGCATACAGGTTGCAGGGTCGGGCAGCCGCATCACTGAGGCCAAAGGTGCCCACACATCTTGCAGGGTCGGGCAGCCGCACCACTGAGGCCAAAGGTGCGCACACATCTTGCAGGGTTGGGCAGCCGCATCACTGAGCCAAAGGTGCGCACACAGGTTGCAGGGTGGGGCAGCCGCATCACTGAGGCCAAAGGTGCACACACATCTTGCAGGGTCGGGCAGCCGCATCACTGAGGCCAAAGGTGCGCACACATCTTGCAGGGTCGGGCAGCCGCATCACTGAGCCAAAGGTGCGCACACAGGTTTCAGGGTCGGGCAGCCGCATCACTGCGGCCAAAGGTGCGCACACTTCTTGCAGGGTCGGGTGTTGATGCGCGCAGCTCCCTGGACCTTGGGCAGCCGCAATTCACCGAGGCCAAAGATGCGCACACAGGTTGCAGGGTCGGGCAGCCGCATCACTGAGGCCAAAGGTGGGCACAGATCTTGCAGGGTCGGGCAGCCGCATCACTGAGGCCAAAGGTGCGCACACAGGTTGCAGTGTTGGGCAGCCGCAGCCCTGAGGCCACAGGTGCGCACAGATCGTGCAGGGTCGGGCAGCCGCATTTCACTGAGGCAAAAGGTGTGCACACATCTTGCAGGGTCGGGTGTTGATGCGCGCAGCTCCCTGGACCTCGGGCAGCCGCAATTCACTGAGGCCAAAGATGCGCACACATCCTGCAGGGTCGGGTAGCCGCATCACTGAGGGCAAAGGTGCGCACATATCTTGCAGGGTCGGGCAGCCGCATCACTGAGGCCAAAGGTGCGCACACATCTTGCAGGGTTGGGCAGCCGCATCAATGAGGCCAAAGGTGTGCACACAAGTTGCAGGGTCGGGCAGCCGCATCACTGAGGCCAAAGGTGCGCACACATCTTGCACGGTTGGGCAGCCGCATCAATGAGGCCAAAGGTGTGCACACAAGTTGCAGGGTCGGGCAGCCGCATCACTGAGGCCAAAGGTGCACACACAAGTTGCAGGGACGTGCAGCCGCATCACTGAGGCCAAAGGTGCACCCACATTGTTGGACTTGGCCCTTTTCCCAGAAATTTTTCGCTTTTATGAAGGGTAAAGAATGGTATGTCCGAATAGAAGATGCCAAGTGCTGGATAAAATGGTACACACTGTTAGCGCCGCCATTTTAGAAAAGCACTGTGGAAAAATGTCACTGTTAAAATGGACGCCATGCCTGCCTGCCCATGTGACGCCTGACTGAGGTGGGTTGGCAGCCTAGTGGTTTGTCCCCCAGCGCCCCCTGCTTTTGGAGGGAAGCGTCGCACCGAGGGTGCTCTACTCCTCCCCCCTGAACCAATTAGAACCGGTTCCGGAGAGAACCTTCTAAGCTGCCATGTGAGGAGACTGAGGCAGTGCAGAGCCTGGACTGAAGGGGAAGGGACCTTCTGCCAGGGGAGACCGCCACATTGGGCCTGTGTGCTGGCCCCTGTGCCCATCTGCACCCCTCCACCGTCCCCAGGGCCAGTGAGAGCCCCTTACTGGAGTGTAGACTGCCATGACAGGAGGAGTACCACGTTATGGGGGATGACTGCTTCCAGGAGCTGCGGTCCTGTTCCGATGAGTACCCACTGCCCGTTGATCTGACCTAGTATTGTTGACTGCTCTACTACTGCCCTGAATCTAGCGCCCGGGAGCGCTATAGCCTGCGGTGCCGGAAGGGAGGACCCGGGAGGTGGGAGCACTGCCTGTGCCTGCCTGCAGGAAGAGGAGGGCTGAGGCCTGCACCTAGCGCTGTGCCCTGGAGCCTGGGAAAGCGCTGTAGCCCCCTGAAGACACCGTCTGCAAAGCGCTGTGGGGGACTGTGTGGCGCTAAGAAGTGGAGCGCTGCTCGTGTGCTGCTGGGGAGATCCGATTCTTTCAAGTGGCGGGTGCCCACCCCGCGGGTGCGCTTATGCTAGGAGGGAGCCTACCCCTCTGTGAGGAAAGAGGAGTTGCCCAGGATCACCGCCGTGACCTCGGGAGGCGCTGTCGCGCGCTAGAGTGAAGGAGCGCGTGTGGCCGTGAAGGAGAGCGGCTTATTGGAAGTGCCATGGGAGCCTACCCCGCGCCTTCCTGCCTGGTGAAAACCCGAACGGGAGCCCACCCCGCACTACGGGATCTGAAAAGGGCCGCCGCTCTGCCTGCGGCGACCCGGAAGAAGACAGACCTCGGCCGAGGTCTGCGGGAAGTAGGTGGGGGCTCCCCTGAGCGGAGGAGAGCCCCGCGTGAGGAGAGGCGCCGGAAGAGGAATCCAGGCGGGAGCCCACCCCGCGCTGGCCAACGCCGCCGGAGACTTCGCTCCGGAAGACGGGAGAAGCGCCGGTTGTTGGCGGGGCTCTCGTGAGGAGAGGCGAGCCCCGCGTGTGTGGTAGCTGGGGCCTGGGTTCGGAAGAGAGGCGCTGCTGACGGCGGGGCTCCCTGAGCTGAGGAGAGCCCCGCGTGTGAAGAGAGGCCAGCGGCTGAGTGGAGCATCAGCCGCCTACCGAGGGAGGCCGTCGGGAGCCTCGCAGGCGCCGCCGGAGTCGTGTGGAGCCTCGCCGGCTCCAGGACCAAGTCCCGGTTCCCAGGAAGGGCCCCGGGTGAAGAGTGAGTGCCACCTGAAGCAGCGCGACGCCTGCAGGAGAGCCGGTGAGTGGGGCCAAGTCTGCTGGTGGTTGGGGGTGACGTCGGGGCACATTGTCGGTGCCCACCTCCCCCTTGTTGCTCAGAGGGCACCGGTGTGCCCGCGCTGACTTCACAGCTGCCCCGTATAACAGTGGGCAGCTGCAACGTGTTGGGGCACAATTTGACATCCCGAGCCCGGAGGAGGGCTCGTAGAGAATTGCGGGCTCCAGGAGGACCCGGGTGGACGTCCTGCACAGCTGCCCCGCCTGGCAGTGGGCAGCTGCAACCGGCAGCCAAGCAAGTGGGAAGTCCCCGTGGGGCTCCCCGGACCAGGGCTCACCTTGGGCACCGCGGTGCCAGTACTCTGTAAGGGGGTGTGTCGGGGCACATTGCCGGTGCCCGCCCCGGGGCCAGTACTCCTTCGGGAAGCATTGGGTGGCCTAGCAAGGAGGCGGCACTGCAGGGTTTCTCCTAATGAGGTGCCAACCAGATGCCACTGGTTGATGTATTTACCTGCCTGACCCTAAGGTGGGGATGTCTATGTTCACAGGTTTAGGCCCATTTTGAGGCCTATTGCCAGGGGGTACCAGCTCAGGAGGGTTGCCTCTTGTGGGGTGGTAGTATGCCCAAGGTTGCATGTTCTCCCAATGCCAAGTCGATGGTGTATGTTGCATTTCCCGGCCTCCTGGTCCTGCAAGGTGTTTATACCTAGGTTTAGGCTAACAGGTCTGGTCCTGCTGGGATGCTTCTTCCGCTTAGGGTAATACCGCTAAGTTCATGTTTTTACCCCACAGGTACGGACTGATTACGCCTGTTATTACTAATGAACTTTCATTTATTCTGTACTTATGATGATTCTGTCAGCGGCCCGATTGGCGCTGCCCTGTACATAGTCCCCACTGTTCCTATCTACCTGGTGCCAGTTGGCGCCGTGAACACCCCTGTGATTATTTGTGTTGAGTTCTGCATAATACATATGCTGTTTTTCAACTAAACTGGTGTGGTCTCCGTTTGTAGTGTGCCTGGTGTGTCGCCCTGTGTGTGCTGCGCGGATGCTTTACACATTTCCTCCGGAGTTTGGCCTGCCCGCTCTGCACCACGCTACCCCGTTTCCAACACACATGTTGCAGGGTCGGGCAGCCACATCACTGAGGCCAAAGGTGCACACACATGTTGCAGGGTCGGGCAGCCGCATCATTGAGGCCAAAGGTGCGCACACATCTTGCAGGGTTGGGCAGCCGCATCACTGAGGCCAAAGGTGCGCACACATCTTTGCATGGTTGGGCAGCCGCATCACTGAGGCCAAAGGTGCACACACATCTTGCAGGGTCGGGCAGCCGCATCACTGAGGCCAAAGGTGCGCACAGATCTTGCAGGGTCGGGCAGCCGCATCACTGAGGCCAAAGGTTCGCACACAGGTTGCAGGGTCGGTGTTAGACCTGTCAGCCCTCGGGTGGTCTTGCCCTGTTTTTTTCCCTTTTTGCGCCTCATTTTTGCCACCATATTTTTACTGGACCTAGGTCTCCGGGCGCCTTGCCACTGCTGGTCAGTGCTGAGGTGCAGGTGCTCTCTCACTAAAGATGGCTGCCACAGGCCCCTGCTACTGCAGAAGGGCCTTCCACACATACACGCTAGTAGCCAGAGTCAGGCTGGGACATAGGGATACAGTATCCATCCCGTCCCCGCATTTGGGCCCCATAGCTAGGTAGGTGGAAGGTTCCAGAACCTTCCGGGCTGTGGGAGGAGTTACGTTTGCCGCCTTTAGGAGGGTCACCTGACCTAGGGGTATAAGAGGCTTGGAGGGAAAACCTTTTAGTCAGTTAGGTTGAGGCACCGCTGAACCTGGGAGAACCTGCGCCGGAGTATAGGCTTTAGGGCCTAGGGGAGACCTACCTACTGCTGCTGACAGGGCTAAGGCCCTGCTGAAGTAAGATAGCTGAGGAACGCCCACCACCCACTGACCTTGCCCAGTGTGAGGGGACCCAGGGAACCACCTTCAGCGTGCTGGGAGGAACATCAAGCACTCCCAGAACCACCAACTCACAAACCCCCCTGTTCATAAGAAGAAGAACTTTCTGAAACCAAGAGTAACAGGAACCCAAGTTGAATCGTCGAATGGGGATCACGAGGCGAAACGCTGTGTCCTAAGCGCTAGGCCTTCACCCCCTATCTACCCACACCGACAGCTGGACTGTCCCCCAAGAACCCTTCCCACACAGCCCTGTGAATCAGGCTGTCAGCGCACCCGCGCTGCAACCCCAAGTGGGAGAACTTGGCCCCCCAGTCACTGACCTTGTGACTGGATCGCCGCGCGCCGCCGCCGCGTGAAGAGAGGTGCGGAGGTGAGGGAGACCTCTCCCCCTTTCATGAGTGTGGTGAGGTGCGCCGTCCGCGCCCTCACCGAAGCCCACAGAAATCACCGCCGGGCCCGAGACCCCTGCCGCTGCAAGCGCGGCCAAGAAGAACACCGCCGCAGCCCAGGAGGGCCGCGTGAATAGAGCTGAGGCCCACCGCGGCCTCCAGGCCCGTGGACGCCGTTGCCGTGGAGCCGGGGACGCCGACCGCGTCATAGGTCGCGCCCCGAAAAGGCCGCGACGGGATTGGTCCCGCCGGAGCCAGCAGCCGAGGAGAAGGAGGCGGGAGGCGTCGCCCAGCAACCGGAGAAGGCCGCGACGTGATTGGCCCCGCCGAGGCCAAGCAGGAAGACGTCGGAGGGGCTCCACTGCCAGCGGGAGCCCCGGAAGAATCCAGGCCGCGCTGGGATTGGGCGGCATCGAGAGCCCGCCCCCCAGCACGTACGGAGGAGGAAGAACTCCAGTGCGCTCAGTCGGGAAGCGGGGAGCCGTCTGAAAGGACTGCCGGCTCCCGCTCCCTTCACCCTCTCTCTCAATCACCGCTGACTCCACGGGGGCCGGAGGAGTGGCATGCCGGCCCCCCAACGACAAGATAATAAAGCGAGAGGCTCCATAGCCTCGGGGAAGCTAGCAACGCCGGCCGGAGGGCCGTGGGACTCGCTCCGGGCCCCGCCCCGTCCAACGGAGGGCTGGCCCGAGAGGGAGGCCGTCGAGCAGCCCCACGATCAGCCACATTACCACAGGTGAGCCCAGGAGGCCCCTAGGGCTCTAGGTTAAGCCCCTGGGGGCCGGGGGCCACGATTTACAGGGGATTAACGAGGGAAGAGCCCTCATTGACAATTTGTACCAGGCCAGGCACCTGGTGAGAAGGGGCCCAAGCCTAATTTAACCCTCACCTCCCCTGGGAGACATAAGAATCCCCCATCATAGGGAAGCCCCAGTTTGCTGGACATGTTGAGGGGTCCCCTCTAGGATTCCCTCCCGCCTATTGTACCACAGGCTGTATTGATTGTCTAGGCCAGAAGTATGAGCCCAGTAGCAAGAGATTTTAATATGCCTAAAGTGTTGTGCATGTTCTAGGCCCTAATTTATTAGTGCACCCGGATCATTATTGGTGCTGTGTTCTAGGAGCTGATTTCTGCGGCCTTTTAGTGGCCAGAACCGTTGAGGGTCTTTTAAAAGAATGTGCACCAGTTAAAGAAATGCAATGTATAATCTGTCTAATCTAATGCAACCTTGATTGACATAAAGGAACTTGATTTTTAATTACACAAGCCTGGTGTGGTGTCCGGTTATTGCTCCGCATTTCTGAGTTGAAGTAAGAGTGTGCTGCACAACTGCCTTACACATTGCCTTCGCGTGCCTTTCCCCGCTTTGCGCCATGCTACCGTAACGGACTCGGTAACCCCGTTTCCAACATTGGTGTTCAGCGGTGGGATAAGGACTGGTATTTGTGCAGCACCCTACAGTGACTCAGTGTGCGCCGCAATTAGACACCTAGTGAAATGTAAGTAGGAGGAATTCTATTGTGATTGCCGATTGTATTAGTCCTGCGTTAAGACCTGCTACCTACCATTTAGAACCCCTTCCTTAAATTGTCTGGGACCCCACCTAGGAGGATGGAGTTTGAGTTAGCCGACCTAGAGAGGTACACGGTGGCACAGCTCAAGGAGTTCTGCCTAGAGAGGGGGTGGCCGTCAAGCGAGGTGCCAGGAAGGAGGTGCTTCAGAAAGCTTTGAGGGCATGGGTAATGGCCCACCCGGAGGGAAGAGGGGATGAGGAGCAGAGGGAGGCAGACGACCCAGGAGAACTGAGCCTACTGAACATTGACGTCAGCGAGAATGTGTTGCCAGGAAGACGTTCCAGGGCAGGCAGTAGTGCGTCAGGGGGAGTTTGTCAGCAGAGGAATTCAAGGACAGGAGGGAGCAGAGGCAATTGACATTAGAGTTGGCTAGGATGGAAAGGGAAGGAGAGCAGGCAAGGCTAGCCATAGAGGAAAGGAGGCTTGTACATGAGCTTAGCCTGAAAGAACTAGAGCTCCGAACCTTGCAGATGGAGATGGAAGGCAAAGGAAATGGTGGCAGCGTACCTGCTGGGGTTCCACAGGAGCCCAAATTTTATCTACCCAGGGAGGTGATAGCCAGCTTTAGTGTGGGTGACGACATCGACAAGTGGTTGACGGCGTACGAGGTAGCTTTGGTGGCCCATAGAGTTCCTGAGAGCTACTGGGAAGGAGGACTTTATAGGTACATACCTCCACTAGTAAGGGACACACTTTTAACTTTAGAAAAGGGGGATCGGACCAACTACCCTATCATGAGGGAGGCCCTGCTCAGGAAGTTTGGCCTCACCCCAGAGAAGTACCGCCAAAAGTTCCGCAACAGCCACAAGCTCACCACACAAAACTGGGTGGATTTTTATGATTATGCCCGGAAGGCATTGGAGGGTTGGGTACGTGGCAGCAACATTGACAATTACACTGGGCTGTACGACCTGTTTTTGAGAGAGCACCTCCTCGAGAAATGTTTTCCGGAGCTGCGCCAGTACTTGGTGGACCGCAAGCTGACCAACCCAAGGGAGCTTGCAGAGGAGGCAGACACGTGGGTCAGCACTCGGGTGTCCCACAAGGGAGCCGGGGCGGATCCCCGAAAGGTGGACAGGGGTTCCCCCAGAAGAAAGAGGGGGAGATAAAAGAGGGAGTTCTTTAAAGGTCCCCAAAATAGACCGCCTGGGAGAGGGGTAGGTTCCCCATCCCAATCTGGATACCAGAAACCCCCTTACCCTGACAGGAGTCAGCAGCCCAGAACTGTCCGGTGCTACGAGTGCGGGGAGGTTGGACACTACAAGGGGATCCCCAGTGTCGCAAGAGAACCCCAGCCCCCACAGGAGGTAAGAGCCCCGGGGTGGCCAGTGTAGCGCTTGGGGAGGAGTTGTCCCTAGGTAGGGAGGTGAGTGGACAGGCTTGACCTTAGTTTCCCTGGGGGATAGAGAGATCATCCCAAGGGTTCAGGTACTCGAGAACACTGCCAAGTATCGGCAGAGGTCCTGTTGAACGGGGAGGAGGTGGAGGCTCTGAGGGACACAGGTGCCAGCATGACGATGGTGAGACGTCAGCTGGTGTCCCCAGAGCAGGTGATTCCTGAGGAGTTCCACCCGGTTGTGATGGCTGATAATAGCCTGGGTCATTACCCCGTGGCCCAAGTTCCCTTTGAGTGGGGAGGAGTGTCAGGTCTGATGAAGGTTGCGGTGAGCCCTGCCATGCCAGTTGACTGTCTGCTGGGCAACGACTTGGAACATACTGCCTGGAGAGAGGTAGAGTTCAATGCCCATGCTGAGATGTTGGGGTTACCAGGATGGACTTGCGTTATCACGCGGTCCATGGCTGCCCGACAAGGAACTCAGCCCGGGTTGGAGCCTGAAATAAGGGCCCAGCCCACTGCTGGACGAGGAGATGTCCGGGAGGAGACACCCGGTGAGATGGATGGGGAGCCCGCGGAGGTGACCCCGGAGTCCGCTGAGGTGGTTGGTTTTCCCGTGGGGGACCTGCCGACCCCTGCAGAGTGGCAGGTGGAAGGAGGGCCTACCCGGGAAGAATTTTGCCGGGCACAGAGGGAGTGCCCTACGGCTTGATGGCATGCGGCAACAGGCCGAAGCCCAAGCAGCTGGAACAGAGACTGGTAATTACCATGTCTACTGGGAGGATGGTCTTCTCTACAGTGAGCCTAAGGCTCCGGTGCATGGGTCCTCAAGGGCCGTGGTGGTCCCCCAATGCTACCGAGCCTTTCTGCTAGAGTTGGCACATGAGATACCACTAGCAGGGACACCTGGGCCAGGACAAGACGTTTGCACGCTTGGTCCCACATTTTTACTGGCCCAGGATGCGCGTCACTTCTGACACGTTTTGCAAGACCTGCACCACTTGCCAAGCGAGCGGCAAGACAGGGACTAAGGTGAAGGTCCCTCTAGAACCTCTCCCAGTGGTCAATACCCCTTTTGAGCGAGTAGGGATTGACATTGTCGGGCCGTTGGATCCGCCGACTTCTGCTGGGCATAGGTTCATTTTGGTGCTAGTAGACCACGCCACCCGGTACCCAGAGGCAATCCCTCTGAGGACCATTGATAACGCCGATTCTTATCTAATTATCTATAAGAACCTTCTGGCCGCCAAGATCTTTTTACCTGTTGAATAGTGTAAAGGAGAGAATCTCATCAGGTTAGATATCAGCATTCATTTTGTCTGAAAGGACCACTGACTCCGAATTCAAGTTTGAGAATTTATTATCGCCAAAAATAACTGAACGTGCAAGCACCTCAACACGAGGTTAAAGAAATAGATGGGCACTAATACAAATAATAATCTACGCAGGAATCTCATCCGACTCAGGATAAGAAGTATAGAAAGTTCTAGGAGGACCAACCAGACTATGATTGCTCCTATTTCTAAGTTGCTCCTCATTGGCCTAAACAAGCTTAAAATCAATTCCTGTCCCTACACTAATGCTAAGTGACATCCCTACATAACGATTTTCCCAGGCAAGAAAGAATAAAAGGTGTCAGCTGTGAAGACTTCCTAAGAAGTGCAATCACCATATACCTAAGCTCAGCTCTGTCCTTCTCTCAGGTCTCCCCTACCGCTTCTCTGGCCTCCTCCCTCAGGGCACTAACCCTAATACAAAACCATACTACAAAGGTACACGCCTTGTTTACGCCCTCTTGGCCAGGTCTTCTTTCTTGTGCTTTTCCACTGAAACGGTGACTTCATCCTGGACGGTTGCGTTGACCTTGAGTCCCAGGCACCTTCTCCGCCGAAAGTATCATCCCTACATTCCTTTTCACTCCCCGTACCATGCCTCCCCTCTCTCTAGCTTTCGAAAACAAAGAGTTAGTCTTACTAACGAGACATGTGTCCTTGCACCTGCAACAAAAGATACTTTCAACAGAAACCTTCTACTGTGCAAATTAAATCTACCGTTTGTGCCCAGAGAGCCTTACCAAGAGAATCTTTTCACTGCCTACAAAAATAAGCTAACATAAGAATAAACCAGGCCTTCCCTAAGCATGTATGTAGTCAGGCCTTTACATCTAACTTTTAAACACACATCTTATGTTTCCCTATAAGCATTTTCATTACACTTCATATGCAAACAATGAATTACATGTGCAACTTTAATATGGTGCACGTTTAAACTACTGCAATTACATTACATCCACGAAATAATTTCTCTATGCATTATGTTCACACAATTTAATAAGCATTACATTACATCATTATCCTAACACCATTATGCTACTGGGTTCACTTTGTCTCAGCGAACTATGCATTCTTTACTAAACATACATGAATATGAAACTGAATATACGAACATATGTCTGAATACATGTGGATGCGGCCTATCAATGATTATGATGCACCCCTACAATTCACAAGAACATTTCGCTCTATCAGTTCCCCCCTTTGATGACTCCTGTCATCACATCTCATTCTACTCCCTCGGAGAAGGAACCGACCTAAACAGAACTTGTTCCCATCTTCCCTGATCTGAAGTTCTCCATGCTCTTGAGCCTTTTATACTGATTGTCCTGCAGTCTTGCCAATCTCATGTCATTTTCCCTCAAAGCTCTCTTGACTCTGCCTGCTCGATACCACTTGTAGGCCTTGATCACAATCCACAAGCCAGCCACACAAACCACCAAAATAAGGAGTGGTCTCAGGAAGTACCCAAGGAATCCCTTTCCTAGGTTTGCAAACCAACCTCCCACTTGACCAAAACCCTTTCCGACCTTTTCCCAGGCCCCTTCTTCGGTCAAATCCGCTATCTTTGTGTGGACCATAGTGATGTTACTTATATATTTCTCCAGATCCTTGCTACGGTCTGGTATATAAGTGCAGCACTCTTGAACCTTCAGCATTTTACAGACTCCGCCCTCTTTTGCCAATAGGACATCCAAAGCAAGGCGATTCTGCAAAACCATTCCCCTTATCGACAACATCTCTCCTTCCACCAACACCAACGACTTTGCTGTGTTCATCGAAAATTCATCCACCACAGTCGCTAACCTCCGGATCTTCACATCATTCAAGACTACTCCTAGACTAGGTATCATAGCTCCAAAGATATCCCCCACAACGATCCCTGCACTTGCAGCTCTTCTCGTTCTTGAATGCTCTCCACCCTCCAGAAGATTTAAGTCTTCTGTATGGTAAATCTTTGGAAATATTATTGACAAATAACATGTTCCATACCAATTTGCAGGCAACCTCACATAAGCATTCTTCCCACATACATAATACACCGTTGGTATCACTTGTACAGGACCTTGGAGAAAATCTTTTGCCACATCTGCCATGGTGAAAACGTGATCACAGGTACTCTGTCCCACTGGAACCTTTTCGTAGTAAGTCTGATAACGCCTTATACACAACTTACCCCTCTGCTCCTTATCTAACGCTATAGGACCATAGCTTCCCCTGGTCTTATGCAACCGTTCTTCCTCCGTCCAATCTGTCCTGTGATGCCCTAAATCTCGGGATTCAGTCAGCTTTCTATACCTATCTTCAACCTGATCTACAAACTTTCTCTCTACATCCGACATCAAGCATGTCAGATTGTGTCTGTGTGCGAATGCTGTATCCAATTCCAAACTCGGTATGAAGTATTTCCTCAGTCTGTCCTCGGTCTTATAATAGTCATACTTATTCAAATGCTTGTAAGCTGGGACTTCAGGAAGCACTGCGTCGAAATTGGAAAAGAAATACTCGAACTGATCTCTCTCATAAAACAAACTAAGCAAAAGACTACATGAAATACCATAAGTCAGTGGAAGATGATGATACCTAATGCCCTCATCCACTGAAGTAGGCAACTGCATACACACATAACAATCTTTCGCATCCATCACGTCAACATACTCATACAACAACTTAGCATATGCATTAAGCTTAAAATCACCTTTCGACAAATCTACATGTAGTCTACGGCTTTCTTCTAATATCATAGCTCTATCAGCTGCCCTGTCTACCCCCTTCTGGCTAGGTGTGATAGGTGTCGGTGTCCCTGTCACTACCTCTACTTCTGGCTCATGCGAACCAGTATATGAGACTACAACTACTATGATTATAGAAATTATTACACTACTTATAAGAATGCCTACAATCCACTTTGATCTACGATTGGGATCTCCCGGCTCCATGATTTCGAAAGTTCTCAAAAGTCTTGGTTATCGCAAAGAACTCAGAAAAGTCTCTGTCCTTTATTTGTGACTTGCTTAACCAGCTCGAGCAACCATGAAATTTCCGGGCTTTCCCTTTCTGATCACAACTTATTTACACAGTCCAGAAAAAGACTTCCCTAGTTTTCGTTCCTCTTCTTGTGGAAAGTCCCTAAGTTTATTCTTCTTCCACTCGGACCTAGGTTATCTTCTTCTTTTAGACTTTTATTTACAGTTCTTTACTGATCCATAATGAGATCCTCATTAAGCACGACCAGAACGTGATACAAAAGTTCAAGACGCAAAACCAGCACTTCGTGTGAAAACGGCTCAGCTCCGAAAGGCGGGAATTCGACCCGATGCAAAAGCAAGTTTCGGACTTCACTCAGAAGTGGGGGATTCGGAATCGTGAGTGTCAGTGTTCCGTCTATCTCGAACCCTGGCATCCGCAGCACCACCTTCACCACCAGTTTCGGGCTCCGACTGAACACTTCCACTGACCTCAGTCTCCCTGTATTCACCACCCCTGCATCAAACACAGTGTAAGTCCACTCAGGGGTAGAGTATCTGCGACAAGGCACTCTTGTTCTCTGGGACCTTCGCCGACTGTCTTGTG
The DNA here is from genome assembly GCA_963921515.1 of Calotriton arnoldi. Classification (NCBI taxonomy): domain Eukaryota; kingdom Metazoa; phylum Chordata; class Amphibia; order Caudata; family Salamandridae; genus Calotriton; species Calotriton arnoldi. Next base: position 408,181 of record CAWUFW010012893.1, on the reverse strand, counting down.
CTTGGTCTTCGTCGCTTGCTTCGGTTTCAGATACTTCGGACACTGGAGCAAGATCTCTTTCAGGTGCCAACCTCAGGTTCAGTCGCCTCTGTCTCTCAGGCCAACTTTCAGCACTTCTGTTCGTTCGTCTGCCTTCCCCTTCTATACCCAGTGCACTACTTCCTCTTTCTGCTGCATTTGACTCTTCTCCGCCCACTGCACCTTCTCTTTCTTCGGTGCCTGAGTCAGGGTTCGAACTGTGGAAACCCCCTTCAGCTTGCTCTAGTGCACCACCAGCTGTGTCAGCGACCCTTACAGCTTGACTTGTCCTCTCATGTGGCCCTGCCACGTCAGCTGGGTTTTCATTTACGAGAGGAGCTGTTTCTTCCAAGGGTGCTGGAACTCTGCGGGTATGGGAAGCATGCACCCAATTCGGTAATCCTCCACACTTTACTGCTGTGTTCGTGATAAGTATCACCTGGTACGGGCCACGCCAACGAGCATCCAAACAACTCTTCCTCACGTGCTTCCGGACGAGCACCCAGTCACCGGGACACAAGTCGTGGCACAGATCACTCGAGGCTGGAACCACAGCTGCTTGCACCTGCTGGGATACAGAACGGACCACATCAGAGAGTCCTTTACAGTAATCGAGAATCAAATCATCAGTGATGCTTATCAAGGCTGTAGCTGGTACTGCTGGCAGTCTCATTGCCCTTCCCATTAGGATTTCGTGGGGGGACAACCCAGTCTTTCTGTCTGGGACACTTCGCATGCTCATGAGCACCAGTGGCAAGGCGTCGGGCCATTGCAGGGATGTTGAAGAACACATTTTTGCCATCCGGGCCTTCAAAGTTCCATTAACTTGTTCCACCATCCCAGAAGCCTCTGGTCTGTAACTACAATGGAGTCTCTGGTCTATGTTCAATGCCGCACAAAGCAACTTCATGATTTCGCTATGGAAGTGCCCACCTCTATCTGATTCCAAAGAGGTCGGGATCCCGAATCTAGGGATGAGCTCCCTCAACAGTAATTTAGCCACTGTCAGAGTGTCACACCTTCGTGTGGGGTATGCCTCCACCCACCGAGAGAATATACATACTATCACTAGAATGTACCTCAAGCCATTGCACCTAGGCATCTCCACGAAATCCAGCTGTAGTCTATTGAAGGGCCCTCCTGACCTTCCAATATGACTCAGTGTAACTACAGTTTTCTTTCCAGCATTCATCTGTTGACATGTAACACACCTCTGACATACCGTCTCAGCCATTGCTCGGAACCGTGGGTTATACCACGTCTGTCTGAACACTCTCATCATTGCGTCTCTACCCAGGTGTGCCTGTCCATGTATCAATCTAGCCATCGGACTCAACAATTCTTCCGGCAACACAGCTCTCCCATCGTTGGATACCCACACATCCACTTCTCCTCTCTCGCACCCAGCTTTGATCCAGCCCTCTCTTTCCTTGGTTGAGACTTCAGCTTGCAATCTCTTAAGCTCTTCCCAAGTGTCTGCCATGGTCAACATCATGCTGAGATCGGTTCCCTCTTGGCTCTCTTCTATCTCTCTTCCTGTAAATATGCATCCTTGTTCTGCGCAGAAGCGGGCTACCTCATCTGCGTAGTTATTACCCAAGGATACAAAGTCCTCCCCCTTCCCATGGGCTGAACACTTTACAACAGCGATTTCTTTCGGATGCTGTAATGCTTCTAACAATTGTCTTACATATTCTCCATTACGAATGGGTGAGCCAGACGATGTCAAAAATCCCCTCTGAGACCATAACTGCCCGAAGTCATGCACCACGCCAAAGCCGTATTGGCTGTCTGTGTAAATCGTGATTCGAATTCGATCAGCGGCCAAACAGGCACGGGTCAAGGCAATGATCTCAGCTACCTGCGCGGAGCGTACTCCTTCTAGGCAAGCAGCGTCGACCACTCCTGAAATGGTACATACAGCAAACGCTGCTCTTAATTGCCCCACACTGTCTCTTAAGCATGAACCATCGACAAAGAAAATTTCATCTGGGTCGGCCAATGGCTCATCGACAATGTCAGGTCTCGGTTTGGTGCAAAGTTCGGTCACATCGAGACAATCATGGTCCTCACAATCTTCATCATCTGTGTTCGGTATAGGCATCAATGTCGCAGGGTTCAAGATGGAGCACCTTTTCAGAGTCACATTCTCTGCGGCAAGTATGACTTGCTCGTACCTCGTTAACCTATTGTTCGTTAGGTGCTGGGTCTTGGTCCTGGTCATTAATAACTCAACCGAATGTGGCACATGTACAGTCAATGGATGTCCCATTACAATGCTTTCACATCTTTCAATGCTGACACCTGTTGCAGCAACGGATCTTAGACATCCGGGCAACGCAGAAGCTACTGGATCTAAAGTAGCTGAAAAATAGGCAACTGGTCTACGGACACCTCCATGGTTTTGAGCTAACACTGCTAATGCACATCCTCCTCTCTCGTAACAAAACAATGAAAAGGCCTTGTTGTAATCAGGCATTCCCAGTGCGGGAGCCCTGCACAAATCATCTCTCAGCTTCAGGAATGACACCAAGCACTCCTCGTCCCATGGTACCGGATCACTCACATCCTTGTGTGTAAGCCTCTGCAGAGGCTTTGCTCTCAAGGAGAAACTAGGAATCCACTGTCGACAATAGCCAACCATTCCCAGAAACATCCTAACTTCCCTCTGTGTAGTGGGTACTGCCATGCTCATTATTGCCTCAATTCGATCTGGTGACACCTTCCTCTTGCCTTTTTCTAATCTGTGTCCCAAGTACTGTACCTCATTCAAACAGTACTGCAGCTTGTTCGGGGACACCTTATGTCCATTCTCTGCTAAGTGGTTCAACAAGGCTACTGTGTCAATTCTGCAAGCATCTTCTGTTTCTGAGGCAATGAGCAAGTCATCTATGTACTGCACGAGAACTGAGTTCTGCGGCAACACAAGACTCTCAAGGTTCTTCTTCAGGATCTGGTTAAAGATCGATGGACTTTCCGTATACCCTTGAGGGATACGACACCATGTTAACACGCGATTTTCTAGCCTGAACGCAAAAAGAAATTGGCTTTCCTCGTGGAGCGGTATCGAAAAGAAAGCTTGACACAAATCGATAACCGTAAACCACTCGGCTTCACATGGGATCTGGAACAGTATTACTGAAGGATTCGGTACCACTGGACAACAAGGGACAACTATCATGTTGACCTTTCGCAGGTCTTGCACGATCCTGTATTTCCCGCTCGGTTTCTGTAGTCCCATTATGGGTGAATTACAGGGACTACCTCTGATCTCCTTCAAAATACCCTTCTCAATGAAAGTCTCGATCACAGGTTTTATTCCTGCAATCGTTTCTGTCGACAGGTTGTATTGAGGTGTTCTTGGGAAATCAACATTCTGTTTCACCTCAATCCGCACTGGTTCAACCCCTCTGATTAAACCTATTTCATCGCCTGCGAAATCCCACACCACAGGCGACACTGCGTCTCTCAGATCATGTGGAAGTTCTTCCACAGTCACCATTGGGTACAGATCTATACACAGAAGCTGATTGGTAATTTTAAAGTCCGCATCGTCATCTATCGTCTGGACCTCCACTCCCCGTGGTGTACAATAAATCGTGCAGTTCAACTTGCACAACAGATCTCTTCCCAAAAGACAAACTGGACTCGTATCACACACTACAAACTGATGTCTAGTTTGGAAAGTACCTATCTTTACTAAGATCGGTTCTGTCAATGGGCTGCTTATTTTCTTGTTCGCTACTCCAACAACCTGGATTGATTGTCCCGAGAGGGGTAGGTTAGGGACTACTGCAGATCTTACAGTAGACCGGGTAGCTCCAGTATCAACCAAAAGTGTTGCAGGATTGCCCTCAATCTCTGCCTCTACAAAAGGTCCTCTCTGGTCTACCTCTAAGACCGCTCCAAGTGTGCAGTCTTCCTCCCCCTCAGGCACCGTCAGGATAAAGGGTCTAAGCTATCCTCATCATAGCGTTCGAACAGGGGCATCTGTTGGTACGTTCGTGTTCCTTGTGAAAACCTTGGAGCTTGGGGAATCTGAGCGTGAGAATTGTAAACCCCCCTTTCATCGTCCTAGGTCTCGTTATTGTGTTAACTACCTCTTGCGCGGGTGCCTGAGCCCCCTCTTCCTCTTCCTGTACCTGATTAGCTGGGTTCAAAGGACACTCGCGTTTCCAATGTCCGACCTGGCGACAAAGATGACACGCAGTGGTCTTCTTCAATGTGGCCACGTCCACTCCTGTCTTGGGGTCTACTGGTTTTCCCTTTCCCTGTACCTGCCCATTCTGGTTTCCCTGGAAATTTCCTTGCTTTCTCCCCAAGGTCCCTCCACTAGGCTGACCCTGTGCTGTCTGCATCTGGACAAGCATTAATTTGTCTTTTAGCTTTCGATGTTTTGATTCCACCTCATCACTACAGTATCTCGCATACCGCAAAATTTCATCTAGTGGCTTGTTCTGCCAGCAGATCAAATGGTGCTGTATCATGAGGCTGATTTCCCCTCTCAGACCCGTTACAAACTTTGAGACAAACTGTCCCATATCCTTAGGGTCCAAAACATCTAACCCACTATACTGTTTAAAAACTTGCAGAAGTCTTTCGTAATACTCATGCACCGTTTCCTTGGGTTCCTGTACAGTCCGATCTATCTTAACCCAATCTATATCCTGAGGTGAAATCTTCGACTTCAACCATGTAATCACCTGCTCATACTTTTTCATGACATCAGGTGATGGACCATTTGTAACCGCCTCTCTTTTCGGTTCTGAAGTCGGCCACTCAATAGCGACTTTACATGCTGTCCACAAATCTCCTGGTACCACTATGTCAAACAGAGTGTTCAAATCAATCCATAATACTTTTGAAATCTTCACAAACCGCTCAACCTGCTTGTACCACTCCACCGGTTTTTCCCTCAGCCGAGGAAAATCATTTGTAAATGCAGCCAAATCACCTCTATTCCACGGCACATGCACGTACCCTCCATTCTGTACTTCCCGTAAAGGAAAATTTCCAACACCCGTCGCCCCCCTCCTGGCGGCGGCGTTTCCCCTTCTGCTCTCTTTACTGGTTTCTTTTTGGACCACCTTTCTTCCCATTTGTCCAACAAAATCCATATTCTCATTCCTATGATCAGGTCTCTGGTGTGCGTCTTTAATCCTGTGATTCTTTTCTCCTCCAACTCCTGATCACTGTAATGCAATCTATGTGGTCCCTGCAACGCTTTAGTTTTGTTCAGGTCCACCTCATATCTTTTGGCCAATTCCTTCAATCTATCATGTGCCATTCTAGCTTTTCGAGTCACATCTTTTGCTACAAACAGCAGCTCATCTGATCCATAAATTTCTATCCTTTCCAAAGGCAGACCCCCACTGATCATTTCGTCTACCTCTGCTTTCAGCCTCACTACATCTAACAACCTTGCCTGTACTGCACTCCTCAGTACATCTCGACAACCCGAGCCATCTCGCTCATCACAGTCACTATTCTGTCCTTGTGACCTATTCCCTTCCATATTCCTGGAACCTGGTCTGTCTTCCGAGACATTTTGTGCCCTATCTCTTTGCATCCTATCCTCTTGGTTCGTTACTGTTGGTGTCCATTCCCTCAAAGCTGACTTAGATTCCCGTAAAGACCTCGGTCTTTCCGGTCTCTCCTCTTCTCGCCCACATGAAGAGTCCGCAGTAGCCGGTAACGGCGTACTTGTGTCTATTGGTCTCGGGAAATGAACCACTCGTACTCCGAACCCATTCCCACTCTCGCTGTTTCCTTCTTCCCTTCTCATCGGCACGGAGCTCCCTTCTCTCACTCGGTCTGGGTCATATACCGGTACTATAGGGCCAATGGTAACCGGTACTGTCAAGGAGTCCGGTAATCTTGTGTTCCCCACAGGAGGCTGTGTTATCATAGACGCCGTTGCCCCCTCCGTTCCTGTGGAAATTCTTCCCACTACTCTCATGCTAGTCTGGTTCTGGCTCTCATCAACTATTGCCACTGCTGGGGTCGTCTTTCCCTCTTCTGAATCTGGGTTAAATGGTGGTGGCCTCTCCGCCAACATCCTATCCAACAAACTGTCATCTAGATCACTGTCGTCCTCATCGATTCTTGTAATCTTTCCATTTTGTATCAGCAGTGGGTATAACTTATCTCCTTCGATCGTGTCTGCTCTCCACCTTTTCTCCAAGGCATCCCACCTTGCATCTTGAAATGCCCTGACCGATTTCTTCACCCTTTCTTGGCATCTGTCCTTCTTCCTATCATACGCTGCCCTTATCCACGCATGTAGTGCCTCAAACTGTGTTGGTCTAGGTAGTGGTCGTAATGAAGCCATTACACTCTTGAGCTGGTACAGCACCTCTAACCTGAAAGTACCATATCGAGGGAACGACAATTCTCCTTCTGCTTCTGTCATTTTATGCCAATTCTCAAGCCAAATTATGGTATGCAATCCTACATTCTTTGCCATATAATGTGCTGGTGTATCCTCGGGAGGAGCTTCCTCTCCCTCCCGAACAACCACATGTCTATCACCTCTACAAAGTTCCCTTAAAGCTTTAAAACATTTCATGATGAATCAACTTTGTATTTGCACTCAAAATGTCCGCTTTTACTTCCTGATTTCAATCCACCAATCCCAGCGCGGTTCACACCAACCGGCCTATCGCAGCGCGGCACTGTTCTGACGTCACTTTTCCTCCGCTCGCAGCAGTTCCCCTCCTTTCTAATTCACTTGTTCTCGCTCGCATCTGTCCCAGTCATACTCTGAAATAATGTCCGTCCTACCGAACAATTACCTCTCTGACCGTCAGTCTTACCAATGACCGATCAGTCTCTTGAGCTTGTTGACCTCAATCTGGCAACCGTCTGTCCACGAACGACCGGACAATCGCCTCTAATACACTCGATAGGATTCAATCACTCGATGTTCTGCACACAATAACCTACGACCTGCGTTGGTTATTCACACACTCACACATGTGTCCCTATCTTCTGTGGGTCTGTCAATGACGTCTCGTGACCCCCACAACTCTGGTCAACGTTCTCAACTCTGGGTGTATTCTACACCACAATAAATCTCCCGGTCCCGCGCGCGCTCACGGTCCGTTTCTCAATCACACAACTTTCGTTCCAACTCCGCAAGACATCACACAACAATAAAACACCGCAATCTACCAAACATCACTCTTTTCATACTCACTCTACTACGAACTGCTACTTCCGCCGCACCGTCACTCTCCGTCAGTTTTCCACGACCTCCGACATCCTTTTCCCGCGGTCCTCTGGATCAGCTTCACTCGGGCTCTATGGGGCAACTTAGTCTCCTATCTTGCTCTAGATCTCCCCTTACCATCAAAGGTAACCATCCTACTCTGCTACCAACTGATAACGCCGATTCTTATCTAATTATCTATAAGAACCTTCTGGCCGCCAAGATCTTTTTACCTGTTGAATAGTGTAAAGGAGAGAATCTCATCAGGTTAGATATCAGCATTCATTTTGTCTGAAAGGACCACTGACTCCGAATTCAAGTTTGAGAATTTATTATCGCCAAAAATAACTGAACGTGCAAGCACCTCAACACGAGGTTAAAGAAATAGATGGGCACTAATACAAATAATAATCTACGCAGGAATCTCATCCGACTCAGGATAAGAAGTATAGAAAGTTCTAGGAGGACCAACCAGACTATGATTGCTCCTATTTCTAAGTTGCTCCTCATTGGCCTAAACAAGCTTAAAATCAATTCCTGTCCCTACACTAATGCTAAGTGACATCCCTACATAACGATTTTCCCAGGCAAGAAAGAATAAAAGGTGTCAGCTGTGAAGACTTCCTAAGAAGTGCAATCACCATATACCTAAGCTCAGCTCTGTCCTTCTCTCAGGTCTCCCCTACCGCTTCTCTGGCCTCCTCCCTCAGGGCACTAACCCTAATACAAAACCATACTACAAAGGTACACGCCTTGTTTACGCCCTCTTGGCCAGGTCTTCTTTCTTGTGCTTTTCCACTGAAACGGTGACTTCATCCTGGACGGTTGCGTTGACCTTGAGTCCCAGGCACCTTCTCCGCCGAAAGTATCATCCCTACATTCCTTTTCACTCCCCGTACCATGCCTCCCCTCTCTCTAGCTTTCGAAAACAAAGAGTTAGTCTTACTAACGAGACATGTGTCCTTGCACCTGCAACAAAAGATACTTTCAACAGAAACCTTCTACTGTGCAAATTAAATCTACCGTTTGTGCCCAGAGAGCCTTACCAAGAGAATCTTTTCACTGCCTACAAAAATAAGCTAACATAAGAATAAACCAGGCCTTCCCTAAGCATGTATGTAGTCAGGCCTTTACATCTAACTTTTAAACACACATCTTATGTTTCCCTATAAGCATTTTCATTACACTTCATATGCAAACAATGAATTACATGTGCAACTTTAATATGGTGCACGTTTAAACTACTGCAATTACATTACATCCACGAAATAATTTCTCTATGCATTATGTTCACACAATTTAATAAGCATTACATTACATCATTATCCTAACACCATTATGCTACTGGGTTCACTTTGTCTCAGCGAACTATGCATTCTTTACTAAACATACATGAATATGAAACTGAATATACGAACATATGTCTGAATACATGTGGATGCGGCCTATCAATGATTATGATGCACCCCTACAATTCACAAGAACATTTCGCTCTATCACCATCACAGCACCGGTGGTGGCGCGGGCCCTCATGGGGATTTTTACCCGAGTGGGATTCCCCAAGGTCGTGGTGTCAGATAGGGGCACAAATTTCATGTCGGCCTACATGCAGGCCATGTGGAAGGAGTGTGGAGTGACCCACCGGTTCTCCACTCCTTACCACCCCCAGACGAACGGGCTCGTGGAGCGTTTCAACAAAACCTTGAAGGGGATGATCAGGAGCCTACCCGAGGACTTGAGAAGAAAGTGGGACGTCCTCTTACCCTGTCTGCTCTTCTCCTACCGAGAGGTGCCGCAGAAGGGGTCGGTTTCAGCCCCTTTGAGCTGCTCTATGGCCACCCCGTTCGGGGGCCCTCAGTCTTGTCAAAGAGGGGTGGGAGAAGTCTTCCTCGAAGCTTCCCCGTGATGTGGTCAGCTATATGCTGGCGTTCCGCAGCCAAGTGGCCAAGCTGTGGAAGGAGGCCTCGGACAACTTAGAGGCGAGTCAGGCCGTCATGAAGCAATGGTATGACCGGAACGCGCGGACGGTAGAGTTAGACGCTGGACAGAAGGTGTGGGTCATGGAGCCAGGAGAGCTTAGCGCCCTCCAGGACCGGTGGACTGGGCCGTTTGAGATCTTGGAAAGGAAAGGCCAGACCACGTATGTCGTCGACATGAAGACCCCCGTCAACCCCACAGGGTGCTCCACGTCAACCGCCTGAAGCCACACCAGGAGCGTTCCGAGCTCACTCTCTTGATGATAACAGATGGAAGTGAGGAGGGAGGAGAGTGAGCCTCTGCCAGACCTTCTGGCGGCCCATGAGAAGGATGGTTCGGTTGAGGGAGTAGTCCTCGCCCCATCCTTGACCCCAGAGCAACAGAGGGACTGCCGCCAGGTCTTGGGGCAGTACGCCTCGTTGTTTTCCCTCATGCCTGGAATCACGCACCTGTGTACCCATGATGTGGACACAGGGGACAGTCCGCCAGTGAAGAACAAGTCTTACCGGCTGTCCGATAAGGTCAAGGCTAGTATCCAGGGTGAGGTTGTCAAGATGCTAGAACTGGGGGTGATTGAGCCTTCCAGTAGCCCTTGGGCTAGTCCGGTAGTGTTGGTGCCGAAAGCGGCCCCCGGGCACCACACCAGAACTTCGGTTCTGTGTGGATTACCGTGGACTCAACTCAGTCACCAAGACCGACGCTCACCCGATCCCTCGGGCGGATGAGCTCATTGACCGGCTGGGAGCAGCCCGGTATCTGAGTACCATTGATTTAACATCAGGCTATTGGCAGATCGCCATGGCGGAAGGAGCAAAGGAGAAGACTGCGTTCTCCACCCCCGAGGGCCACTTTCAATTCCAGGTGATGCCCTTCGGGTTGAAAAATGCTCCAGCCACTTTCCAGCAGTTGGTGAACCAGGTGCTGTCTGGCCTAGAGGCCTTCTCTGCTGCCTACCTGGATGACATAGCTGTCTTCAGTAGCAGCTGGGAGGACCATCTGCAGCATCTCCAGGAGGTGCTGCAGGCTTTGCAACGGGCTGGTCTAACCATCAAGGCCAGCAAGTGCCAGATTGGACAGGGATCTGTCGTGTACCTGGGACATCTGGTGGGCGGAGGTAAGGTGCAACCCCTCCAAGCCAAGATTGAGACCATCATGGCCTGGGAGCCCCCAAGACCCAAACAGAGGTCCGAGCTTTCCTCGGCCTCACGGGATACTACCGCCGGTTCGTCAAGGGATATGGAACCATCGTGGGCCCATTGACGGAATTGACTTCGAAGAAGCAGCCACGCAGAGTCATCTGGATGGCTGCCTGCCAGGAAGCCTTTGAGACCCTTAAACGTGCCATGTGCACCGCACCGGTGCTCAGGACTCCAGATTTTGGACGGGAGTTTATCGTGCAGACAGACGCTTCTGAGCATGGCATAGGAGCTGTGCTCTCGCAGCTGAATGACGATTGCCAAGACCAGCCAGTGGCCTTTATCTCCCGAAGACTACTCCCCGGGAACAGCGGTGGAGTACCATCGAGCGGAAGCCTTTGCTGTGGTTTGGGCTGTGAAGAAGTTGAGGCCATACCTTTTTGGTTGTCACTTCTTGATCCAGACCGACCACAGACCCCTTCGCTGGCTCATGCAGATGAGAGGCGAAAACCCCAAATTGTTGAGGTGGTCCATTTCCCTCCAGGGGATGGACTTTCGGGTGGAACATCGACCCGGTGTAGACCACGCCAACGCTGACGGTCTCTCCCGGTTTTTCCGCCTTAGTGAAGAGAACTCCCTAGAGGTTGGGAAGCTCTCCCCTCTTTCGGCTGGGGGGACGCGTGTTAGACCTGTCAGCCCTAGGGTGGTCTTGCCCTGTTTTTTCCCTTTTGCGCCTCATTTTTGCCACCATATTTTTACTGGACCTAGGTCTCCGGGCGCCTTGCCACTGCTGGTCAGTGCTGAGGTGCAGGTGCTCTCTCACTAAAGATGGCTGCCACAGGCCCCTGCTACTGCAGAAGGGCCTTCCACACATACACGCTAGTAGCCAGAGTCAGGCTGGGACATAGGGATACAGTATCCATCCCGTCCCCGCCTCTGGGCCCCATAGCTAGGTAGGTGGAAGGTTCCAGAACCTTCCGGGCTGTGGGAGGAGTTACGTTTTGCCGCCTTTAGGAGGGTCACCTGACCTAGGGGTATAAGAGGCTTGGAGGGAAAACCTTTTAGTCAGTTAGGTTGAGGCACCGCTGAACCTGGGAGAACCTGCGCCGGAGTATAGGCTTTAGGGCCTAGGGGAGACCTACACTACTGCTGCTGACAGGGCTAAGGCCCTGCTGAAGTAAGATAGCTGAGGAACGCCCACCACCCACTGACCTTGCCCAGTGTGAGGGGACCCAGGGAACCACCTTCAGCGTGCTGGGAGGAACATCAAGCACTCCCAGAACCACCAACTCACAAACCCCCCCCTGTTCATAAGAAGAAGAACTTTCTGAAACCAAGAGTAACAGGAACCCAAGTTGAATCGTCGAATGGGGATCACGAGGCGAAACGCTGTGTCCTAAGCACTAGGCCTTCACCCCCCTATCTACCCACACCGACAGCTGGACTGTCCCCCAAGAACCCTTCCCACACAGCCCTGTGAATCAGGCTGTCAGCGCACCCCGCGCTGCAACCCCAAGTGGGAGAACTTGACCCCCCCAGTCACTGACCTTGTGACTGGATCGCCGCCGCGGTCGCCGCCGCGTGAAGAGAGGTGCGGAGGTGAGGGAGACCTCTCCCCCTTTCATGAGTGTGGTGAGATGCGCCGTCCGCGCCCTCACCGAAGCCCACAGAAATCACCGCCGGGCCCGAGACCCCTGCCGCTGCAAGCGCGGCCAAGAAGAACACCGCCGCAGCCCAGGAGGGCCGCGTGAATAGAGCTGAGGCCCACCGCGGCCTCCAGGCCCGTGGACGCCGTTGCCGTGGAGCCGGGGACGCCGACCGCGTCATAGGTCGCGCCCCGAAAAGGCCACGACGGGATTGGTCCCGCCGGAGCCAGCAGCCGAGGAGAAGGAGGCGGGAGGCGTCGCCCAGCAACCGGAGAAGGCCGCGACGTGATTGGCCCGCCGGAGCCAATCAGGAAGACGTCGGAGGGGCTCCACTGCCAGCGGGAGCCCCGGAAGAATCCAGGCCGCGCTGGGATTGGGCGGCATCGAGAGCCCGCCCCCAGCACGTACGGAGGAGGAAGAACTCAGTGCGCTCAGTCGGGAAGCGGGGAGCCGTCTGAAAGGACTGCCGGCTCCCGCTCCCTTCACCCTCTCTCTCAATCACCGCTGACTCCACGGGGGCCGGAGGAGTGGCATACCGGCCCCCCAACAACAAGATAATAAAGCGAGAGGCTCCATAGCCTCGGGGGAAACTTGGCAACGCCGGCCGGAGGGCCGTGGGACTCGCTCCGGGCCCCGCCCCGTCCAACGGAGGGCTGGCCCGAGAGGGAGGCCATCGAGCAGCCCCACGATCAGCCACATTACCACAGGTGAGCCCAGGAGGCCCCTAGGGCTCTAGGTTAAGCCCCTGGGGGCCGGGGGCCACGATTTACAGGGGATTAACGAGGGAAGAGCCCTCATTGACAATTTGTACCAGGCCAGGCACCTGGTGAGAAGGGGCCCAAGCCTAATTTAACCCTCACCTCCCCTGGGAGACATAAGAATCCCCCATCATAGGGAAGCCCCAGTTTGCTGGACATGTTTAGGGGTCCCCTCTAGGATTCCCTCCCGCCTATTGTACCACAGGCTGTATTGATTGTCTAGGCCAGAAGTATGAGCCCAGTAGCAAGAGATTTTAATATGCCTAAAGTGTTGTGCATGTTCTAGGCCCTAATTTATTAGTGCACCGGATCATTATTGGTGCTGTGTTCTAGGAGCTGATTTCTGCGGCCTTTTAGTGGCCAGAACCGTTGAGGGTCTTTTTAAAAGAATGTGCACCAGTTAAAGAAATGCAATGTATAATCTGTCTAATCTAATGCAACCTTGATTGACATAAAGGAACTTGATTTTTAATTACACAAGCCTGGTGTGGTGTCCGGTTATTGCTCCGCATTTCTGAGTTGAAGTAAGAGTGTGCTGCACAACTGCCTTACACATTGCCTTCGCGTGCCTTTCCCCGCTTTGCGCCATGCTACCGTAACGGACTCGGTAACCCCGTTTCCAACAGTCGGGCAGCCGCATCACTGAGGCCAAAGGTGGGCATACTTCTTGCAGGGTCGGGTGTTGATATGCGCAGCTCCCTGGACCTCAGGCAGATGCAATTCACTGAGGCCAAAGATGCACACATAGGTTGCAGGGTCGGCCAGCCACATCACTGAGGCCAAAGGTGCGCACACAGTTTGCAGGGTCGGGCAGCTGCATCACTGAGGCCAAAGGTGCGCACACTTCTTGCAGGGTCGGGTGTTGATGCGCGCAGCTCCCTGGACCTCGGACAGCCGCAATTCACTGAGGCCAAAGATGCGCACACAGGTTGCAGGGTCGGGCAGCCGCATCACTGAGGCCAAAGGTGCGCACAGATCTTGCAGGGTCAAGCAGCCGCATCACTGAGGCCAAAGGTGCGCACACATCTTGCAGGGTCGGGCAGCCGCATCACTGATGCGAAAGGTGCGCACACAGGTTGCAGGGTCGGGCAGCCGCATCACTGAGGCCAAAGGTGCGCACACATCTTGCAGGGTCAGGCAGACGCATCACTGATGCCAAAGGTGCGCACACAGGTTGCAGGGTCGGGCAGCCGCATCACTGAGGCCAAAGGTGCGCACACATCTTGCAGGGTCGGGCAGCCGTACCACTGAGGCCAAAGGTGTGCACACATCTTGCAGGGTCGGGCAGCCGCATCACTGAGGCCAAAGATGTGCGCAGATCTTGCAGGGTCGGGCAGCCGCATCACTGAGCCAAAGGTGCACACACAGGTTGCAGGGTCGGGCAGCCACATCACTGAGGCCAAAGGTGCGCATACATCTTGCAGGGTCGGGTGTTGATGTGCCAGCTCCCTGGACCTCAGGCAGATGCAATTCACTGAGGCCAAAGATGCGCACACAGGTTGCAGGGTCGGGCAGCCGCATCACTGAGGCCAAAGGTGCGCACAGATCTTGCAGGGTCGGGCAGCCGCATCACTGAGCCAAAGGTGCGCACACAGGTTGCAGGGTCGGGCAGCTGCATCACTGAGGCCAAAGGTGCGCACACTTCTTGCAGGGTCGGGTGTTGATGCACGCAGCTCCCTGGACCTCGGGCAGCCGCAATTCACTGAGGCCAAAGATGCACACACAGGTTGCAGGGTCGGGCAGCCGCATCACTGAGGCCAAAGGTGCGCACAGATCTTTCAGGGTCAGGCAGCTGCATCACTGAGGCCAAAGGTGCGCACACATCTTGCAGGGTCGGGCAGCCGCATCACTGATGCGAAAGGTGCGCACACAGGTTGCAGGGTCGGGCAGCCGCATCACTGAGGCCAAAGGTGCGCACACATCTTGCAGGGTCAGGCAGCCGCATCACTGATGCCAAAGGTGCGCACACAGGTTGCAGGGTCGGGCAGCCGCATCACTGAGGCCAAAGGTGCACACACATCTTGCAGGGTCGGGCAGCCGTACCACTGAGGCCAAAGGTGTGCACACATCTTGCAGGGTCGGGCAGCCGCATCACTGAGGCCAAAGATGCGTGCACATCTTGCAGGGTCGGGCAGCCGCATCACTGAGCCAAAGGTGCGCACACAGGTTGCAGGGTCGTGCAGCCGCATCACTGAGGCCAAAGGTGGGCATACTTCTTGCAGGGTCGGGTGTTGATATGCGCAGCTCCCTGGACCTCAGGCAGATGCAATTCACTGAGGCCAAAGATGCACACACAGGTTGCAGGGTCGGCCAGCCACATCACTGAGGCCAAAGGTGCGCACACAGTTTGCAGGGTCGGGCAGCTGCATCACTGAGGCCAAAGGTGCGCACACTTCTTGCAGGGTCGGGTGTTGATGCGCGCAGCTCCCTGGACCTCGGGCAGCCGCAATTCACTGAGGCCAAAGATGCGCACACAGGTTGCAGGGTCGGGCAGCCGCATCACTGAGGCCAAAGGTGCGCACAGATCTTGCAGGGTCAAGCAGCCGCATCACTGATGCCAAAGGTGCGCACACATCTTGCAGGGTCGGGCAGCCGCATCACTGATGCCAAAGGTGCGCACACAGGTTGCAGGGTCGGGCAGCCGCATCACTGAGGCCAAAGGTGCGCACACATCTTGCAGTGTCAGGCAGACGCATCACTGATGCCAAAGGTGCGCACACAGGTTGCAGGGTCGGGCAGCCGTACCACTGAGGCCAAAGGTGTGCACACATCTTGCAGGGTCGGGCAGCCGCATCACTGAGGCCAAAGATGTGCGCAGATCTTGCAGGGTCGGGCAGCCGCATCACTGAGCCAAAGGTGCACACACAGGTTGCAGGGTCGGGCAGCCACATCACTGAGGCCAAAGGTGCGCATACTTCTTGCAGGGTCGGGTGTTGATGTGCCAGCTCCCTGGACCGCAGGCAGATGCAATTCACTGAGGCCAAAGATGCGCACACAGGTTGCAGGGTCGGGCAGCCGCATCACTGAGGCCAAAGGTGCGCACAGATCTTGCAGGGTCGGGCAGCCGCATCACTGAGGCCAAAGGGGCGCACACATCTTGCAGGGTCGGGCAGCCGCATCACTGATGCCAAAGGTGCGCACACAGGTTGCAGGGTAGGGCAGCCGCATCACTGAGGCCAAAGGTGCGCACACATGTTGCAGGGTCGGGCAGCCGCATCACTGAGGCCAAAGGTGCGCACACATCTTGCAGGGTCGGGCAGCCGCATCACTGAGGTGAAAGGTGCGCACAGATCTTGCAGGGTTGGGCAGCCGCATCACTGAGGCCAAAGGTGTGCACACATCTTGCAGGGTCAGGCAGCCGCATCACTGCGGCCAAAGGTGCGCACAGATCTAGCAGGGTTGGGCAGCCACATCACTGAGGCCAAAGGTGCGCACACATGTTGCAGGGTCGGGCAGCCGCATCACTGAGGCCAAAGGTGCGCACACATTTTGCAGGGTCGGGCAGCCGCATCACTGAGGCCAAAGGTGCGCACACATCTTTGCAGGGTCGGGCAGCCGCATCACTGAGGCCAAAGGTGCACACACATCTTGCAGGGTCGGGCAGCTGCATCAGTGAGGCCAAAGGTGCGCACAGATCTTGCAGGGTCGGGCAGCCGCATCACTGAGGCCAAAGGTGAGCACACAGGTTGCAGGGTCAGGCAGCCGCATCACTGAGGCCAAAGGTGCGCACACATCTTGCAGGGTCAGGTGTTGATGCACGCAGCTCCCTGGACCTCGGGCAGCCGCAATTCACTGAGGCCAAAGATGCGCACACATCTTGCAGGGTCGGGCAGCCGCATCACTGAGGGCAAAGGTGCGCACACATCTTGCAGGGTCGGGCAGCCACATCACTGAGGCCACAGGTGCGCACACATCTTGCAGGGTCGGGCAGCTGCCTCACTGAGGCCAAAGGTGCGCACACAAGTTGCAGGGTCGGGCAGCCGCATCACTGAGGCCAAAGGTGCGCCCACATGTTGCAGGGTCAGGCAGCCACATCACTGAGGCCAAAGGTGCGCCCACATCTTGCAGGGTCGGGCAGCCGCATCACTGAGGCCAAAGGTGCGCACAGATCTTGCAGGGTCGGGCAGCCGCATCACTGAGGCCAAAGGTGCGCACACAGGTTGCAGGGTCAGGCAGCCGCATCACTGAGGCCAAAGGTGCGCACACAGGTTGCAGGGTCGGGCAGCCGCATCACTGAGGCCAAAGGTGCGCACAGATCTTGCAGGGTCGGGCAGCCTCATCACTGAGGCCAAAGGTGCGCACACATCTTGCAGGGTCAGGTGTTGATGCACGCAGCTCCCTGGACCTCGGGCAGCCGCAATTCACTGAGGCCAAAGATGCGCACACATCTTGCAGGGTCGGGCAGCCGCATCACTGAGGCCAAAGGTGCGCACACATGTTGCAGGGTCGGGCAGCCGCATCACTGAGGCCAAAGGTGCGCACAGGTTGCAGGGTGTGCAGCCACATCACTGAGGCCAAAGGTGCGCCCACATGTTGCAGGGTCGGGAAGCCACATCACTGAGGCCAAAGGTGCGCACAGATCTTGCAGGGTCGGGCAGCCGCATCACTGAGGCCAAAGGTGCGCACAGATCTTGCAGGGTCGGGCAGCCGCATCACTGAGGCCAAAGGTGAGCACACAGGTTCCAGGGTCGGGCAGCCGCATCACTGAGGCCAAAGGTGCGCACACAGGTTGCAGGGTCGGGCAGCCGCATCACTGAGGCCAAAGGTGCGCACAGGTCTTGCCGGGTCAGGCAGCCGCATCACTGAGGCCAAAGGTGCGCACACATCTTGCAGGGTCAGGCAGCCGCATTACTGAGGCCAAAGGTGTGCACACAGGTTTCAGGGTCCGGCAGCCGCATCACTGAGGCCAAAGGTGCACACACAGGTTGCAGGGTCGGGCAGCCGCATCACTGAGGCCAAAGGTGAGCACACATCTTGCAGGGTCGGGCAGCCGCACCACTGAGGCCAAAGGTGCGCACACATCTTGCAGGGTCGGGCAGCCGCATCACTGAGGCCAAAGGTGCGCACACATCCTGCAGGGTCGGGCAGCCGCATCACTGAGCCAAAGGTGCGCACACAGGTTGCAGGGTCGGGCAGCCGCATCACTGAGGCCAAAGGTGCGCACACTTCTTGCAGGGTCGGGTGTTGATGCGCGCAGCTCCCTGGACCTCGGGCAGCCGCAATTCACTGAGGCCAAAGATGCACACACAGGTTGCAGGGTCGGGCAGCCGCATCACTGAGGCCAAAGGTGCGCACAGATCTTGCAGGGTCGGGCAGCCGCATCACTGAGGCCAAAGGTGCGCACAGATCTTGCAGGGTCGGGCAGCCGCATCACTGATGCCAAAGGTGTGCACACAGGTTGCAGGGTCGGGCAGCCGCATCACTGAGGCCAAAGGTGCGCACACAGGTTGCAGGGTCGGGCAGCCGCATCACTGAAGCCAAAGGTGCGCACACATCTTGCAGGGTCGGGCAGCCGTACCACTGAGGCCAAAGGTGTGCACACATCTTGCAGGGTCGGGCAGCCGCATCACTGAGGCCAAAGATGCGCGCACATCTTGCAGGGTCGGGCAGCCGCATCACTGAGCCAAAGGTGCGCACACAGGTTGCAGGGTCGGGCAGCCGCATCACTGAGGCCAAAGGTGCGCATACTTCTTGCAGGGTCGGGTGTTGATGTGCGCAGCTCCCTGGACCTCAGGCAGATGCAATTCACTGAGGCCAAAGATGCACACACAGGGTGCAGGGTCGGCCAGCCGCATCACTGAGGCCAAAGGTGCGCACACATCTTGCAGGGTCGGGTGTTGATGCGTGCAGCTCCCTGGACCTCGGGGAGCCGCAATTCACTGAGGCCAAATATGCGCACACATGTTGCAGGGTCGGGCAGCCGCATCACTGAGGCCAAAGGTGCGCACACATGTTGCAGGGTCGGGCAGCCGCATCACTGAGGCCAAAGGTGCGCATACAGGTTGCAGGGTCGGGCAGCCGCATCACTGAGGCCAAAGGTGCCCACACATCTTGCAGGGTCGGGCAGCCGCACCACTGAGGCCAAAGGTGCGCACACATCTTGCAGGGTTGGGCAGCCGCATCACTGAGCCAAAGGTGCGCACACAGGTTGCAGGGTGGGGCAGCCGCATCACTGAGGCCAAAGGTGCACACACATCTTGCAGGGTCGGGCAGCCGCATCACTGAGGCCAAAGGTGCGCACACATCTTGCAGGGTCGGGTAGCCGCATCACTGAGCCAAAGGTGCGCACACAGGTTTCAGGGTCGGGCAGCCGCATCACTGAGGCCAAAGGTGCGCACACTTCTTGCAGGGTCGGGTGTTGATGCGCGCAGCTCCCTGGACCTTGGGCAGCCGCAATTCACCGAGGCCAAAGATGCGCACACAGGTTGCAGGGTCGGGCAGCCGCATCACTGAGGCCAAAGGTGGGCACAGATCTTGCAGGGTCGGGCAGCCGCATCACTGAGGCCAAAGGTGCGCACACAGGTTGCAGTGTTGGGCAGCCGCATCACTGAGGCCAAAGGTGCGCACAGATCGTGCAGGGTCGGGCAGCCGCATTTCACTGAGGCAAAAGGTGTGCACACATCTTGCAGGGTCGGGTGTTGATGCGCGCAGCTCCCTGGACCTCGGGCAGCCGCAATTCACTGAGGCCAAAGATGCGCACACATCCTGCAGGGTCGGGTAGCCGCATCACTGAGGGCAAAGGTGCGCACACATCTTGCAGGGTCGGGCAGCCGCATCACTGAGGCCAAAGGTGCGCACACATCTTGCAGGGTTGGGCAGCCGCATCAATGAGGCCAAAGGTGTGCACACAAGTTGCAGGGTCGGGCAGCCGCATCACTGAGGCCAAAGGTGCGCACACATCTTGCAGGGTTGGGCAGCCGCATCAATGAGGCCAAAGGTGTGCACACAAGTTGCAGGGTCGGGCAGCCGCATCACTGAGGCCAAAGGTGCACACACAAGTTGCAGGGACGTGCAGCCGCATCACTGAGGCCAAAGGTGCGCCCACATGTTGCAGGGTCGGGCAGCCACATCACTGAGGCCAAAGGTGCACACACATGTTGCAGGGTCGGGCAACCGCATCACTGAGGCCAAAGGTGCGCACACAGGTTGCAGGGTCAGGCAGCCGAATCACTGAGGCCAAAGGTACGCACACATCTTTGCATGGTCGGGCAGCCGCATCACTGAGGCCAAAGGTGCACACACATCTTGCAGGGTCGGGCAGCCGCATCACTGAGGCCAAAGGTGCGCACAGATCTTGCAGGGTCGGGCAGCCGCATCACTGAGGCCAAAGGTTCGCACACAGGTTGCAGGGTCGGGCAGCCGCATCACTGCTGCCAGGTGCGCACACAGGTTGCAGTGTCGGGCAGCCGCACTACAGAGGCCAAAGTTGCGCACACATCTTGCAGGGTCGGGCAGCCGCATCACTGAGGCCAAAGGTGCGCACACATTTTGCAGGGTCGGGCAGCTGCATCACTGAGCCAAAGGTGCGCACACAGGTTGCAGGGTCGGGCAGCCGCATCACTGAGGCCAAAGGTGCGCACACTTCTTGCAGGGTCGGGTGTTGATGCGCGCAGCTCCCTGGACCTCGGGCAGCCGCAATTCACTGAGGCCAAAGATGCGCACACAGGTTGCAGGGTCGGGCAGTCGCATCACTGAGGCCAAAGGTGCGCACAGATCTTGCAGGGTCGGGCAGCCGCATCACTGAGGCCAAAGGTGCGCACACTCTTGCAGGGTCGGGTGTTGATGCGCGCAGCTCCCTGGACCTCGGGCAGCCGCAATTCACTGAGGCCAAAGATGCGCACACAGGTTGCAGGGTCGGGCAGCCGCATCACTGAGGCCAAAGGTGCGCACAGATCTTGCAGGGTCAGGCAGCCGCATCACTGAGGCCAAAGGTGCGCACACATCTTGCAGGGTCGGGCAGCCGCATCACTGATGCGAAAGGTGCGCACACAGGTTGCAGGGTCGGGCAGCCGCATCACGGAGGCCAAAGGTGCGCACACACGTTGCAGGGTCAGGCAGCTGCATCACTGATGCCAAAGGTGCGCACACAGGTTGCAGGGTCGGGCAGCCGCATCACTGAGGCCAAAGGTGCGCACACATCTTGCAGGGTCGGGCAGCCGTACCACTGAGGCCAAAGGTGTGCACACATCTTGCAGGGTCGGGCAGCCGCATCACTGAGGCCAAAGATGCGCGCACATCTTGCAGGGTCGGGCAGCCGCATCACTGAGCGAAAGGTGCGCACACAGGTTGCAGGGTCGGGCAGCCGCATCACTGAGGCCAAAGGTGGGCATACTTCTTGCAGGGTCGGGTGTTGATGTGCGCAGCTCCCTGGACCTCAGGCAGATGCAATTCACTGAGGCCAAAGATGCACACACAGGTTGCAGGGTCGGCCAGCCACATCACTGAAGCCAAAGGTGCGCACACAGGTTGCAGGGTCGGGCAGCTGCATCACTGAGGCCAAAGGTGCGCACACTTCTTGCAGGGTCGGGTGTTGATGCGCGCAGCTCCCTGGACCTCGGGCAGCCGCAATTCACTGAGGCCAAAGATGCGCACACAGGTTGCAGGGTCGGGCAGCCGCATCACTGAGGCCAAAGGTGCGCACAGATCTTGCAGGGTCAGGCAGCCGCATCACTGAGGCCAAAGGTGCGCACACATCTTGCAGGGTCGGGCAGCCGCATCACTGATGCCAAAGGTGCGCACACAGGTTGCAGGGTCGGGCAGCCGCATCACTGAGGCCAAAGGTGCGCACACATCTTGCAGGGTCAGGCAGACGCATCACTGATGCCAAAGGTGCGCACACAGGTTGCAGGGTCGGGCAGCCGCATCACTGAGGCCAAAGGTGCGCACACATCTTGCAGGGTCGGGCAGCCGTACCACTGAGGCCAAAGGTGTGCACACATCTTGCAGGGTCGGGCAGCCGCATCACTGAGGCCAAAGATGCGCGCACATCTTGCAGGGTCGGGCAGCCGCATCACTGAGCCAAAGGTGCGCACACAGGTTGCAGGGTCGGGCAGCCGCATCACTGAGGCCAAAGGTGCGCATACTTCTTGCAGGGTCGGGTGTTGATGTGCGCAGCTCCCTGGACCTCAGGCAGATGCAATTCACTGAGGCCAAAGATGCACACACAGGTTGCAGGGTCGGCCAGCCGCATCACTGAGGCCAAAGGTGCGCACACATCTTGCAGGGTCGGGTGTTGATGCGTGCAGCTCCCTGGACCTCGGGGAGCCGCAATTCACTGAGGCCAAATATGCGCACACATGTTGCAGGGTCGGGCAGCCGCATCACTGAGGCCAAAGGTGCGCACACATGTTGCAGGGTCGGGCAGCCGCATCACTGAGGCCAAAGGTGCGCATACAGGTTGCAGGGTCGGGCAGCCGCATCACTGAGGCCAAAGGTGCCCACACATCTTGCAGGGTCGGGCAGCCGCACCACTGAGGCCAAAGGTGCGCACACATCTTGCAGGGTCGGGCAGCCGCATCACTGAGGCCAAAGGTGCGCACACAGGTTGCAGGGTCGGGCAGCCACATCACTGAGGCCAAAGGTGCGCATACTTCTTGCAGGGTCGGGTGTTGATGTGCGCAGCTCGCTGGACCTCAGGCAGATGCAATTCACTGAGGCCAAAGATGCGCACACAGGTTGCAGGGTCGGGCAGCCGCATCACTGAGGCCAAAGGTGCGCACAGATCTTGCAGGGTCGGGCAGCCGCATCACTGAGGCCAAAGGGGCGCACACATCTTGCAGGGTCGGGCAGCCGCATCACTGATGCCAAAGGTGCGCACACAGGTTGCAGGGTCGGGCAGCCGCATCACTGAGGCCAAAGGTGCGCACACATGTTGCAGGGTCGGGCAGCTGCATCACTGAGGCCAAAGGTGCGCACACATCTTGCAGGGTCGGGCAGCCGCATCACTGAGGTGAAAGGTGCGCACAGATCTTGCAGGGTTGGGCAGCCGCATCACTGAGGCCAAAGGTGCGCACACATCTTGCAGGGTCAGGCAGCCGCATCACTGCGGCCAAAGGTGCGCACAGATCTTGCAGGGTTGGGCAGCCACATCACTGAGGCCAAAGGTGCGCACACATGTTGCAGGGTCGGGCAGCCGCATCACTGAGGCCAAAGGTGCGCACACATTTTGCAGGGTCGGGCAGCCGCATCACTGAGGCCAAAGGTGCGCACACATCTTTGCAGGGTCGGGCAGCCGCATCACTGAAGCCAAAGGTGCACACACATCTTGCAGGGTCGGGCATCCGCATCAGTGAGGCCAAAGGTGCGCACAGATCTTGCAGGGTCGGGCAGCCGCATCACTGAGGCCAAAGGTGAGCACACAGGTTGCAGGGTCGGGCAGCCGCATCACTGAGGCCAAAGGTGCGCACACATCTTGCAGGGTCAGGTGTTGATGCACGCAGCTCCCTGGAACTCGGGCAGCCGCAATTCACTGAGGCCAAAGATGCGCACACATCTTGCAGGGTCGGGCAGCCGCATCACTGAGGCCAAAGGTGCGCACACAGGTTGCAGGGTCGGGCAGCCGCATCACTGAGGACACAGGTGCGCACACATCTTGCAGGGTCGGGCAGCTGCCTCACTGAGGCTAAAGGTGCGCACACAAGTTGCAGGGTCGGGCAGCCGCATCACTGAGGCCAAAGGTGCGCCCACATGTTGCAGGGTCAGGCAGCCACATCACTGAGGCCAAAGGTGCGCCCACATCTTGCAGGGTCGGGCAGCCGCATCACTGAGGCCAAAGGTGCGCACAGATCTTGCAGGGTCGGGCAGCCGCATCACTGAGGCCAAAGGTGCGCACACAGGTTGCAGGGTCAGGGAGCTGCATCACTGAGGCCAAAGGTGCGCACACAGGTTGCAGGGTCGGGCAGCCGCATCACTGAGGCCAAAGGTGCGCACAGATCTTGCAGGGTCGGGCAGCCTCATCACTGAGGCCAAAGGTGCGCACAGATCTTGCAGGGTCGGGTGTTGATGCACGCAGCTCCCTGGACCTCGGGCAGCCGCAATTCACTGAGGCCAAAGATGCGCACACATCTTGCAGGGTCGGGCAGCCGCATCACTGAGGGCAAAGGTGCGCACACATCTTGCAGGGTCGGGCAGCCGCATCACTGAGGCCACAGGTGCGCACACATCTTGCAGGGTCAGGCAGCTGCCTCACTGAGGCTAAAGGTGCGCACACAAGTTGCAGGGTCAGGCAGCCGCATCACTGAGGCCAAAGGTGCGCACACAGGTTGCAGGGTCAGGCAGCCGCATCACTGAGGCCAAAGGTGCACACACAGGATGCAGGGTCGGGCAGCCGCATCACTGAGGCCAAAGGTGCGCACAGATCTTGCAGGGTCGGGCAGCCTCATCACTGAGGCCAAAGGTGCGCACACATCTTGCAGGGTCAGGTGTTGATGCACGCAGCTCCCTGGACCTCGGGCAGCCACAATTCACTGAGGCCAAAGATGCGCACACATCTTGCAGGGTCGGGCAGCCAAATCACTGAGGGCAAAGGTGCGCACACATCTTGCAGGGTCGGGCAGCCGCATCACTGAGGCCACAGGTGCGCACACATCTTGCAGGGTCGGGCAGCTGCCTCACTGAGGCTAAAGGTGCGCACACAAGTTGCAGGGTCAGGCAGGCACATCACTGAGGCCAAAGGTGCGCACACATGTTGCAGGGTCGGGCAGCCGCATCACTGAGGCCAAAGGTGCGCACACATCTTGCAGGGTCGGGCAGCCGCATCACTGAGGCCAAAGGTGCGCACACATCTTTGCAGGGTCGGGCAGCCGCATCACTGAGGCCAAAGGTGCACACACATCTTGCAGGGTCGGGCAGCCGCATCACTGAGGCCAAAGGTGCGCACAGATCTTGCAGGGTCGGGCAGCCGCATCACTGAGGCCAAAGGTGCGCACACAGGTTGCAGGGTCAGGCAGCCGCATCACTGAGGCCAAAGGTGCGCACACAGGTTGCAGGGTCGGGCAGCTGCATCACTGAGGCCAAAGGTGCGCACAGATCTTGCAGGGTCAGGCAGCCGCATCACTGAGGCCAAAGGTGCGCACACATCTTGCAGGGTCGGGCAGCCGCATCACTGAGGCCAAAGGTGCGCACACATCTTGCAGGGTCGGGCAGCCGCACCACTGAGGCCAAAGTTGCGCACACATCTTGCAGGGTCGGGCAGCCGCATCACTGAGGCCAAAGGTGCGCACACATCTTGCAGGGTCGGGCAGCCGCATCACTGATCCAAAGGTGCGCACACAGGTTGCAGGGTCGGGCAGCTGCATCACTGAGGCCAAAGGTGCGCACACTTCTTGCAGGGTCGGGTGTTGATGCGCGCAGCTCCCTGGACCTCGGGCAGCTGCAATTCACTGAGGCCAAAGATGCGCACACATGTTGCAGGGTCGGGCAGCCACATCACTGAGGCCAAAGGTGCGCACACATCTTGCAGGGTCGGGCAGCCGCATCACTGAGGCCAAAGGTGCGCACACATCTTTGTAGGGTCGGGCAGCCGCATCACTGAGGCCAAAGGTGCACACGCATTGTTAGACCTGTCAGCCCTAGGGTGGTCTTGCCCTGTTTTTTTCTTTTGCGCCTCATTTTTGCCACCGTATTTTTACTGGACCTAGGTCTCCGGGCGCCTTGCCACTGCTGGTCAGTGCTGAGGTGCAGGTGCTCTCTCACTAAAGATGGCTGCCACAGGCCCCTGCTACTGCAGAAGGGCCTTCCACACATACACGCTAGTAGCCAGGGTCAGGCTGGGACATAGGGATACAGTATCCATCCCGTCCCCGCCTCTGGGCCACATAGCTAGATAGGTGGAAGGTTCCAGAACCTTCCGGGCTGTGGGAGGAGTTAAGTTTTGCCGCCTTTATGAGGGTCACCTGACCTAGGGGTATAAGAGGCTTGGAGGGAAAACCTTTTAGTCAGTTAGGTTGAGGCACCGCTGAACCTGGGAGAACCTGCGCCGGAGTATAGGCTTTAGGGCCTAGGGGGAGACCTACACTACTGCTGCTGACAGGGCTAAGGCCCTGCTGAAGTAAGATAGCTGAGGAACGCCCACCACCCACTGACCTTGCCCAGTGTGAGGGGACCCAGGGAACCACCTTCAGCGTGCTGGGAGGAACATCAAGCACTCCCAGAACCACCAACTCACAACCCCCCTTTCATAAGAAGAAGAACTTTTCTGACAAGAAGCTCCTCGCAGGAGCCTGAAACCAAAGAGTAACAGGAACCCAAGCTGAGTCGTCGAATGGGGATCACGAGGCGAAGCGCTGTGTCCTAAGCGCTAGACCTTCACCCCCTCTCTACCTAGACCGACAGCTGGACTGTCCCCCAAGAACCCTTCCCACACAGCCCTGTGAATCAGGCTGTCAGCGCGCCCCGCGGTGCAACTCCACGTGGGAGAACTTGACCTCCAGTCACTGACCTGGTGACTGGATCGCCGCCGCGACCGCCGCCGCGTGAAGAGAGGTGCTGAGGTGAGGAGACCTCTCCCCTTTGATGAGTGTGGTGAGGTGCGCCGTCCGCGCCCTCACCGAAGTCCCCAGAAATCACCGCCGGGCCCGAGACCCCTACCGCTGCAATCGCAGCCAAGAAAAACACCGCCGCAGCCCAGGAGGGCCGCGTGAAGAGAGCTGAGGCCCACCGCGGCCTCCAGGCCCACGGACGCCGTTGCCGTGGGGCCGGGGACGCCGACCGCGTCACAGGTCGCGCCCCCGAAAAGGCCGCGACGTGATTGGCCCCGCCGGAGCCAGCAGCCGAGGAGAAGGAGGCGGGAGGCGTTGCCCGGCAACCGAAAAGGCCGCCACGTGATTGGCCCGCCGAGCCAGCAGCCGAGAAGAAGGAGGCGGGAGGCGTTGCCCGGCAACGAAAAGGCCCCGACGCGATTGGCCCGCCGGAGCCAGCAGCCGAGGAGAAGGAGGCGGGAGGCGTTGCCCGGCAACCGAAGAAGGCCGCGGCGTGATTGGCCCCGCCGGAGCCAAGCAGGAAGACGTCGGAGGGGCTCCACTGCCAACGGGAGCCCCCAGAAGAACTCAAGGCCGCGCTGGGATTGGGCGGCGTCGAGAGCCCGCCCCCAGCACGTACGGAGGAGGGAGAACTCCGTGTGCACAATCGGGAAGCGGGGAGCCGTCTGGAAGGACTGCCGGCTCCCGCTCCCTTTACCCTCACTCACCGCTGACTCCACGGGGGCCGGAGGAGTGCCATACCGGCCCCCAACGACCCGATAAGGCAGCGAGAGGCTCCATAGCCTCGGCGAAGCTCTGCAACGCCGGCCGGAGGGCCGTGGGACTCGCTCTGGGCCCCGCCCCGACCAACAGAGGGCTGGCCCGGGAGGGAGTCCGTCGAGCAGCACAACGACCAGCCACATCACCACAGGTGAGCCCGGGAGGCCCCTAGGGCTCTAGATCAAGCCCCTGGGGGCCGGGGGCCACAATTTACAGGGGATTAACGAGGGAAGAGCCCTCACTGACATTTTGTACCAGGCAAGGCACCTGTTGAGAAGGGGGCCAAGCCTAATTTAACCCTCACCTCCCCTGAGAGAAATAGGAATCCCCCATCATAGGGAAGCCCCAGTATGCTGGACATGTTGAGGGGTTCCCTCTAGGATTTCATCCCGCATAGTGTCCCGCATGCTGCAATAATTATCTAGGCCTGAAGTATGTGCCTTTGCAAGGGATTTTAATATGCCGGAAGTGTTGTGCATGTTCTAGGCCCTGTGTTATTAGTGCACCCGGTAATCGTTATTGGTGCTGTGTTTTAGGAGCTGATTCCTGCGGCCTTTTAGTGGCCAGAACTGTTGAGGGTCTTTTAGAAGAATGTGCACCAGTTAAAGAAATGTAATGTATAATCTGCCTAATCTAATACAACCTTGATTGACATAAAAGAACTTGATTTTTAATTACACAAGCCTGGTGTGGTGTCCGGTTATTGCTTCGCATTTCTGAGTCAAAGTAAGAGTGTGCTGCACAACTGCCTTACACATTGCCTTCGCGTGCCTTCCCCGCTTTGCGCCATGCTACCGTAACGGACTCGGTAACCCCGTTTCCAACATTGGTGGCAGCGGTGGGATAAGGACTGGTATTTGTGCAGCACCCTACAGTGACTCAGTGTGCGCCGCAATTAGACACCTAGTGAAATGCAAGTACTAGGAACTCTTTTGTGATTGCCGATTGTGTTAGTCCTGCGTAAGACCTGCTACCTACCATTTAGAACCCCTTCCTTAAATTGTCTGGGACCCCACCTAGGAGGATGGAGTTTGAGTTAGCTGACCTAGAGAGGTACACGGTGACACAGCTCAAGGAGTTCTGCCTAGAGAGGGGGTGGCCGTCAAGCGAGGTGCCAAGAAGGAGGTGCTTCAGAAAGCTTTGAGGGCATGGGTAATGGCCCACCCGGAGGGAAGAGGGGATGAGGAGCAGAGGGAGGCAGACGACCCAGGAGAACTGAGCCTACTGAACATTGACGTCAGCGAGAATGTGTTGCCAGGAAGACGTTCCAGGGCAGGCAGTAGTGCGTCAGGGGGAGTTTGTCAGCAGAGGAATTCAAGGACAGGAGGGAGCAGAGGCAATTGACATTAGAGTTGGCTAGGATGGAAAGGGAGGGAGAGCAGGCAAGGCTAGCCATGGAGGAAAGGAGGCTTGCACATGAGCTTAGCCTGAAAGAACTAGAGCTCCGAACCTTGCAGATGGAGATAGAAGGCAAAGGAAATGGTGGCAGCGTACCTGCTGGGGTTCCACAGGAGCCCAAATTTTATCTACCCAGGGAGGTGATAGCCAGCTTTAGTGTGGGTGATGACATCGACAAGTGGTTGGCGGCGTACGAGGTAGCTTTGGTGGCCCATAGAGTTCCTGAGAGCTACTGGGGAGGAGGTCTCTACAGGTACATACCTCCACCAGTAAGGGACACACTTTTAACTTTAGATAAGGGGGAGCAGACCAACTACCCTATCATGAAGGAGGCCCTGCTCAGGAAGTTTGGCCTCACCCCAGAGAAGTACCGGCAAAAGTTCCGCAACAGCCACAAGCTCACCACACAAAACTGGGTGGATTTTTATGATTATGCCCGGAAGGCATTGGAGGGGTGGGTACGTGGCAGCAACATTGACAATTACACTGGGCTGTACAACCTGTTTTGGAGAGAGCACCTCCTCGAGAAATGTTTTCCGGAGCTGCGCCAGTACTTGGTGGACCGCAAGCTGACCAACCCAAGGGAGCTTGCAGAGGAGGCAGACACGTGGGTCAGCACTCGGGTGTCCCACAAGGGAGCCGGGCGGATCCCCGAAGGTGGACAGGCGTCCCCCAGAAGAAAGAGGGGGAGATAAAAAGAGGGAGTTCTTTAAAGGTCCCCAAAATAGACCGCCTGGGAGAGGGTAGGTTCCCCATCCCAATCTGGATACCAGAGACCCACTTACCCTGACAGGAGTCAGCAGCCCAGAACTGTCCGGTGCTACGAGTGCGGGGAGGTTGGACACTACAAGGGGATCCCCAGTGTCGCAAGAGAACCCCAGCCCCCACAGGAGGTAAGAGCCCCGGGGTGGCCAGTGTAGCGCTTGGGGAGGAGTTGTCCCTAGGTAGGGGAGGTGAGTGGACAGGCTTGACCTTAGTTTCCCTGGGGGATAGAGAGATCATCCCAAGGGTTCAGGTACCCGAGAACACTGCCAAGTATCGGCAGAGGGTCCTGGTGAACGGGGAGGAGGTGGAGGCTCTGAGGGACACAGGTGCCAGCATGACGATGGTGAGATGTCAGCTGGTGTCCCCAGAGCAGGTGATTCCTGAGGAGTTCCACCCGGTTGTGATGGCTGATAATAGCCTGGGTCATTACCCCGTGGCCCAAGTCCCTTTGAGTGGGGAGGAGTGTCAGGTCTGATGAAGGTTGCGGTGAGCCCTGCCATGCCAGTTGACTGTCTGCTGGGCAACGACTTGGAACATACTGCCTGGAGAGAGGTAGAGTTCAATGCCCATGCTGAGATGTTGGGGTTACCAGGATGGACTTGCGTTATCACGCGGTCCATGGCTGCCCGACAAGGAACTCAGCCCGGGTTGGAGCCTGAAATAAGGGCCCAGCCCACTGCTGGACGAGGAGATGTCCGGGAGGAGCCACCCGGTGAGATGGATGGGGAGCCCGCGGAGGTGACCCCGGAGTCCGCTGAGGTGGTTGGTTTTCCCGTGGGGGACCTGCCGACCCCTGCAGAGTGGCAGGTGGAAGGAGGGCCTACCCGGGAAGAATTTTGCCGGGCACAGAGGGAGTGCCCTACGCTTGAAGGCATACGGCAACAGGCCGAAGCCCAAGCAGCTGGAACAGAGACTGGTAATTACCATGTCTACTGGGAGGATGGTCTCCTCTACAGTGAGCCTAAGGCTCCGGTGCATGGGTCCTCAAGGGCCGTGGTGGTCCCCCAATGCTACCGAGCCTTTCTGCTAGAGTTGGCACATGAGATACCACTAGCAGGACACCTGGGCCAGGACATGACGTTTGCACGCTTGGTCCCACATTTTTACTGGCCCAGGATGCGCGTCACTTCTGACACGTTTTGCAAGACCTGCACCACTTGCCAAGCGAGCGGCAAGACAGGGACTAAGGTGAAGGTCCCTCTAGAACCTCTCCCAGTGGTCAATACCCCTTTTGAGCGAGTAGGGATTGACATTGTCGGGCCGTTGGATCCGCCGACTTCTGCTGGGCATAGGTTCATTTTGGTGCTAGTAGACCACGCCACCCGGTACCCAGAGGCAATCCCTCTGAGGACCATCACAGCACCGGTGGTGGCGCGGGCCCTCATGGGGATTTTTACCCGAGTGGGATTCCCCAAGGTCGTGGTGTCAGATAGGGGCACAAATTTCATGTCGGCCTACATGCAGGCCATGTGGAAGGAGTGTGGAGTGACCTACCGGTTCTCCACTCCTTACCACCCCCAGACGAACGGGCTCATGGAGCGTTTCAACAAAACCTTGAAGGGGATGATCAGGAGCCTACCCGAGGACTTGAGAAGAAAGTGGGACGTCCTCTTACCCTGTCTGCTCTTCTCCTACCGAGAGGTGCCGCAGAAGGGGGTCGGTTTCAGCCCCTTTGAGCTGCTCTATGGCCACCCCGTTCGGGGGCCCTCAGTCTTGTCAAAGAGGGTGGGAGAAGTCTTCCTTGAAGCTTCCCCGTGATGTGGTCAGCTATATGCTGGCATTCCGCAGCCAAGTGGCCAAGCTGTGGAAGGAGGCCTCGGACAACTTAGAGGTGAGTCAGGCCGTCATGAAGCAATGGTATGACCGGAACGCGCGGACGGTAGAGTTAGGCGCTGGACAGAAGGTGTGGGTCATGGAGCCAGGAGAGCTTAGCGCCCTCCAGGACCGGTGGACTGGGCCGTTTGAGATCTTGGAAAGGAAAGGCCAGACCACGTATGTCGTCGACATGAAGACCCCCGTCAACCCCACAGGGTGCTCCACGTCAACCGCCTGAAGCCACACCAGGAGCGTTCCGAGCTCACTCTCTTGATGATAACGGATGGAAGTGAGGAGGAGGAGAGTGAGCCTCTGCCAGACCTTCTGGCGGCCCATGAGAAGGATGGTTCGGTAGAGGGAGTAGTCCTCGCCCCATCCTTGACCCCAGAGCAACAGAGGGACTGCCGCCAGGTCTTGGGGCAGTACGCCTCGTTGTTTTCCCTCACGCCTGGAATCACGCACCTGTGTACCCATGATGTGGACACAGGGGACAGTCCGCCAGTGAAGAACAAGTCTTACCGGCTGTCCGATAAGGTCAAGGCTAGTATCCAGGGTGAGGTTGTCAAAATGCTAGAACTGGGGGTGATTGAGCCTTCCAGTAGCCCTTGGGCTAGTCCGGTAGTGTTGGTGCCGAAAGCGGCCCCCCCGGGCACCACACCAGAACTTCGGTTCTGTGTGGATTACTGTTGGAAACGGGGTAGCGTGGTGCGGAGCGGGAAGGCTAAACTAGGAGCATTGTGTGAAGCATCCGCGCAGCACACACAGGCGACACACCAGGCACACTACAAAAGGAGACCACACCAGTTGGAGTAAGAAAAATAGCATCTGTATTGGGCAACAGCCTAGCAGATGGTAAATCACAGCGGTAACACGGCGCCAACCGGCAACCGGTATACATAAAACAGTGGGGACTATGTACAGGGCAGCGCCAATCGGGCCGCTGCCAGCATCAACAAAAGCATGGGGTGAATCAGGTTCAATTCAGGTAGGTACATTCAATTTGATGAAAGTCATAATGCCGGTAAATCATACAGCAGTTGTGCTTAGGCCCCTATTCAATTTAGTAAAGGCCTTACAAGCCTGGCATAACCCCTCGCTGCAGATTAGCCTGCGCGCCACTTCACACAGGGGAGCCCGACTCCCGGGCCCCTGGCAAGACAATGTCCCTCAACGTTGCAGCTGCCCACTGTGATCCGGGGCAGCTGTAAAGACAGTGCAACACAGGGGGAAGCTGGGCACCGACAATGTGCCCGACACCACCCCCCGACCAAGTCAAGGGCAGGGTAAATATGCCCAATCGTTGCAGCGGCCCGCTACTGCGGTGCCGCTGTGTGTCCCCAAGGGTCACTGGCACTTTCGGTGCCTCTGGGACCCCTAAACATCAAGTGCCTCCTACGTCGCAGCTGCCCACTGTCAGATGGGGCAGCTGTACGGATTCGCCCGACACCGGGGCGGGCACCGGCAATGTGCCCCGTAGCCCCCTCCCTGCTGCTACTGGTTCCTTCAAGGCAGCTGCCCACTGGCAGGCGGGGCAGCTGTGCAGGACGTTCACACGGGCCCTCCTGGAGGCCCTCCTGGCACCCGCAATTCTCTACGAGCCCCCCTCCGGGACTCGGGGTGTAAAGTTATGCCCCAACACGTTGCAGCTGCCCACTGTTATACGGGGCAGCTGTGAAGTCAGCGCGGGCACACCGGTGCCCTCTTAGCAACAAGGGGGAGGTGGGCACCGACAATGTGCCCCGACGTCACCCCCAACCACCAGCAGACTTGGCCCCACTCACCGGCTTTCCTGCAGGCGTCGCGCTGCTTCAGGTGGCCCTCTCTCTTCACCCGGGGCCCTTCCTGAAAACCGGGACTTGGTCCTGGAGCCGGCGAGGCTCCACACTACTCCGGCAGCGCCTGCGAGGCTCCCGACGGCCTCCCTCTGCCGCTGGCCTCTCTTCACACGCGGGCCCCAGCTACCACACACGCGGGGCTCTCCTCTCCTCACGAGAGCCCCGCCAACACCGGCGCTTCTCCCGTCTTCACCCGGGCCCCCTCCTGGGAACCGGGACTGGGATCGAGAGCCCGCGAGGCTCCGGACCTCCCTCTCTTCCGGAGCCGAAGTCTCCGGCGGCGTTGGCCAGCGCGGGGTGGGCTCCCGCCTGGATCCTTCTTCCGGCGCCTCTCTCCTCACGCGGGGCTCTCCTCAGCTCAGGGGAGCCCCCACTTCTTCTGGCAGACCTCGGCCGAGGTCTGTCTTCTTCCGGGTCGCCGCAGGCAGAGCGGCGGCCCTCCGCAGATCCCGTAGTGCGGGGTGGGCTCCCGCTCGGGTTTTCTCAAGGCAGGAAGGCGCGGGGTAGGCTCCCGCGGCACTTCCCAATAAGCCGCCCTTCCTCACGGCCACACGCGCTCCTTCTCTCTAGTGCACGACAGCGCTCCCGAGGCCGCGGCGGTGATCCTGGGCGATTTCCTCTTGCGCTGGGCAATACGGGGTAGGCTCCCGTTTAAGGAGTCTCAAAACCACGGGGTGGCCTCCCGCTGGTTTAATTAGCACCACAGGGCAGCACACACACGCGGGGTGGGCACCCGCTGGTAGGCAAAGCTTAGGGGGGGTTCCCCCACGCTGGGTTCTCCTCAGTGCACGTGGCAGCACAGCGCTGCAGTCACGGCGGCGACAGGGACTCCCAGCGCTTCCTTCCTCATGGCGCTTGACCTCACAGCGCCCAGGGGCCACGGTGGTGATGCCTTCCACAGCGCTTCTTCAGGGCATAGCACTTCTTCAGGCCCACAGAACTTCTGGGTAGCCCAGCGCTTGGGCAGCATACAGCGCTTCCAGGTCCTAGCGCGTTGAAGTCACCGCGCTTCTTCAGGCACCGTAGATATAGCGCTCCCCAGGCGCTAGGGTGCCGGCAGTCCAAATATGGCACTCACAGGGCGCTAGAGGCCCTGGGGACAACAGAGGGGTGCAGATGGGCACAGGGGCCAGCACACAGGCCCAATGTGGCGGTCTCCCCTGGCAGAAGGTCCCTTCCCCTTCAGTCCAGGCTCTGCACTGCCTCAGTCTCCTCACATGGCAGCTTAGAAGGTTCTCTCCGGAACCGGTTCTAACTGGTTCAGGGGAGGAGTAGAGCACCTCGGTGCGACGCTTCCCTCCAAAAGCAGGGGGCGCTGGGGGACAAACCACTAGGCTGCCAACCCACCTCAGTCAGGCGTCACATGGGCAGGCAGGCATGGCGTCCATTTTAACAGTGACATTTTTCCACAGTGCTTTTCTAAAATGGCGGCGCTAACAGTGTGTACCATATTACCAGCATTGCATATTCTATTCGGACATACCATGCTTTACTTCACAAAGCGAAAAAATTCAGGGCAAAAGGGCCAAGTCCAACACAACCCCTCCCAGCCAAAAGCCAGGGTAGACCGATCAATGCCTTGATGGGCTTCCCTGCTTAGAGCGAGAGAACTTGGACGCGGGCCCACAACTGCAGGAACACCCGCAGGTTCTTCTCCACTCTGGAACCCGATGGTTCCCTCTCTCAACTCCTCTTGACCCAACTAGGCCACCCCACTGGTGCTCCCTAGTTGGCTGCAGCCAGGACCGGGCCCTAGGCCATCCAGATGTCTCTGGCCCTGGCTGTCTCACAGAGTGGGGGCAGTAGCCCCAGGCCCGTAGTACCCGTTGACCACTCTCCTCTTCCTCCGTGCAGTCCCAAACTGCCAATGGTCTTCCCACCTAGGGACCACACTCTCACACTGTCCACCAGGTAGGGGCGAGGCTCTCCTCCCCTACCTCTCCTTCTGGGGTTCCGCCCTCTCCTCCTCTGCGGGGCACCCTCAGAACACCACTCTCTCCCAGGGCCGTGACCCTGCATCCGATCCACCAACCTAGGGTCTAAACCCTTAGGTTGCCCCGGTGCCAGAGGCGAGTCCTCCCTCCCTCTGCACCCCCTCCCAGAGTTCCGCACCCTCCCACCTGGAGAAGCACCCCTGGGAGTCAGTTCCGGAGGGACACTGGTTACAGACGTCCCTCCTGCCAGGTCAGGCAATCCCTGCCCCTGGCCTCCCAACCCAGGATCTAAGCCCTGTGGCTGAGCCGGTGCCAGAGGCGAGTCCTTCCTCCTCAGCACCCCCTTCCAGAGTTCCACACCCTCCCACCTGGAGAAGTACCCCTGGAAGTCAGTTCCGGAGGGACACTGGTTACAGACGTCCCTCCTGCCAGGTCAGGCAATCCCTGCCCCTGGCCTCCCAACCCAGGATCTAAGCCCTGTGGCTGAGCCGGTGCCAGAGGCGAGTCCTTCCTCCCTCGGCACCCCCTTCCAGAGTTCCGCACCCTCCCACTTGGAGAAGTACCCCTGGAAGTGAAACCGGTAGGGACCTTGCTTACAAGTGCCCCTCCCTCCAGGTCAGGCAGCCCCTGAACCTGGCACCCCAGCCCAGGATCTAAACCCTGTGGCTGGGCAGACCCCAGAACCCCTGGAGCTCGGATTACCGACGCCCGGGTTCTCCTGACACTAGGGGATCCCCTTCCCTGGACGGCCCATCGGGACAGCCTAGGCTCCCAACCTGGGGTTCCCTTATGGAACTCTCCAGGCCCTGAGACTGCGGCTGGGGCACCTCGGGACACCTCCCCGTCTCACTCCTTCCTATGGATAGGATGTGAGGCCCTACAACCCTCTCACCTTCCTGGGACCTAGCTGGGCGATTCTCCACCTCTCCCACCTCGCTGGGTTGGAAGATCCCTGCACCACTCCCTTCAGGATCACTCCCCACTGCCCTCTCAGACTCTCTGGCACTCACCCAAAGGTCTGCCTCCCGTGCAAGCTCCCTGGGGTCGGAGAGCCCACACTGCAACAGGTGGTGGCGCAACCCGGGAAAACAACTCTTGAGCACATGCTCCCTGATAATCAGGCGGAACAGCTCTTCCCCATCTGTCACCGCGCCACCCACCATCCACTCCTCCAGTGCAGTCCAACACCCGTCCACATACTCCCCCAAGACTGATGGGACAGTTTTCCCCTGCCCTTGAACTCCAACCTGTCCCCCTCCTCCTGGGGATCAGGCACCATCTCCCGGGCTCTGGGAGTGGGACTTCCTGCACTGGCTTCACTCTCGCTGCCACCACTGGATCCCACCCTCACTGGTGAATCCAGGCCACAGACACCACTCTCAGGGGACAACCTACCCACCTGAGCTAGTCTCTCCCTGGCGAAGGCCCTCTCCGCCTTAGCCATCCTCTCCTGTGCTAGGACCCTCTCGGTCTCTAGCCTTTTTCCTCAACCCTCAGCTGCGCTAGCTCCACTCTGAGCCTTTCCAGCGCCAGCTGATACTCCCTTTCTTCCCTCCTATCTACCCACTCTTCTGGGGACAGGGAAAGGGGTGGGGCAGTGCCCCTGGGGCTGGACCCAGCACGGGACTCCCTGTCTATGGTGTCCTCCCTCGCTACCGGTGTCTCTGCCCTCACATCCTCTTCCTCCTCAAAGTCACCACCCTCCAGGGTTATGGACTGGGACCTCTCACTCTCAGAGTCCTCCTCACGGTCTCTACCAAATCCATCCCTTAAATATGCCGAGGGGTAATCGGAAAGGTCCCCGTGGGGCTCTAAGGGTTCCCCCCGCTTCAGGGCCTCATAGAGGAACAACTTCCTGAGGGTGTTGCCTACTGTGGGTATCCCTCTCTCTCGGCAGAGGTCTATCACCTCCTGCTCAGTGTACTCCCCAGGCAATCCTCGTCATAGGTTAACCCCATCCTGGTGAGACACCCTCGGGATACACCACCCACAGTGCAACAGGGAGACACAATCCCCAAAACAACACTTTTAGGAGGCAAGTACAATCAGGAAAACAGTCCCCAAATCTGTGATTACTCTCAGGTGCACCCTTTGTAGTGCACCCAGTTGCCGCTGTGGTACTGCGCAAACACAAGTCCTATCCCACCGCTGAGCACCAATGTTGGAAACGGGGTAGCGTGGTGCGGAGCGGGAAGGCTAAACTAGGAGCATTGTGTGAAGCATCCGCGCAGCACACACAGGCGACACACCAGGCACACTACAAAAAGGAGACCACACCAGTTGGAGTAAGAAAAATAGCATCTGTATTGGGCAACAGCCTGGCAGATGGTAAATCACAGCGGTAACACGGCGCCAACCGGCAACCGGTATACATAAAACAGTGGGGACTATGTACAGGGCAGCGCCAATCGGGCCGCTGCCAGCATCAACAAAAGCATGGGATGAATCAGGTTCAATTCAGGTAGGTACATTCAATTTGGTGAAAGTCATAATGCCGGTAAATCATACAGCAGTTGTGCTTAGGCCCCTATTCAATTTAGTAAAGGCCTTACAAGCCTGGCATAACCCCTCGCTGCAGATTAGCCTGCGCGCCACTTCACACAGGGGAGCCCGACTCCCGGGCCCCTGGCAAGACAATGTCCCTCAACGTTGCAGCTGCCCACTGTGATCCGGGGCAGCTGTAAAGACAGTGCAACACAGGGGGAAGGCGGGCACCGACAATGTGCCCCGACACCACCCCCGACCAAGTCAAGGGCAGGGTAAATATGCCCAATCGTTGCAGCGGCCCGCTACTGCGGTGCCGCTGTGTGTCCCCAAGGGTCACTGGCACTTTCGGTGCCTCTGGGACCCCTAAACATCAAGTGCCTCCTACGTCGCAGCTGCCCACTGTCAGATGGGGCAGCTGTACGGATTCGCCCGACACCGGGGGCGGGCACCGGCAATGTGCCCCGTAGCCCCCTCCCTGCTGCTACTGGTTCCTTCAAGGCAGCTGCCCACTGGCAGGCGGGGCAGCTGTGCAGGACGTTCACACGGGCCCTCCTGGAGGCCCTCCTGGCACCCGCAATTCTCTACGAGCCCCCCTCCGGGACTCGGGGTGTAAAGTTATGCCCCAACACGTTGCAGCTGCCCACTGTTATACGGGGCAGCTGTGAAGTCAGCGCGGGCACACCGGTGCCCTCTTAGCAACAAGGGGGGAGGTGGGCACCGACAATGTGCCCCGACGTCACCCCCAACCACCAGCAGACTTGGCCCCACTCACCGGCTTTCCTGCAGGCATCGCGCTGCTTCAGGTGGCCCTCTCTCTTCACCCGGGCCCCCTCCTGGGAACCGGGACTGGGATCGAGAGCCCGCGAGGCTCCGGACCTCCCTCTCTTCCGGAGCGAAGTCTCCGGCGGCGTTGGCCAGCACGGGGTGGGCTCCCGCCTGGATCCTTCTTCCGGCGCCTCTCTCCTCACGCGGGGCTCTCCTCAGCTCAGGGGAGCCCCCACCTTCTTCCGGCAGACCTCGGCCGAGGTCTGTCTTCTTCCGGGTCGCCGCAGGCAGAGCGGCGGCCCTCCGCAGATCCCGTAGTGCGGGGTGGGCTCCCGCTCGGGTTTTCTCAAGGCAGGAAGGCGCGGGGTAGGCTCCCGCGGCACTTCCCAATAAGCCGCCCTTCCTCACGGCCACACGCGCTCCTTCTCTCTAGTGCACGACAGCGCTCCCGAGGCCGCGGCGGTGATCCTGGGCGATTTCCTCTTGCGCTGGGCAATACGGGGTAGGCTCCCGTTTAAGGAGTCTCAAAACCACGGGGTGGCCTCCCGCTGGTTTAATTAGCACCACAGGGCAGCACACACACGCGGGGTGGGCACCCGCTGGTAGGCAAAGCTTAGGGGGGGTTCCCCCATGCTGGGTTCTCCTCGGGGCACGTGGCAGCACAGCGCTGCAGTCACGGCGGCGACAGGGACTCCCAGCGCTTCCTTCCTCATGGCACTTGACCTCACATCGCCCAGGGGCCACAGTGGTGATGCCTTCCACAGCGCTTCTTCAGGGCATAGCACTTCTTCAGGCCCACAGAACTTCTGGGTAGCCCAGCGCTTGGGCAGCATACAGCGCTTCCAGGTCCTAGCGCGTTGAAGTCACAGCGCTTCTTCAGGCACCGTAGATATAGCGCTCCCCAGGCGCTAGGGTGCCGGCAGTCCAAATATGGCGCTCACAGGGCGCTAGAGGCCCTGGGGACAACAGAGGGGTGCAGATGGGCACAGGGGCCAGCACACAGGCCCAATGTGGCGGTCTCCCCTGGCAGAAGGTCCCTTCCCCTTCAGTCCAGGCTCTGCACTGCCTCAGTCTCCTCACATGGCAGCTTAGAAGGTTCTCTCCGGAACCGGTTCTAACTGGTTCAGGGGAGGAGTAGAGCACCCTCGGTGCGACGCTTCCCTCCAAAAGCAGGGGGCGCTGGGGGACAAACCACGAGGCTGCCACCCCACCTCAGTCAGGCGTCACATGGGCAGGCAGGCATGGCGTCCATTTTAACAGTGACATTTTTCCACAGTGCTTTTCTAAAATGGCGGCGCTAACAGTGTGTACCATATTACACAGCATATTTTATTGTTACACAAGCGAAAAAATTCAGGGCAAAAGGGCCAAGTCCAACAATTACCGTGGACTCAACTCAGTCACCAAGACCGACGCTCACCCGATCCCTCGGGCGGATGAGCTCATTGACCGGCTGGGAGCAGCCCGGTATCTGAGTACCATTGATTTAACATCAGGCTATTGGCAGATCGCCATGGCGGAAGGAGCAAAGGAGAAGACTGCGTTCTCCACCCCGAGGGCCACTTTCAATTCCAGGTGATGCCCTTCGGGTTGAAAAATGCTCCAGCCACTTTCCAGCGGTTGGTGAACCAGGTGCTGTCTGGCCTAGAGGCCTTCTCTGCTGCCTACCTGGATGACATAGCTGTCTTCAGTAGCAGCTGGGAGGACCATCTGCAGCATCTCCAGGAGGTGCTACAGGCTTTGCAACGGGCTGGTCTAACCATCAAGGCCAGCAAGTGCCAGATTGGACAGGGATCTGTCGTGTACCTGGGACATCTGGTGGGCGGAGGTAAGGTGCAACCCCTCCAAGCCAAGATTGAGACCATCATGGCCTGGGAGCCCCCAAGACCCAAACAGAGGTCCGAGCTTTTCTCGGCCTCACGGGATACTACTGCCGGTTCGTCAAGGGATATGGAACCATCGTGGGCCCATTGACGGAATTGACTTCTAAGAAGCAGCCACGCAGAGTCATCTGGACGGCTGCCTGCCAGGAAGCCTTTGAGACCCTTAAACGTGCCATGTGCACCGCACCGGTGCTCAGGACTCCAGACTTTGGACGGGAGTTTACTCGTACAGACAGACGCTTCTGAGCATGGCATAGGAGCTGTGCTCTCGCAGCTGAATGACGAGGGCCAAGACCAGCCAGTGGCCTTTATCTCCCGAAGACTACTCCCCGGGAACAGCGGTGGAGTACCATCGAGCGGGGAAGCCTTTGCTGTGGTTTGGGCTGTGAAGAAGTTGAGGCCATACCTTTTTGGTTGTCACTTCTTGATCCAGACCGACCACAGACCCCTTCGCTGGCTCATGCAGATGAGAGGCGAAAACCCCAAATTGTTGAGGTGGTCCATTTCCCTCCAGGGGATGGACTTTCGGGTGGAACATCGACCCGGTGTAGACCACGCCAACGCTGACGGTCTCTCCCGGTTTTCCGCCTTAGCGAAGAGAACTCCCTAGAGGTTGGGAAGCTCTCCCCTCTTTCGGCTGGGGGGACGCGTGTTAGACCTGTCAGCCCTAGGGTGGTCTTGCCCTGTTTTTCTTTTTGCGCCTCATTTTTGCCACCGTATTTTTACTGGACCTAGGTCTCCGGGCGCCTTGCCACTGCTGGTCAGTGCTGAGGTGCAGGTGCTCTCTCACTAAAGATGGCTGCCACAGGCCCCTGCTACTGCAGAAGGGCCTTCCACACATACACGCTAGTAGCCAGGGTCAGGCTGGGACATAGGGATACAGTATCCATCCCGTCCCCGCCTCTGGGCCACATAGCTAGATAGGTGGAAGGTTCCAGAACCTTCCGGGCTGTGGGAGGAGTTAAGTTTTGCCGCCTTTATGAGGGTCACCTGACCTAGGGGTATAAGAGGCTTGGAGGGAAAACCTTTTAGTCAGTTAGGTTGAGGCACCGCTGAACCTGGGAGAACCTGCGCCGGAGTATAGGCTTTAGGGCCTAGGGGGAGACCTACACTACTGCTGCTGACAGGGCTAAGGCCCTGCTGAAGTAAGATAGCTGAGGAACGCCCACCACCCACTGACCTTGCCCAGTGTGAGGGGACCCAGGGAACCACCTTCAGCGTGCTGGGAGGAACATCAAGCACTCCCAGAACCACCAACTCACAACCCCCCTTTCATAAGAAGAAGAACTTTTCTGACAAGAAGCTCCTCGCAGGAGCCT
Source organism: Calotriton arnoldi (assembly GCA_963921515.1). Lineage (NCBI taxonomy): Eukaryota > Metazoa > Chordata > Amphibia > Caudata > Salamandridae > Calotriton > Calotriton arnoldi. The sequence goes on along the minus strand of CAWUFW010012893.1, from coordinate 366,998 downwards.
GAAACCAAAGAGTAACAGGAACCCAAGCTGAGTCGTCGAATGGGGATCACGAGGCGAAGCGCTGTGTCCTAAGCGCTAGACCTTCACCCCCTCTCTACCTAGACCGACAGCTGGACTGTCCCCCAAGAACCCTTCCCACACAGCCCTGTGAATCAGGCTGTCAGCTCGCCCAGCGCTGCAACTCCACGTGGGAGAACTTGACCTCCAGTCACTGACCTGGTGACTGGATCGCCGCCGCGGCCGCCGCCGCGTGAAGAAGGTGCTGAGGTGAGGAGACCTCTCCCCTTTCATGAGTGTGGTGAGGTGCGCCGTCCGCGCCCTCACCGAAGTCCCCAGAAATCACCGCCGGGCCCAAGACCCCTACCGCTGCAATCGCAGCCAAGAAAAGCCACCGCCGCAGCCCAGGAGGGCCGCGTGAAGAGAAGCTGAGGCCCACCGCGGCCTCCAGGCCCGCGGACGCCGTTGCCGTGGGGCCGGGGACGCCGACCGCGTCACAGGTCGCGCCCCGAAAAGGCCGCGGCGTGATTGGCCCCGCCGGAGCCAGCAGCCGAGGAGAAGGAGGCGGGAGGCGTTGCCCGGCAACCGAAAAAGGCCGCGACGTGATTGGCCCCGCCCGGAGCCAGCAGCCGAGGAGAAGGAGGCGTGAGGCGTTGCCCGGCAACCGAAAAGGCCGCGACGTGATTGGCCCCGCCGGAGCCAGCAGCCGAGGAGAAGGAGGCGGGAGGCGTTGCCCGGCAACCGAAGAAGGCCGCGACGTGATTGGCCCGCCCGGAGCCAAGCAGGAAGACATCGGAGGGGCTCCACTGCCAGCGGGAGCCCCCAGAAGAACTCAAGGCCGCGCTGGGATTGGGCGGCGTCGAGAGCCCGCCCCCCAGCACGTACGGAGGAGGGAGAACTCCGTGTGCACAATCGGGAAGCGGGGAGCCGTCTGGAAGGACTGCCGGCTCCGCTCCCTTTACCCTCACTCACCGCTGACTCCACGGGGGCCGGAGGAGTGCCATACCGGCCCCCAACGACCCGATAAGGCAGCGAGAGGCTCCATAGCCTCGACGAAGCTCTGCAACGCCGGCCGGAGGGCCGTGGGACTCGCTCTGGGCCCCGCCCCGACCAACAGAGGGCTTGCCCGGGAGGGAGTCCGTCGAGCAGCACAGCGACCAGCCACATCACCACAGGTGAGCCCGGGAGGCCCCTAGGGCTCTAGATCAAGCCCCTGGGGGCCAGGGGCCACAATTTACAGGGGATTAACGAGGGAAGAGCCCTCACTGACATTTTGTACCAGGCAAGGCACCTGTTGAGAAGGGGGCCAAGCCTAATTTAACCCTCACCTCCCCTGAGAGAAATAGGAATCCCCCATCATAGGGAAGCCCCAGTATGCTGGACATGTTGAGGGTTCCCTCTAGGATTTCATCCCGCATAGTGTCCCGCATGCTGCAATAATTATCTAGGCCTGAAGTATGTGCCTTTGCAAGGGATTTTAATATGCCGGAAGTGTTGTGCATGTTCTAGGCCCTGTGTTATTAGTGCACCCGGTAATCGTTATTGGTGCTGTGTTTTTAGGAGCTGATTCCTGCGGCCTTTTAGTGGCCAGAACTGTTGAGGGTCTTTTAGAAGAATGTGCACCAGTTAAAGAAATGTAATGTATAATCTGCCTAATCTAATACAACCTTGATTGACATAAAAGAACTTGATTTTTAATTACACAAGCCTGGTGTGGTGTCCGGTTATTGCTTCGCATTTCTGAGTCAAAGTAAGAGTGTGCTGCACAACTGCCTTACACATTGCCTTCGCGTGCCTTCCCCGCTTTGCGCCATGCTACCGTAACGGACTCGGTAACCCCGTTTCCAACACGCATCTTGCAGGGTCGGGCAGCCGCATCACTGAGGCCAAAGGTGCGCACAGATCTTGCAGGGTCGGGCAGCCACATCACTGAGGCCAAAGGTGCGCACACAGGTTGCAGGGTCAGACAGCCGCATCACTGAGGCCAAAGGTGCGCACACAGGTTGCAGGGTCGGGCAGCCGCATCACTGAGGCCAAAGATGCGCACAGATCTTGCAGGGTCAGGCAGCCGCATCACTGAGGCCAAAGGTGCGCACACAGGTTGCAGGGTCGGGCAGCCGCATCACTGAGGCCAAAGGTGCGCACACAGGTTGCAGGGTCGGGCAGCCGCATCACTGAGGCCAAAGATGCGCACAGATCTTGCAGGGTCGGGCAGCCACATCAATTAGGCCAAAGGTGCGCACACAGGTTGCAGGGTCAGACAGCCGCATCACTGAGGCCAAAGGTGCGCACACAGGTTGCAGGGTCGGGCAGCCGCATCACTGAGGCCAAAGATGCGCACAGATCTTGCAGGGTCAGGCAGCCGTATCACTGAGGCCAAAGGTGCGCACACATCTTGCAGGGTCGGGCAGCCGCATCACTGAGGCCAAAGGTGCGCACACAGGTTGCAGGGTCAGGCAGCCGAATCACTGAGGCCAAAGGTACGCACACATCTTGCAGGGTCGGGCAGCTGCATCACTGAGCCAAAGGTGCGCACACAGGTTGCAGGGTCGGGCAGCCGCATCACTGAGGCCAAAGGTGCACACACTTCTTGCAGGGTCGGGTGTTGATGCGTGGAGCTCCCTGGACCTCGGGCAGCCACAATTTACTGAGGCCAAAGATGCGCACACATCTTGCAGGGTCGGGTAGCCGCATCACTGAGGGCAAAGGTGCGCACACATCTTGCAGGGTCTGGCAGCTGCATCACTGAGGCCAAAGGTGCGCACATATCTTGCAGGGTCGGGCAGCCGCATCACTGAGGCCAAAAGTGTGCACAGATCTTGCAGGCTCGGGCAGCCGCATCACTGAGGCCAAAGGTGCGCACACAGGTTGCAGGGTCGGGCAGCCACATCACTGAGGCCAAAGGTGCGCACACAGGTTGCACGGTCAGGCAGCCGCATCACTGCGGCCAAAGGTGCGCACAGATCTTGCAGGGTTGGGCAGCCGCATCACTGAGGCCAAAGGTGCGCACACATGTTGCAGGGTCGGGCAGCTGCATCACTGAGGCCAAAGGTGCGCACACATCTTGCAGGGTCAGGCAGCCGCATCACTGCGGCCAAAGGTGCGCACAGATCTTGCAGGGTTGGGCAGCCGCATCACTGAGGCCAAAGGTGCGCACACATGTTGCAGGGTCGGGCAGCCGCATCACTGAAGCCAAAGGTGCGCACACATCTTGCAGGGTCGGGCAGCCGCATCACTGAGGCCAAAGGTGCGCACACATCTTTGCAGGGTCGGGCAGCCGCATCACTGAGGCCAAAGGTGCACACACAGGTTGCAGGGTCGGGCAGCCGCATCACTGAGGCCAAAGGTGCGCACACATCTTGCAGGGTCGGGTGTTGATGCGCGCAACTCCCTGGAACTCGGGCAGCCGCAATTCACTGAGGCCAAAGATGCGCACACTTCTTGCAGGGTCTGGCAGCCGCATCACTGAGGGCAAAGGTGCGCACACATCTTGCAGGGTCGGGCAGCCGCATCACTGAGGCCACAGGTGCGCACACATCTTGCGGGGTCGGGCAGCTGCCTCACTGAGGCCAAAGGTGCGCACACAAGTTACAGGGTCGGGCAGCCGCATCACTGAGGCCAAAGGTGCACCCACATGTTGCAGGGTCAGGCAGCCACATCACTGAGGCGAAAGGTGCGCACACATGTTGCAGGGTCGGGCAGCCGCATCACTGAGGCCAAAGGTGCGCACAGATCTTGCAGGGTCGGGCAGCCACATCACTGAGGCCAAAGATGCGCACAGATCTTGCAGGGTCGGGCAGCCACATCACTGAGGCCAAAGGTGCGCACCCAGGTTGCAGGGTCAGACAGCCGCATCACTGAGGCCAAAGGTGCGCACACAGGTTGCAGGGTCGGGCAGCCGCATCACTGAGGCCAAAGATGCGCACAGATCTTGCAGGGTCAGGCAGCCGCATCACTGAGGCCAAAGGTGCGCACACATCTTGCAGGGTCGGGCAGCCGCATCACTGAGGCCAAAGGTGCGCACACAGGTTGCAGGGTCAGGCAGCCGAATCACTGAGGCCAAAGGTACGCACACATCTTGCAGAGTCGGGCAGCTGCATCACTGAGCCAAAGGTGCGCACACAGGTTGCAGGGTCGGGCAGCCGCATCACTGAGGCCAAAGTGGCACACACTTCTTGCAGGGTCGGGTGTTGATGCGCGCAGCTCCCTGGACCTCGGGCAGCCGCAATTCACTGAGGCCAAAGATGCGCACACAGGTTGCAGGGTCGGGCAGCCGCATCACTGAGGCCAAAGGTGCGCACAGATCTTGCAGGGTCGGGAAGCCGCATCACTGAGGCCAAAGGTGCGCACACAGGTTGCAGGGTCGGGCAGCCGCATCACTGAGGCCAAAGGTGCGCACAGATCATGCGGGGTCGGGCAGCCGCATTTCACTGAGGCAAAAGGTGCACACATATCTTGCAGGGTCGGGTGTTGATGCGCGCAGCTCCCTGGACCTCAGGCAGCCACAATTTACTGAGGCCAAAGATGCGCACACATCTTGCAGGGTCGGGTAGCCGCATCACTGAGGCCAAAGGTGCGCACACAAGTTGCAGGGTCGGGCAGCCGCATCACTGAGGCCAAAGGTGCGCACAGATCTTGCAGGGTCGGGCAGCCGCATCACTGAGGCCAAAGGTGTGCACAGATCTTGCAGGGTCGGGCAGCCGCATCACTGAGGCCAAAGGTACGCACACAGGTTGCAGGGTCGGGCAGCCACATCACTGAGGCCAAAGGTGCGCACACAGGTTGCAGGGTCGGGCAGCCGCATCACTGAGGCCAAAGGTGCGCACAGGTCTTGCCGGGTCAGGCAGCCGCATCACTGAGGCCAAAGGTGCGCACACATCTTGCAGGGTCAGGCAGCCGCATCACTGAGGCCAAAGGTGTGCACACAGGTTTCAGTGTCCGGCAGCCGCATCACTGAGGCCAAAGGTGCGCACACAGGTTGCAGGGTCGGGCAGCCGCATCACTGAGGCCAAAGGTGAGCACACATCTTGCAGGGTCGGGCAGCCGCATCACTGAGGCCAAAGGTGCGCACACATCTTGCAGGGTCGGGCAGCCGTACCACTGAGGCCAAAGGTGTGCACACATCTTGCAGGGTCGGGCAGCCGCATCACTGAGGCCAAAGATGCGCGCACATCTTGCAGGGTCGGGCAGCCGCATCACTGAGCCAAAGGTGCGCACACAGGTTGCAGGGTCGGGCAGCCACATCACTGAGGCCAAAGGTGCGCATACTTCTTGCAGGGTCGGGTGTTGATGTGCGCAGCTCCCTGGCCCTCAGTCAGATGCAATTCACTGAGGCCAAAGATGCACACACAGGTTGCAGGGTCGGCCAGCAGCATCACTGAGGCCAGAGGTGCGCACACATCTTGCAGGGTCGGGTGTTGATGCGTGCAGCTCCGTGGACCTCGGGGAGCCGCAATTCACTGAGGCCAAATATGCGCACACATGTTGCAGGGTCGGGCAGCCGCATCACTGAGGCCAAAGGTGCGCACACATGTTGCAGGGTCGGGCAGCCGCATCACTGAGGCCAAAGGTGCGCATACAGGTTGCAGGGTCGGGCAGCCGCATCACTGAGGCCAAAGGTGCCCACACATCTTGCAGGGTCGGGCAGCTGCACCACTGAGGCCAAAGGTGCGCATACATCTTGCAGGGTTGGGCAGCCGCATCACTGAGCCAAAGGTGCGCACACAGGTTGCAGGGTGGGGCAGCCGCATCACTGAGGCCAAAGGTGCACACACATCTTGCAGGGTCGGGCAGCCGCATCACTGAGGCCAAAGGTGCGCACACATCTTGCAGGGTCGGGCAGTCGCATCACTGAGCCAAAGGTGCGCACACAGGTTTCAGGGTCGGGCAGCCGCATCACTGAGGCCAAAGGTGCGCACACTTCTTGCAGGGTCGGGTGTTGATGCGCGCAGCTCCCTGGACCTCGGGCAGCCGCAATTCACTGAGGCCAAAGATGCGCACACAGGTTGCAGGGTCGGGCAGCCGCATCACTGAGGCCAAAGGTGCGCACAGATCTTGCAGGGTCGGGCAGCCGCATCACTGAGGCCAAAGGTGCGCACACAGGTTGCAGGGTTGGGCAGCCGCATCACTGAGGCCAAAGGTGCGCACAGATCGTGCAGGGTCGGGCAGCCGCATTTCACTGAGGCAAAAGGTGCGCACACATCTTGCAGGGTCGGGTGTTGATGCGCGCAGCTCCCTGGACCTCGGGCAGCCGCAATTCACTGAGGCCAAAGATGCGCACACATCTTGCAGGGTCGGGTAGCCGCATCACTGAGGGCAAAGGTGCGCACACATCTTGCAGGGTCGGGCAGCCGCATCACTGAGGCGAAAGGTGTGCACACAAGTTACAGGGTTGGGCAGCCGCATCACTGAGGCCAAAGGTGCGCACACATCTTGCAGGGTTGGGCAGCCGCATCAATGAGGCCAAAGGTGTGCACACAAGTTGCAGGGTCGGGCAGCCGCATCACTGAGGCCAAAGGTGCACACACAGGTTGCAGGGACGTGCAGCCGCATCACTGAGGCCAAAGGTGCGCCCACATGTTGCAGGGTCGGGCAGAAACATCACTGATGCCAAAGGTGCACACACATGTTGCAGGGTCGGGCAGCCGCATCACTGAGGCCAAAAGTGCGCACACATCTTTGCATGGTTGGGCAGCCGCATCACTGAGGCCAAAGGTGCACACACATCTTGCAGGGTCGGGCAGCCGCATCACTGAGGCCAAAGGTGCGCACAGATCTTGCAGGGTCGGGCAGCCGCATCACTGAGGCCAAAGGTGCGCACACAGGTTGCAGGGTCGGGCAGCCGCATCACTGCGGCCAAAGGTGCGCACACAAGTTGCAGGGTCGGGCAGCCGCATCACTGAGGCCAAAGGTGCGCATAGATCGTGCAGGGTCGGGCAGCCACATTTCACTGAGGCAAAAGGTGCACACACATCTTGCAGGGTCGGGTGTTGATGCGCGCAGCTCCCTGGACCTCGGGCAGCCACAATTCACTGAGGCCAAAGATGCGCACACATCTTGCAGGGTCGGGTAGCTGCATCACTGAGGGCAAAGGTGCGCACACATCTTGCAGGGTCGGGCAGTCGCATCACTGAGGCCAAAGGTGCGCACACATCTTGCAGTTTCGGGCAGCCGCATCACTGAGGCCAAAGGTGCGCACACAAGTTGCAGGGTCGGGCAGCCGCATCACTGAGGCCAAAGGTGCGCACACAGGTTGCAGGGATGTGCAGCCGCATCACTGAGGCCAAAGGTGCGCCCACATGTTGCAGGGTCGGGCAGCCACATCACTGAGGCCAAAGGTGCGCACAGATCTTGCAGGGTCGGGCAGCCGCATCACTGAGGCCAAAGGTGCGCACAGATCTTGCAGGGTCGGGCAGCCGCATCACTGAGGCCAAAGGTGCGCACACAGGTTACAGGGTCGGGCAGCCGCATCACTGAGGCCAAAGGTGCGCACACAGGTTGCAGGGTCGGGCAGCCCCATCACTGAGGCCAAAGGTGTGCACAGGTCTTGCCGGGTCAGGCAGCCGCATCACTGAGGCCAAAGGTGCGCACAGATCTTGCAGGGTCGGGCAGCCGCATCACTGAGGCCAAAGGTGCGCACACAGGTTGCAGGGTCGGGCATCCGCATCACTGAGGCCAAAGGTGCACACACAGGTTGCAGGGACGTGCAGCCGCATCACTGAGGCCAAAGGTGCGCCCACATGTTGCAGGGTCGGGCAGCCACATCACTGAGGCCAAAGGTGCACACACATGTTGCAGGGTCGGGCAGCCGCATCACTGAGGCCAAAGGTGCGCACACATCTTGCAGGGTTGGGCAGCCGCATCACTGAGGCCAAAGGTGCGTACACATCTTTGCATGGTTGGGCAGCCGCATCACTGAGGCCAAAGGTGCACACACATCTTGCAGGGTCGGGCAGCCGCATCACTGAGGCCAAAGGTGCGCACAGATCTTGCAGGGTCGGGCAGCCGCATCACTGAGGCCAAAGGTGCGCACACAGGTTGCAGGGTCGGGCAGCCGCATCACTGCAGCCAAAGGTGCGCACACAGGTTGCAGGGTCGGGCAGCCGCATCACTGATGCCAAAGGTGCGCACAGATCGTGCAGGGTCGGGCAGCCGCATTTCACTGAGGCAAAAGGTGCACACACATCTTGCAGGGTCGGGTGTTGATGCGCGCAGCTCCCTGGACCTCGGGCAGCCACAATTCACTGAGGCCAAAGATGCGCACACATCTTGCAGGGTCGGGTAGCCGCATCACTGAGGGCAAAGGTGCGCACACATCTTGCAGGGTCGGGCAGCCGCATCACTGAGGCCAAAGGTGCGCACACATCTTGCAGGGTCGGGCAGCCGCATCACTGAGGCCAAAGGTGCGCACACAAGTTGCAGGGTCGGGCAGCCGCATCACTGAGGCCAAAGGTGCGCACACAGGTTGCAGGGTCGGGCAGCCGCATCACTGCGGCCAAAGGTGCGCACACAGGTTGCAGGGTCGGGCAGCCGCATCACTGAGGCCAAAGGTGCGCACAGATCGTGCAGGGTCGGGCAGCCACATTTCACTGAGGCAAAAGGTGCACACACATCTTGCAGGGTCGGGTGTTGATGCGCGCAGCTCCCTGGACCTCGGGCAGCCACAATTCACTGAGGACAAAGATGCGCACACATCTTGCAGGGTCAGGTAGCCGCATCACTGAGGGCAAAGGTGCGCACACATCTTGCAGGGTCGGGCAGCCACATCACTGAGGCCAAAGGTGCGCACACATCTTGCAGTTTCGGGCAGCCGCATCACTGAGGCCAAAGGTGCGCACACAAGTTGCAGGGTCGGGCAGCCGCATCACTGAGGCCAAAGGTGCGCACACAGGTTGCAGGGATGTGCAGCCGCATCACTGAGGCCAAAGGTGCGCCCACATGTTGCAGGGTCGGGCAGCCACATCACTGAGGCCAAAGGTGCGCACAGATCTTGCAGGGTCGGGCAGCCGCATCACTGAGGCCAAAGGTGCGCACAGATCTTGCAGGGTCAGGCAGCCGCATCACTGAGGCCAAAGGTGCGCACACAGGTTGCAGGGTCGGGCAGCTGCATCACTGAGGCCAAAGGTTTGCACACAGGTTGCAGGGTCGGGCAGCCCCATCACTGAGGCCAAAGGTGCGCACAGGTCTTGCCGGGTCAGGCAGCCGCATCACTGAGGCCAAAGGTGCGCACAGATCTTGCAGGGTCGGGCAGCCGCATCACTGAGGCCAAAGGTGCGCACACAGGTTGCAGGGTCGGGCAGCCGCATCACTGAGGCCAAAGGTGCACACACAGGTTGCAGGGACGTGCAGCCACATCACTGAGGCCAAAGGTGCGCCCACATGTTGCAGGGTCGGGCAGCCACATCACTGAGGCCAAAGGTGCACACACATGTTGCAGGGTCGGGCAGCCGCATCACTGAGGCCAAAGGTGCGCACACATCTTGCAGGGTTGGGCAGCCGCATCACTGAGGCCAAAGGTGCACACACAGGTTGCAGGGACGTGCAGCCGCATCACTGAGGCCAAAGGTGCGCCCACAGGTTGCAGGGTCGGGCAGCCACATCACTGAGGCCAAAGGTGCACACACATCTTGCAGGGTCGGGCAGCCGCATCACTGAGGCCAAAGGTGCGCACACAGGTTGCAGGGTCGGGCAGCCGCATCACTGAGGCCAAAGGTTTGCACACAGGTTGCAGGGTCGGGCAGCCCCATCACTGAGGCCAAAGGTGCGCACAGGTCTTGCCGGGTCAGGCAGCCGCATCACTGAGGCCAAAGGTGCGCACAGATCTTGCAGGGTCGGGCAGCCGCATCACTGAGGCCAAAGGTGCGCACACAGGTTGCAGGGTCGGGCAGCCGCATCACTGAGGCCAAAGGTGCGCACACAGGTTGCAGGGTCGGGCAGCCGCATCACTGAGGCCAAAGGTGCGCCCACATGTTGCAGGGTAGGGCAGCCACATCACTGAGGCCAAAGGTGCACACACATGTTGCAGGGTCGGGCAGCCGCATCACTGAGGCCAAAGGTGCGCACACATCTTGCAGGGTTGGGCAGCCGCATCACTGAGGCCAAAGGTGCACACACAGGTTGCAGGGACGTGCAGCCGCATCACTGAGGCCAAAGGTGCGCCCACATGTTGCAGGGTCGGGCAGCCACATCACTGAGGCCAAAGGTGCACACACATCTTGCAGGGTCGGGCAGCCGCATCACTGAGGCCAAAGGTGCGCACAGATCTTGCAGGGTCGGGCAGCCGCATCACTGAGGCCAAAGGTGCGCACACAGGTTGCAGGGTTGGGCAGCCGCATCACTGCAGCCAAAGGTGCGCACACAGGTTGCAGGGTCGGGCAGCCACATCACTGAGGCCAAAGGTGCGCACAGATCGTGCAGGGTCGGGCAGCCGCATTTCACTGAGGCAAAAGGTGCACACACATCTTGCAGGGTCGGGTGTTGATGCGTGCAGCTCCCTGGACCTCGGGCAGCCACAATTCACTGAGGCCAAAGATGCGCACACATCTTGCAGGGTCGGGTAGCCGCATCACTGAGGGCAAAGGTGCGCACACATCTTGCAGGGTCGGGCAGCCGCATCACTGAGGCCAAAGGTGCGCACACATCATGCAGGGTCGGGCAGCCGCATCACTGAGGCCAAAGGTGCGCACACAAGTTGCAGGGTCGGGCAGCCGCATCACTGAGGCCAAAGGTGCGCACACAGGTTGCAGGGATGTGCAGCCGCATCACTGAGGCCAAAGGTGTGCCCACATGTTGCAGGGTCGGGAAGCCACATCACTGAGGCCAATGGTGTGCACAGATCTTGCAGGGTCGGGCAGCCGCATCACTGAGGCCAAAGGTGCGCACAGATCTTGCAGGGTCGGTCAGCCGCATCACTGAGGCCAAAGGTGCGCACACAGGTTCCAGGGTCGGGCAGCCGCATCACTGAGGCCAAAGGTGCGCACACAGGTTGCAGGGTCGGGCAGCCGCATCACTGAGGCCAAAGGTGCGCACAGGTCTTGCCGGGTCAGGCAGCCGCATCACTGAGGCCAAAGGTGCGCACACATCTTGCAGGGTCAGGCAGCCGCATTACTGAGGCCAAAGGTGTGCACACAGGTTTCAGGGTCCGGCAGCCGCATCACTGAGGCCAAAGGTGCACACACAGGTTGCAGGGTCGGGCAGCCGCATCACTGAGGCCAAAGGTGAGCACACATCTTGCAGGGTCGGGCAGCCGCACCACTGAGGCCAAAGGTGCGCACACATCTTGCAGGGTCGGGCAGCCGCATCACTGAGGCCAAAGGTGCGCACACATCCTGCAGGGTCGGGCAGCCGCATCACTGAGCCAAAGGTGCGCACACAGGTTGCAGGGTCGGGCAGCCGCATCAGTGAGGCCAAAGGTGCGCACACTTCTTGCAGGGTCGGGTGTTGATGCGCGCAGCTCCCTGGACCTCGGGCAGCCGCAATTCACTGAGGCCAAAGATGCACACACAGGTTGCAGGGTCGGGCAGCCGCATGACTGAGGCCAAAGGTGCGCACAGATCTTGCAGGGTCGGGCAGCCGCATCACTGAGTCCAAAGGTGCGCACAGATCTTGCAGGGTCGGGCAGCCGCATCACTGATGCCAAAGGTGTGCACACAGGTTGCAGGGTCGGGCAGCCGCATCACTGAGGCCAAAGGTGCGCACACAGGTTGCAGGGTCGGGCAGCCGCATCACTGAAGCCAAAGGTGCGCACACATCTTGCAGGGTCGGGCAGCCGTACCACTGAGGCCAAAGGTGTGCACACATCTTGCAGGGTCGGGCAGCCGCATCACTGAGGCCAAAGATGCGCGCACATCTTGCAGGGTCGGGCAGCCGCATCACTGAGCCAAAGGTGCGCACACAGGTTGCAGGGTCGGGCAGCCGCATCACTGAGGCCAAAGGTGCGCATACTTCTTGCAGGTTCGGGTGTTGATGTGCGCAGCTCCCTGGACCTCAGGCAGATGCAATTCACTGAGGCCAAAGATGCACACACAGGGTGCAGGGTCGGCCAGCCGCATCACTGAGGCCAAAGGTGCGCACACATGTTGCAGGGTCGGGCAGCCGCATCACTGAGGCCAAAGGTGCGCATACAGGTTGCAGGGTCGGGCAGCCGCATCACTGAGGCCAAAGGTGCCCACACATCTTGCAGGGTCGGGCAGCCGCACCACTGAGGCCAAAGGTGCGCACACATCTTGCAGGGTTGGGCAGCCGCATCACTGAGCCAAAGGTGCGCACACAGGTTGCAGGGTGGGGCAGCCGCATCACTGAGGCCAAAGGTGCACACACATCTTGCAGGGTCGGGCAGCCGCATCACTGAGGCCAAAGGTGCGCACACATCTTGCAGGGTCGGGCAGCCGCATCACTGAGCCAAAGGTGCGCACACAGGTTTCAGGGTCGGGCAGCCGCATCACTGAGGCCAAAGGTGCGCACACTTCTTGCAGGGTCGGGTGTTGATGCGCGCAGCTCCCTGGACCTTGGGCAGCCGCAATTCACCGAGGCCAAAGATGCGCACACAGGTTGCAGGGTCGGGCAGCCGCATCACTGAGGCCAAAGGTGGGCACAGATCTTGCAGGGTCGGGCAGCCGCATCACTGAGGCCAAAGGTGCGCACACAGGTTGCAGTGTTGGGCAGCCGCATCACTGAGGCCAAAGGTGCGCACAGATCGTGCAGGGTCGGGCAGCGGCATTTCACTGAGGCAAAAGGTGTGCCCACATCTTGCAGGGTCGGGTGTTGATGCGCGCAGCTCCCTGGACCTCGGGCAGCCGCAATTCACTGAGGCCAAAGATGCGCACACATCCTGCAGGGTCGGGTAGCCGCATCACTGAGGGCAAAGGTGCGCACACATCTTGCAGGGTCGGGCAGCCGCATCACTGAGGCCAAAGGTGCGCACACATCTTGCAGGGTTGGGTAGCCGCATCAATGAGGCCAAAGGTGTGCACAGAAGTTGCAGGGTCGGGCAGCCGCATCACTGAGGCCAAAGGTGCGCACACATCTTGCAGGGTTGGGCAGCCGCATCAATGAGGCCAAAGGTGTGCACACAAGTTGCAGGGTCGGGCAGCCGCATCACTGAGGCCAAAGGTGCACACACAGGTTGCAGGGACGTGCAGCCGCATCACTGAGGCCAAAGGTGCGCCCACATGTTGCAGGGTCGGGCAGCCACATCACTGAGGCCAAAGGTGCACACACATGTTGCAGGGTCGGGCAGCCGCATCACTGAGGCCAAAGGTGCGCACACATCTTGCAGGGTTGGGCAGCCGCATCACTGAGGCCAAAGGTGCGCACACATCTTTTGCATGGTTGGGCAGCCGCATCACTGAGGCCAAAGGTGCGCACAGATCTTGCAGGGTCGGGCAGCCGCATCACTGAGGCCAAAGGTTCGCACACAGGTTGCAGGGTCGGGCAGCCGCATCACTGCGGCCAAAGGTGCGCACACAGGTTGCAGGGTCGGGCAGCCGCACTACTGAGGCCAAAGTTGCGCACACATCTTGCAGGGTCGGGCAGCCGCATCACTGAGGCCAAAGGTACGCACACATCTTGCAGGGTCGGGCAGCCGCATCACTGAGCCAAGGGTGCGCACACAGGTTGTAGGGTCGGGCAGCTGCATCACTGAGGCCAAAGGTGCGCACACTTCCTGCAGGGTCGGGTGTTGATGCGCGCAGCTCCCTGGACCTCGGGCAGCCGCAATTCACTGAGGCCAAAGATGCGCACACAGGTTGCAGGGTCGGGCAGCCGCATCACTGAGGCCAAAGGTGCGCACAGATCTTTCAGGGTCAGGCAGCGGCATCACTGAGGCCAAAGGTGCGCACACATCTTGCAGGGTCGGGCAGCCGCATCACTGATGCGAAAGGTGCGCACACAGGTTGCAGGGTCGGGCAGCCGCATCACTGAGGCCAAAGGTGCGCACACATCTTGCAGGGTCAGGCAGCCGCATCACTGATGCCAAAGGTGCGCACACAGGTTGCAGGGTCGGGCAGCCGCATCACTGATGCCAAAGGTGCACACACATCTTGCAGGGTCGGGCAGCCGTACCACTGAGGCCAAAGATGCGTGCACATCTTGCAGGGTCGGGCAGCTGCATCACTGAGCCAAAGGTGCGCACACAGGTTGCAGGGTCGTGCAGCCGCATCACTGAGGCCAAAGGTGGGCATACTTCTTGCAGGGTCGGGTGTTGATGTGCGCAGCTCCCTGGACCTCAGGCAGATGCAATTCACTGAGGCCAAAGGTGCGCACACAGTTTGCAGGGTCGGGCAGCCGCATCACTGAGGCCAAAGGTGCGCACACAGGTTGCAGTGTTGGGCAGCCGCATCACTGAGGCCAAAGGTGCGCACAGATTGTGCAGGGTCGGGCAGCCGCATTTCACTGAGGCAAAAGGTGTGCCCACATCTTGCAGGGTCGGGAATTGATGCGCGCAGCTCCCTGGACCTCGGGCAGCCGCAATTCACTGAGGCCAAAGATGCGCACACATCCTGCAGGGTCGGGCAGCCGCATCACTGAGGGCAAAGGTGCGCACACATCTTGCAGGGTTGGGTAGCCGCATCAATGAGGCCAAAGGTGTGCACACAAGTTGCAGGGTCGGGCAGCCGCATCACTGAGGCCAAAGGTGCGCACCCATCTTGCAGGGTTGGGCAGCCGCATCAATGAGGCCAAAGGTGTGCACACAAGTTGCAGGGTCGGGCAGCCGCATCACTGAGGCCAAAGGTGCACACACAGGTTGCAGGGACGTGCAGCCGCATCACTGAGGCCAAAGGTGCGCCCACATGTTGCAGGGTCGGGCAGCCGCATCACTGAGGCCAAAGGTGCACACACATGTTGCAGGGACGTGCAGCCGCATCACTGAGGCCAAAAGTGCACACACATCTTGCAGGGTTGGGCAGCCGCATCACTGAGGCCAAAGGTGCGCACACATCTTTGCATGGTTGGGCAGCCGCATCACTGAGGCCAAAGGTGCACACACATCTTGCAGGGTCGGGCAGCCGCATCACTGAGGCCAAAGGTGCGCACAGATCTTGCAGGGTCGGGCAGCCGCATCACTGAGGCCAAAGGTTCGCACACAGGTTGCAGGGTCGGGCAGCCGCATCACTGCGGCCAAAGGTGCGCACACAGGTTGCAGGGTCGGGCAGCCGCACTACTGAGGCCAAAGTTGCGCACACATCTTGCAGGGTCGGGCAGCCGCATCACTGAGGCCAGAGGTGCGCACACATCTTGCAGGGTCGGGCAGCCGCATCACTGAGCCAAAGGTGCGCACACAGGTTGCAGGGTCGGGCAGCTGCATCACTGAGGCCAAAGATGCGCACACTTCCTGCAGGGTCGGGTGTTGATGCGCGCAGCTCCCAGGACCTCGGGCAGCCGCAATTCACTGAGGCCAAAGATGCGCACACAGGTTGCAGGGTCGGGCAGCCGCATCACTGAGGCCAAAGGTGCGCACAGATCTTTCAGGGTCAGGCAGTGGCATCACTGAGGCCAAAGGTGCGCACACATCTTGCAGGGTCGGGCAGCCGCATCACTGATGCGAAAGGTGAGCACACAGGTTGCAGGGTCGGGCAGCCGCATCACTGAGGCCAAAGGTGCGCACACATCTTGCAGGGTCAGGCAGCCGCATCACTGATGCCAAGGTGCGCACACAGGTTGCAGGGTCGGGCAGCCGCATCACTGAGGCCAAAGGTGCACACACATCTTGCAGGGTCGGGCAGCCGTACCACTGAGGCCAAAGGTGTGCACACATCTTGCAGGGTCGGGCAGCCGCATCACTGAGGCCAAAGATGCGTGCACATCTTGCAGGGTCGGGCAGCTGCATCACTGAGCCAAAGGTGCGCACACAGGTTGCAGGGTCGTGCAGCCGCATCACTGAGGCCAAAGGTGGGCATAGTTCTTGCAGGGTCGGGTGTTGATGTGCGCAGCTCCCTGGACCTCAGGCAGATGCAATTCACTGAGGCCAAAGATGCACACACGGGTTGCAGGGTCGGCCAGCCACATCACTGAGGCCAAAGGTGCGCACACAGTTTGCAGGGTCGGGCAGCTGCATCACTGAGGCCAAAGGTGCGCACACTTCTTGCAGGGTCGGGTGTTGATGAGCGCAACTCCCTGGACCTCGGGTAGCCGCAATTCACTGAGGCCAAAGATGCGCACACAGGTTGCAGGGTCAGGCAGCCGCATCACTGAGGCCAAAGGTGCGCACAGATCTTGCAGGGTCAAGCAGCCGCATCACTGAGGCCAAAGGTGCGCACACATCTTGCAGGGTCGGGCAGCCGCATCACTGATGCCAAAGGTGCGCACACAGGTTGCAGGGTCGGGCAGCCGCATCACTGAGGCCAAAGGTGCGCACACATCTTGCAGGGTCAGGCAGACGCATCACTGATGCCAAAGGTGCGCACACAGGTTGCAGGGTCGGGCAGCCGCATCACTGAGGCCAAAGGTGCGCACACATCTTGCAGGGTCGGGCAGCCGTACCACTGAGGCCAAAGGTGTGCACACATCTTGCAGGGTCGGGCAGCCGCATCACTGAGGCCAAAGATGTGCGCACATCTTGCAGGGTCGGGCAGCCGCATCACTGAGCCAAAGGTGCACACACAGGTTGCAGGGTTGGGCAGCCACATCACTGAGGCCAAAGGTGCGCATACTTCTTGCAGGGTCGGGTGTTGATGTGCGCAGCTCCCTGGACCTCAGGCAGATGCAGTTCACTGAGGCCAAAGATGCGCACACAGGTTGCAGGGTCGGGCAGCCGCATCACTGAGGCCAAAGGTGCGCACAGATCTTGCAGGGTCGGGCAGCCGCATCACTGAGGCCAAAGGGGCGCACACATCTTGCAGGGTCGGGCAGCCGCATCACTGATGCCAAAGGTGCGCACACAGGTTGCAGGGTCGGGCAGCCGCATCACTGATGCCAAAGGTGCGCACACATGTTGCAGGGTCGGGCAGCCGCATCACTGAGGCCAAAGGTGCGCACACATCTTGCAGGGTCGGGCAGCCGCATCACTGAGGTGAAAGGTGCGCACAGATCTTGCAGGGTTGGGCAGCCGCATCACTGAGGCCAAAGGTGCGCACACATCTTGCAGGGTCAGGCAGCCGCATCACTGCGGCCAAAGGTGCGCACAGATCTTGCAGGGTTGGGCAGCCACATCACTGAGGCCAAAGGTTCGCACACATGTTGCAGGGTCGGGCAGCCGCATCACTGAGGCCAAAGGTGCGCACACATTTTGCAGGGTCGGGCAGCCGCATCACTGAGGCCAAAGGTGTGCACACATCTTTGCAGGGTCGGGCAGCCGCATCACTGAGGCCAAAGGTGCACACACATCTTGCAGGGTCGGGCAGCCGCATCAGTGAGGCCAAAGGTGCGCACAGATCTTGCAGGGTCGGGCAGCCGCATCACTGAGGCCAAGGGTGAGCACACAGGTTGCAGGGTCGGGCAGCCGCATCACTGAGGCCAAAGGTGCGCACACATCTTGCAGGGTCAGGTGTTGATGCACGCAGCTCCCTGGAACTCGGGCAGCCGCAATTCACTGAGGCCAAAGATGCGCACACATCTTGCAGGGTCGGGCAGCCGCATCACTGAGGGCAAAGGTGCGCACACATCTTGCAGGGTCGGGCAGCCGCATCACTGAGGCCACAGGTGCGCACACATCTTGCAGGGTCGGCAGCTGCCTCACTGAGGCTAAAGGTGCGCACACAAGTTGCAGGGTCGGGCAGCCGCATCACTGAGGCCAAGGTGCGCCCACATGTTGCAGGGTCAGGCAGCCACATCACTGAGGCCAAAGGTGCGCCCACATCTTGCAGGGTCGGGCAGCCGCATCACTGAGGCCAAAGGTGCGCACAGATCTTGCAGGGTCGGGCAGCCGCATCACTGAGGCCAAAGGTGCGCACACAGGTTGCAGGGTCAGGCAGCCGCATCACTGAGGCCAAAGGTGCGCACACAGGTTGCAGGGTCGGGCAGCCGCATCACTGAGGCCAAAGGTGTGCACAGATCTTGCAGGGTCGTGCAGCCTCATCACTGAGGCCAAAGGTGCGCACACATCTTGCAGGGTCGGGTGTTGATGCACGCAGCTCCCTGGACCTCGGGCAGCCGCAATTCACTGAGTCCAAAGATGCGCACACATCTGAAAGAGACACGTTAGTGACAGATTCCTTACCTTAGAATATCCCCAGGCGTCAGGCTGGATCCGGAAAGTTTTTTGCGTAGCAGTACCCTTGCTCGTCGGTTGGCGGCGTCGTGCGGCTCCGCGTCCGTCGTCGGCGTCGTGATCGCCGGGATGACGTCGCGGGCAGTACTTAGGCGCCGCCCCTGCGCGCTGACGTCAGTTCTTCTTTTTCCGCGCCAGCAAGCGCAGATCCGGGAAGAGCAGTGCCCTGGTCATTTTTTGACCATACTTTTTGGTGAATTTTTCACTGTTTTTCTCTTCAAGGTGTCGTAGGGATGCCCGGTTTCAAACGTTGCGGCGCCTGTGCTCGGATGATGTCCGTCACCGACCCGCATTGGGAGTGTCTCTTCTGCCTCGGCCGAGGCCACGACACGGAGTCTTGTACCGACTGCCAGGCCCTCAGCCCGAAAGCTTTGCCGAGAGCGGTCTCGAAAGCTCCTCGAGGCCCGGCATTCGGCTCCGCGGAAGCCCCGGTCGCGTGAGAGGTCCAGGGGTCGATCGCGGAGTCCACACCGTTCGTCGGCATCGAAGTCTTCTTCGTCCGGTAAGTCGAAACATAAAAAGTCTAAAAAGCATCATCGCTCTAGGACTTCGCCTCGCCGGTCTCGCGACTCGGCTGAGGCCCCTCCCGGCACCGTCCCCGCCCCCGCGGCCCCGGACATGCCTGTGGAGTCGCCCCCGCAATACCCGCCCTTCCCGGGTTCGGGGGCGGATCCGGCCAAAGTGCAGGAATTCCTGTCGGCCATGGCCCGCCTCTTCGGGCCTCCAGGTCCCTCCGGTGCGCCTTCGGGCCCGCGGGCTCCGATGGGGTTGCTCCGGCGTCGCCGGCGGCTCCGGCCCCGGCGTCGCCCGTGCCTCCAGCCTCGATCCCGGCTCCGGCTTCGGCCCGGCCTCGATCCCGGCTCCGCAACCCCCATCGACGCCGGTCGACCTAACGACACCTCCGCCGGCGCCGATGTCTCCGGTGCCGTTCTCGGCGCCGCCTGGGACTCCGGGCGGCGTCGTTCCCAGTTCCTTCCGGCTCCGGACATGGACCCGGACCGGCGTCGCTCGGCGCCGGTTCCGGCGCCGATGAGACCTTGGGTCCCAAATGTCCCTCCTCCCCCTTATTTTGAACCTGAGGAGGACCAGGAGGACTGGGAGGGGTCTGATGACCCTCTGACACAACAGTGTCAGTACGATGAGGACTGGACAGAGGGTCTAGGGGATGCCAGTGGTCTGGATACTTCCCCTGACACTGGCATGCTGTCTCCTCCCATGGCTACGGAGGAGGAGCCAATTTTGCAACGGTGTTGCGTAGGGCGGCTGGAGCCTTACATCTCCAACTCCCTGCTGTGGCGGTCAAGGTTAATCTCTTGACAGAGGTGCTTCAGCCGGCAGCCTCCTCTACGGAGACTGTGCTGCCGTTTAACGACGCCCTCACTGACGTTCTTTTGGGCGCCTGGTCCAAGCCCAACACAGGGGCTCCTGTGGATAGGAACGTGTCCCGACGCCATCGCCCAGCTCCGGGCGACCCCCTGTTTCTCTCTGTCCACCCCACCCCTGAGAGCTTGGTTGTCCAAGCCTCCGCTTCCCAAACCGCCTTCCCTACCGCCCCTCCCGGATAGGGAATCCAAACGCCTGGATCAATTTGGGAAGAAGGGTTTTTCTTCCTCCAGTGCTGGCTTGCGGTCCATCAACACCGCTTGCCTTTTGGGCCGATATACCCACTCCTTGTGGGATTCGGTGGCGAATGTTTTGCCCCAGTGTTCTGAGGAGGTCCAGACACTACTTTCCCGCGCCATTGCGGAAGGAAGGGATGCGGCCAAATACACAATCAGATGTGGCCTTGATACCGCCGACTCGCTGGGCAGGTCTATTGCAACGACGGTGGCGCTACGACGCCACGCCTGGCTGAGAACCACTGGTTTTTCAGGGGATGTCCAGAATACTCTCATGGACATGCCCTTTGATGGAGATCGGTCTTTTTGGGTCCAAAGCAGACCATGCGTTGGAGCGCTTTAGGGACTCACGGGCTACTGCAAAGTCCCTGGGCCTTTCTGCTACACGCCCTCCGCTGACTTCTGCTTTTCGCCCCTATCGTGGCCACGGTAGGGCGCCCCTTCACGTCAGCAGCCCAGCCACCGGCCCGCGCAGCGGCGTCTTCGCGTGGCCGAGGGCGTGGATTCCGCCGTGGCGGATCGGGCAACTCAGCGTGCGGGTCAGGCCACCACCTCCAACCCGTCCGCGGCCTCCAAACCCTCCTAGTCCCTCCTTTCAGGTGCACAGCACGCCAGTAGGGGGCAGGGTCCGCCATCACCTTCCCCACTGGCGTACCATCACCTCGGACAGGTGGGTCTTGGACATTGTCCGAAGGGCTACTCACTCCCCTTCGAGTCTACCCCCAGCCATGCCACCTCAATTCCACCGCATGTCAGGGGATCACTTGAGTACTTCTGCAGAAGGAAGTCACGGCCCTCTTGGCCAAGAGGGCCATCGAGCATGTTCCGACCCCAGAAGTAGGGCGTGGTTGCTACTCCCACTACTTCCTGGTGCCCAAAAGGACAAGGAGGACATGCGTCCTATCTTGGACCTCCGGAACGTCAATCGCTTCCTCCGGAAGGAGAAGTTCAAGATGCTCACCCTAGCTCAGGTCTTGACTGCCCTCGACCCTGGAGACTGGTTGGTAGCGTTGGACTTGCAGGACGCATATTTCCACATCCCCGTCCTGCCGGCCCACCGGCGTTACCTTCGGTTCACGGTAGGCCTCGAGCATTTTCAGTTCACCGTGCTCCCCTTTGGCCTTACCAGTGCCCCTCGGGTGTTCACGAAAGTGATGGCGGTGGTTGCAGCTCATCTGCGCCGGCAGGGGTTTCAGTCTTCCCCTACCTCGACGACTGGCTGCTGAAGGCGGGCTCGTCCCAGGCAGTCGTCTCCCACCTCCAGACTACGGCCGAACTCCTGCACTCGCTGGGGTTCTCCATCAATGTGCCGAAGTCGCATCTGATTCCTTCTCCACAGCTCCTTTTCATCGGAGCAGTTCTGGACACGATGCAGTTTCGGGCCTATCCTCCCGAACGGCGAGTCCGGGATATTCAGGCTATGATTCCGATCTTTCAGCCTTTATCCTGGGTTTTGGTACGGATGACCCTGAGGCTGCTGGGCCTCATGGCCTCCTGCATCCTGCTGGTCAATCATGCCAGATGGCATATGCGGGCTCTGCAGTGGGACCTGAAGTTCCAGTGGGCGCAGCACCAGGGCAACCTGTCCGATCACGTCCAGATCTCGGAGGGGACTGCAAAACAGTTGCAGTGGTGGCTCTCCAACCGGCAATGGGTCATGGGCAGATCCCTCTCCTTCCCCAGCCAGAGCACACAGTTGTGACGGACGCGTCCCTTCTGGGATGGGGCGGTCACATGGGAGAGGCGGAGATCAGAGGCCTCTGGTCTCCGGCGGAGTCCCGGCTCCATATCAACATTCTGGAGCTCCGGGCGATCCGACTTGCACTCAAGGCATTCCTTCCCTCTGTCAAAGGGAAGGTAGTGCAGGTGTTCACAGACAACACCACCGCCATGTGGTACTGCAACAAACAAGGCGGGGTGGGGTCGTGGACCCTATGTCAGGAGGCTCTGCGCCTCTGGACATGGCTGGAACATCAGGGCATGTTCCTGATGGTTCAACACCTGGCAGGTTGGCTGAACGCCAGGGCGGACAAACTCAGCCGCAGGTGCATGATGGATCACGAATGGCGTCTTCACTCGGAAGTGGCGCAAGGACTCTTTCTACAGTGGGGAGAGCCTTGTTTAGATCTATTCGCCACCGAAGAGAACGTGCAATGTCATCAGTTCTGCGCGTTGGAATTTCCAAGGCGGCACTCGCTCGGCGACGCTTTTCGTCACGAGTGGAGTTGCGGTCTATTGTACGCCTTTCCGCCCATACCACTTCTACCCAGAGTGTTGAAGAAGATTCGGCACGACCGGGCCCAAGTCATTCTTGTGGCTCCGGACTGGGCTCGAAGAGTTTGGTATCCCGAGCTACTCAATATGAGCGTAGATCCCCCGATCCGTCTGCCTCTTCGGGAGGATCTTCTGTCGCAGCAGCAGGGGACGGTCCTCCACCGAACCTGTCCAGTCTACACCTGCTTGCGTGGAGATTGAGCGGCGGCAGTTGATTCCTTTCGACTTGCCTCCCGAAGTTTGTGATGTGATTCTGGCAGCCAGGCGTCCCTCCACTAAAGTGGTATACGCCTGCAGGTGGAACAAATTTGTGGCATGGTGCACAGCAAAGGCTGTGAATCCCCTTTCTGCCCCTCTTTCTGAGGTCCTTCTGTTCCTTCTCTCTCTGGCCCAACAGGGTTCTGCCCCATCAAGGGTTATCTTTGTGCTATCTCGGCCTTCCTCAGGCTCCCTGATCAGCCCTCCCTTTTCAAGTCCCCTGTTGTTAACAGGTTCTTAAAAGGCATTACACACCTCTTCCCTCCTGTTCCGTTTGTAATGCCTCAGTGGGACTTGAACTTGGTTCTTACCTTTTAATGTGCGCTCCCTTTGAGCCTCTACATAACTGTCCTCTTCGTCTTCTGACTCTGAAGACAGCCTTTCTGGTGGCCATCACCTCCGCTCGGCGGGTGAGTGAGCTCCAGGCTCTATCTTGCAAACCTCCCTTTCTGTCTGTTCATCCAGACAAGGTTGTTCTTCGGACGCGTCCGTCCTTCTTGCCAAAGGTGGTTACTGCTTTCCACATTGGGCAGACCATCACTTTGCCCACCTTCTTTCCGCATCCTTCCAGAGAGGAAGAGAGGCTCCACCGTCTGGACCCAAAACGTGCGCTCTCCTTCTATATTGACCGCACAAAACACTTCCCGGGTGGATGACCAGCTCTTTGTTGGCTACGTGGGCGCCAAAAAGGTCGGGCGGTGCACAAGAGGACCATCTCCCACTGGGTTACCTTGTGCATCAAGACCTGCTATTCTTTGGCTAAGAAGGAGCCTCCTGTTGGGCTGCGTGCCCATTCCACCAGGGCAACGGCTGCTACCACGGCCTTGGGCCGTGGTGTTCCGCTGCCGGTTATCTGTCAGGCAGCTACGTGGGCCTCGCTGCACACATTTACAAAGCATTACTGCCTTGACAGTCAGGTCTGGAGGGACGGCTTCTTTGGCCGTTCTGTCCTCCAGGACTTCCTTGTCTGATCTTTGTTCGCAGACCCACCACCGGGGTTGGTATTGCTGGGGTATCTATTCTAAGGTAAGGAATCTGTCACTAACGTGTCTCTTTCAGATGCACAAGTTACTAACTTGTGTAACGATATATCTGTAAGAGACAGTAGTTAGTGACAGATTCCTGCCCCACCATCCTCCCCGTTCTGCGAACTGATTTCTAGGGTTAAGGACATCCCTTTCAGGGCCCTAGTATTTTTCAGACACCTATGTCAGCTTCTTGCATGGCTCTGCGTTCCTGGCGCGGAAAGTCGTGTACAGAACTGGCGTCAGCGCGCAGGGGCGGCGCCTAAGTACTGCCCGCGACGTCATCCCGGCGATCACGGCGCCCGGCCGACGGACGCGGAGCCGCACGACGCCGCCTACCGACGCGCAAAGGTACTGCTACGCAAAAAGCTTTCCGGATCCAGCCTGACGCCTGGGGATATTCTAAGGTAAGGAATCTGTCACTAACTACTGTCTCTTACAGATATATCGTTACACAAGTTAGTAACTTGTGCATCTTGCAGGGTCGGGCAGCCGCATCACTGAGGGCAAAGGTGCGCACACATCTTGAAGGGTCGGGCAGCCGCATCACTGAGGCCACAGGTGCGCACACATCTTGCAGGGTCGGGCAGCTGCCTCGCTGAGGCTAAAGGTGCGCACACAAGTTGCAGGGTCAGGCAGCCGCATCACTGAGGCCAAGGTGCGCACACAGGTTGCAGGGTCGGGCAGCCGCATCACTGCAGCCAAAGGTGCGCACACAGGTTGCAGGGTCGGGCAGCCGCATCACTGAGGCCAAAGGTGCGCACAGATCGTGCAGGGTCGGGCAGCCGCATTTCACTGAGGCAAAAGGTGCACACACATCTTGCAGGGTCGGGTGTTGATGCGCGCAGCTCCCTGGACCTCGGGCAGCCACAATTCACTGAGGCCAAAGATGCGCACACATCTTGCAGGGTCGGGTAGCCGCATCACTGAGGGCAAAGGTGCGCACACATCTTGCATGGTCGGGCAGCCGCATCACTGAGGCCAAAGGTGCGCACACATCTTGCAGGGTCGGGCAGCCGCATCACTGAGGCCAAAGGTGCGCACACAAGTTGCAGGGTCGGGCAGCCGCATCACTGAGGCCAAAGGTGCGCACACAGGTTGCTGGGATGTGCAGCCACATCACTGAGGCCAAAGGTGCGCCCACATGTTGCAGGGTCGGAAGCCACATCTCTGAGGCCAAAGGTGCGCACAGATCTTGCAGGGTCGGGCAGCCGCATCACTGAGGCCAAAGGTGCGCACAGATCTTGCAGGGTCGGGCAGCCGCATCCCTGAGGCCAAAGGTGCGCACACAGGTTCTAGGGTCGGGCAGCCGCATCACTGAGGCCAAAGGTGCGCACACAGGTTGCAGGGTCGGGCAGCCGCATCACTGAGGCCAAAGGTGCGCACAGGTCTTGCCGAGTCAGGCAGCCGCATCACTGAGGCCAAAGGTGCGCACACATCTTGCAGGGCCAGGCAGCCGCATTACTGAGGCCAAAGGTGTGCACACAGGTTTCAGGGTCCGGCAGCCGCATCACTGAGGCCAAAGGTGCACACACAGGTTGCAGGGTCGGGCAGCCGCATCACTGAGGCCAAAGGTGAGCACACATCTTGCAGGGTCGGGCAGCCGCACTGCTGAGGCCAAAGGTGCGCACACATCTTGCAGGGCCGGGCAGCCGCATCACTGAGGCCAAAGGTGCGCACACATCCTGCAGGGTCGGGCAGCCGCATCACTGAGCCAAAGGTGCGCACACAGGTTGCAGGGTCGGGCAGCCGCATCACTGAGGCCAAAGGTGCGCACAGATCTTGCAGGGTCGGGCAGCCGCATCACTGAGGCCAAAGGTGCGCACAGATCTTGCAGGGTTGGGCAGCCGCATCACTGATGCCAAAGGTGTGCACACAGGTTGCAGGGTCGGGCAGCCGCATCATTGAGGCCAAAGGTGCGCACACAGGTTGCAGGGTCGGGCAGCCGCATCACTGAAGCCAAAGGTGCGCACACATCTTGCAGGGTCGGGCAGCCGTACCACTGAGGCCAAAGGTGTGCACACATCTTGCAGGGTCGGGCAGCCGCATCACTGAGGCCAAAGATGCGCGCACATCTTGCAGGGTCGGGCAGCCGCATCACTGAGCCAAAGGTGCGCACACAGGTTGCAGGGTCGGGCAGCCGCATCACTGAGGCCAAAGGTGCGCATTCTTACTGCAGGGTCGGGTGTTGATGTGCGCAGCTCCCTGGACCTCAGGCAGATGCAATTCACTGAGGCCAAAGATGCACACACAGGGTGCAGGGTCGGCCAGCCGCATCACTGAGGCCAAAGGTGCGCACACACCTTGCAGGGTCGGGTGTTGATGCGTGCAGCTCCCTGGACCTCGGGGAGCCGCAATTCACTGAGGCCAAATATGCGCACACATGTTGCAGGGTCGGGCAGCTGCATCACTGAGGCCAAAGGTGCGCACACATGTTGCAGGGTCGGGCAGCCGCATCACTGAGGCCAAAGGTGCGCATACAGGTTGCAGGGTCGGGCAGCCGCATCACTGAGGCCAAAAGTGCCCACACATCTTGCAGGGTCGGGCAGCCGCAACACTGAGGCCAAAGGTGTGCACACATCTTGCAGGGTCGGGCAGCTGCATCACTGAGGCCAAAGATGCGCGCACATCTTGCAGGGTCGGGCAGCCGCATCACTGAGCCAAAGGTGCGCACACAGGTTGCAGGGTCGGGCAGCCGCATCACTGAGGCCAAAGGTGCGCACAGATCTTGCAGGGTCGGGCAGCCGCATCACTGAGGCCAAAGGGGCGCACACATCTTGCAGGGTCGGGCAGCCACATCACTGATGCCAAAGGTGCGCACACAGGTTGCAGGGTCGGGCAGCCGCATCACTGAGGCCAAAGGTGCGCACACATGTTGCAGGGTCGGGCAGCCGCATCACTGAGGCCAAAGGTGCGCACACATCTTGCAGGGTCGGGCAGCCGCATCACTGAGGTGAAAGGTGCGCACAGATCTTGCAGGGTTGGGCAGCCGCATCACTGAGGCCAAAGGTGCGCACACATCTTGCAGGGTCAGGCAGCCGCATCACTGCGGCCAAAGGTGCGCACAGATCTTGCAGGGTTGGGCAGCCACATCACTGAGGCCAAGGTGCGCACACATGTTGCAGGGTCGGGCAGCCGCATCACTGAGGCCAAAGGTGCGCACACATTTTGCAGGGTCGGGCAGCCGCATCACTGAGGCCAAAGGTGCGCACACATCTTTGCAGGGTCGGGCAGCCGCATCACTGAGGCCAAAGGTGCACACACCTCTTGCAGGGTCGGGCAGCCGCATCAGTGAGGCCAAAGGTGCGCACAGATCTTGCAGGGTCGGGCAGCCGCATCACTGAGGCCAAAGGTGAGCACACAGGTTGCAGGGTCGGGCAGCCGCATCACTGAGGCCAAAGGTGCGCACACATCTTGCAGGGTCAGGTGTTGATGCACGCAGCTCCCTGGACCTCGGGCAGCCGCAATTCACTGAGGCCAAAGATGCGCACACATCTTCCAGGGTCGGGCAGCCGCATCACTGAGGGCAAAGGTGCGCACACATCTTGCAGGGTCGGGCAGCCGCATCACTGAGGCCACAGGTGCGCACACATCTTGCAGGGTCGGGCCGCTGCCTCACTGAGGCTAAAGGTGCGCACACAAGTTGCAGGGTCGGGCAGCCGCATCACTGAGGCCAAAGGTGCGCCCACATGTTGCAGGGTCAGGCAGCCACATCACTGAGGCCAAAGGTGCGCCCACATCTTGCAGGGTCGGGCAGCCGCATCACTGAGGCCAAAGGTGCGCACAGATCTTGCAGGGTCGGGCAGCCGCATTACTGAGGCCAAAGGTGCGCACACAGGTTGCAGGGTCAGACAGCCGCATCACTGAGGCCAAAGGTGCGCACACAGGTTGCAGGGTCGGGCAGCCTCATCACTGAGGCCAAAGGTGCTTCCAGATCTTGCAGGGTCGGGCAGTGTTAGACCTGTCAGCCCTAGGGTGGTCTTTCCCTATTTTTTTCCCCTTTTTCGCCTCCTTTTTGCCACCATATTTTTACTGGACCTAGGTCTCTGGGCACCTTGCCACTGCTAGCCAGTGCTGAGGTGCAGGTGCTCTCTCTCACTCAAGATGGCTGCCACAGGCCCCTGCTAATGCAGAGGGGCCTGACGCGCATACACTCTAGTAGCCAGGGTCAAGCTGGGGTATAGGGATACAGTATCCATTCCATCCCCGCCTCTGGGCCACATAGCCAGGCATGTAGAAGGTTCCAGAACCTTCCGGGCTGTGGGAGGAGTTATGTTTTGCCGCCTTTGGGAGAGTCACCTGACCTAGGAGTATAAAAGGCTTGGAGGGAAAACTTTCTAGTCAGTTGACGAGGCACCACTGAACCTGGGAGAACCTCCACCGGAGTATAGGCTTTAGGGCCTAGGGGGGAGACCTACACTACTGCTGCTGACAGGGCTGAGGCCCTGCTGGAGTAAGATAGCTGAGGAACGCCCACCACCCACTGACCTTGCCCAGTGTGAAGGGACCCAGGGAACCACCTTCAGCGTGCGGGGAGGAACATCAAGCACTCCCAGACCACCAACTCATCCCCCCCCCTCATAAGAAGAAACTTCTGACAGGAAACTTTGACAAGAAACTTATAATAAGGAACTTCTGACAAGAAACTTACAACCAGAAGTGCCTAAGAAGCAACCAAGCTGAAGCAGTCGCAAGACACCTTAACTTGAGGAGGCCTGACCGTCCAGCAAGGCCTAAAGCCTAAAACTGCCCAACTGGGGATCACCAGGTAAAGCGCCGTACCCTGAAGCGCTAGACCTTCACCCCCTATTCATTTTTGCCTGTTACTGGGCTGCCCCCAAGTACTTTACCAGTCAGCCCTGCCCACAGGCTGCTGGTGCACCCTGCGTTCTGTTGCCCCTCAGGTCACTGACCTTGTGGAGGAGATCACCGCCGCGGCCGCCGCCGCCGCCTGAGAAGAGGCACCGTGTGGTGAGGTGCGCCGTCGCGCCCTCACCGTAGGAAGCGCTGATGTGAGGGAAGCCCCTCAGGTGTGTGTGGTGAGGTGCGCCGTCCGCGCCCTCACCGAAGCTTCCAAACACTGGGCCCGGGGCCCTCATCGCCGCCGTCGCGGCCAAAGAATTGCCCCCGCCGCGGCCAAAGAATTGCCTCCGCCGCGGCCAAAGAATTGCCCCCGCCGCCGTCGCGGCCGAAGAATCGCCTCCGCCGCCGTCGTGGCCCAAGAAATCGCCAGCGCGATCTACGGCGAGGCCTCCAGGCCCCGCAGACGCCGTTGCCGAGCAACCAGGGGTCACCGGGCGTGACCCAGGAACGCCGCGCATCGATTGGGCGCCGGCCCCGGTCACGCCCCCAGCGCCGAAGGAAGCCCGGGAAGAGTCCCGGCAGTGCAGAGGGAGACGGGGAGCCGGCCGGAGAGGACTGCCGGCTCCCGCTCCCTTCCCCGGCAGCCCTGAGCCCGCCAACCTCACTTACCTTGATCCCGGGGGCCGGAGGAGGGTGATCCCGGCCCCCGCAACGCACCGCGAGTCAGTTCCCTGATCCCGGGGGCCGGAGTAAGATGATACCGGCCCCCGCAGCGTCCCGCTCACAGTCCCTGAAGCCGCACCGTGCCGTCCAGGCATATCCTGATCCCGGGGGCCGGAGTAAGGGTGTCATGTTATTGCGTTGGCATTTCTGAGTCAGAGTAAGAGTGTGCTGCACAACTGCCTTACACATTGCCTTCGCGTGCCTTCCCCGCTTCACGCCATGCTACCGTGGCGGACTCGGTAAACCCGGTTCCAACATTTGGTGTTCAGCGGTTGGATAAGGACTGGTGCTTGTGCAGCACCCTACAGTGACTGCCACAATTAGACACCTATTGTAATGAAAGTGCTAGGAATTCTTTTGTGATTGCTGATTGTGTACATTCCTGCGTTAGACCTGCTACCAGTCTAGAACCCTTTCCCTAAATTGTCTGGGACCCCACCTAGGAGGATGGAGTTGGAGTTAGCCAACCTAGAAAGGTATACGGTGACACAGCTCAAGGAGTTCTGCCTAGAGAGGGGGGTGGCCGTCAAGCGAGGTGCCAGGAAGGGAGTGCTTCAGAAAGCTTTGAGGGCATGGGTAATGGCCCACCCGGAGGGAAGAGGGGACGAGGAGCAGGGGAGACAGACAGCCCAGAAGAACTGGACCTACTGCACATTGATGTTAGCGAGAATATGTTGCCAGGAAGACGTTCCAGGGCAGGCAGTAGTGCGTCAGGGGGAGTTTGTCGGCAGAGGAATTTGAGGATAGGAGGGAGGAGAGGCAATTAACATTAGAACTTGCTAAGATGGAAAGAGAAGGAGAACAGGCAAGGCTAGCCATGGAGGAAAGGAAGCTTGCACATGAGCTTAGCCTGAAGGAACTGGAGCTCCGAGCCTTGCAGATGGAGATGCAGGGCAGAGTGAATGGTGGCAGCGTACCTGCTGGGGTTCCACAGGAGCCCAAATTCTATTTACCCAGAGAGATGATAGCCAGTTTTAGTGTAGGTGATGACATCAATAAGTGGTTGGCGGCGTATGAGGTAGCTTTGGTGGCCCATAGAGTTCCTGAGAGCTACTGGGGAGGAGGTCTTTATAGGTACATACCTCCACTAGTAAGGGACACACTTTTAACTTTGGATTAGGGGGAGCAGACTAACTACCCTATCATGAAGGAGGCCCTGCTCAAGAAGTTTGGCCTCACCCCGGAGAAGTACTGCCAAAAGTTCCGCAACAGCCACAAGCTTCACACACAAAACTGGGTGGATTTTTTTGATTATGCCCGGAAGGCATTGGAGGGTTGGGTGCGTGGCAGCAACGTTGACAATTACACTGGGCTGTATGACCTGTTCTTGAGAGAGCACCTCCTAGAGAAATGTTTTCCGGAGCTGCGCCAGTACTTGGTGGACCGCAAGCTGACCAATCCTAGGGAGCTTGCGGAGGAGGCAGACACGTGGGTCAGCACTCGGGTGTCCCACAAGGGAGCCGGGGCAGACCCCCCAAAGGTGGACAGGGGCTCCCCAGAAGAAAGAGGGGGAGATAAAAGAGGGAGTTCTTTAAAGGTCCCCAAAATAGACCGCCTGGGAGAGGGGTAGGTTCCCCATCCAAATCTGGATCCCAGAAACCCACTTATCCTGACAGGAGTCAGCAACCCAGAACTCTCCGGTGCTATGAGTGCGGGGAGGTTGGACATTACAAGGGGGATCCCCAGTGTCGCAAGAGAACCCCAGCCCCCACAGGAGGTAAGAGCCCGGGGTGGCCAGTGTAGCGCTTGGGGAGGAGTTGTCCCTAGGTAGGGGAGGTGAGTGGACAGGCTTGACCTTAGTTTCCCTGGGGGATAGAGAGATCATCCCACGGGTTCAGGTACCCATGAACACTGCCAAGTATCGGCAGAGGGTCCTGGTGAACGGGGAGGAGGTGGAGGCTCTGAGGGACACAGGTGCCAGCATGACAATGGTGAGACGTCAGCTGGTGTCCCCAGAGCAGGTGATTCCTGAGGAATTCCACCCAGTTGTTATGGCTGATAATAGCCTGGGTCATTACCCCGTGGCCCAAGTTCCCTTTGAGTGGGGAGGAGTATCAGGTCTGTTGAAGGTTGCGGTGAGCCCTGCCATGCCAGTTGACTGTCTGCTGGGCAACGACTTGGAACATACTGCCTGGAGGGAGGTAGAGTTCAATGCCCATGCTGAGATGTTGGGATTACCAGGATGGACTTGCGTCGTCACGCGGTCCATGGCTGCCCGACAAGGAACTCAGCTCGGGTTGGAGCCTGAAATAATGGCCCAGCCCACTGCTGGACGAGGAGATGTCCAGGAGGAGACACCCGGTGAGATGGATGGGGAGCCCACGGAGGTGACCCCGGAGTCCGCTGAGGTGGTTGGTGTTCCCGTGGGGGACCTGCCAACCCCTGCAGAGTGGCAGGTGGAAGGAGGGCCTACCCGGGAGGAATTTTGCCGGGCGCAGAAGGAGTGCCCTACGCTTGAAGGCATGCGGCATCAGGCCGAAGCCCAAGCAGCTGGAACAGAGACTGGTAACTACCATGTCTACTGGGAGGATGGTCTCCTCTACAGTGAGCCTAAGGCTCCGGTGCATGGGTCATCACGAGCCGTGGTGGTCCCCCAATGCTACCGAGCCTTTCTGCTAGAGTTGGCACACGAAATACCACTAGCAGGACACCTGGGCCAAGACAAGACGTTTGCGCGTCTAGTCCCACATTTTTACTGGCCCAGGATGCGCGTCACTTCTGACACTTTTTGCAAGACTTGCACCACTTGCCAAGCGAGCGGCAAGACAGGGACTAAAGTGAAGGTCCCTCTAGAACCTCTCCCAGTTGTCGATACCCCTTTTGAGCGGGTAGGGATTGACACTGTCGGGCCATTGGACCCGCCGACTTCTGCAGGACATAGGTTCATTTTGGTGCTGGTAGACCACGCCACCCGGTACCCAGAGGCAATACCTCCGAGGACCATCACTGCACCGGTGGTGGCGCGGGCCCTGATGGGGATTTTTACCCGAGTAGGATTCCCCAAGGTCGTGGTGTCAGATAGGGGCACGAATTTCATGTCGGCCTACATGCAGGCCATGTGGAAGGAGTGTGGAGTGACCTACCGGTTCTCCACTCCTTACCACCCCCAGACGAACGGGCTCGTGGAGCGCTTTAACAAAACCTTGAAGGGGATGATCAGGAGCCTACCCGAGGACTTGAGAAGAAAGTGGGACGTCCTCTTACCCTGTCTGCTCTTCTCCTACCGAGAGGTGCCGCAGAAGGGGTCGGTTTCAGCCCCTTTGAGCTGCTCTATGGCCACCCCGTTCGGGGGCCCTTCAGTCTTGTCAAGGAGGGGTGGGAGAAGTCTTCCTCGAAGCTTCCCCGTGATGTGGTCAGCTATATGCTGGCATTCCGCAGCCAAGTGGCCAAGCTGTGGAAGGAGGCCTCGGACAATCTAGAGGCAAGTCAAGCCGTCATGAAGAAATGGTATGACCAGAACGCGCGGACGGTAGAGTTAGGCAGCTGGACAGAAGGTGTGGGTCATGGAGCCAGGAGAGCTTAGCGCCCTCCAGGACCGGTGGACTGGGCCGTTTGAGATCTTGGAAAGGAGAGGCCAGACCACATATGTCGTTGATGTGAAGACCCCACGTCAACCCCACAGGGTGTTCCACGTCAACTGCCTGAAGCCCCACCAGGAGCGTTCAGAACTCACTCTCCTAATGATAACAGATGGAAGTGAGGAGGAGGAGAGTGAGCCTCTTCCAGACCTTCTGGCGGCCCATGAGAAGGATGGTTCGGTAGAGGGAGTGGTCCTCGCCCCATCCTTAACCCCAGAGCAACAGAGGGACTGCCGCCAGGTCTTGGGGCAGTACGCCTCGTTGTTCTCCCTCACGCCTGGAATCACGCACCTGTGTACCCATAATGTGGACACAGGGGACAGTCCGCCAGTAAAAACCAAGTCTTACCGGCTGTCCGATAAGGTCAAGGCTAGTATCCAGGGTGAGGTTACCAAGATGCTAGAACTGGGAGTGATTGAGCCTTCCAGTAGCCCTTGGGCTAGTCCGGTGGTGTTGGTGCCGAGCGGCCCCACCGGGCACCACACCAGAACTTCGGTTCTGTGTGGATTACCGTGGACTCAACTCAGTCACAAAGACCGACGCTCACCCGATCCCTCGGGCGGATGAGCTCATCGACCGGCTGGGAGCAGCCCGGTATTTGAGTACCATTGATTTGACGATGGCCAAGACCATCGAACGAGAAGCCTTTGCTGTGGTTTGGGCTGTCAAGAAGTTGAGGCCATACCTTTTTGGTTGTCACTTCCTGATCCAGACCGACCACAGACCCCTTCGCTGGCTCATGCAGATGAGAGGCGAAAACCCCAAGTTGTTGAGGTGGTCCATTTCCCTCCAGGGGATGGACTTTCGGGTGGAACATCGACCCGGTGTAGACCACGCCAACGCTGACGGTCTCTCCCGGTTTTCCGCCTTAGCGAAGAGAATTCCCTAGAGGTTGGGAAGCTCTCCCCTCTTTCGGCTGGGGGACGCGTGTTAGACCTGTCAGCCCTAGAGTGGTCTTTCCCTATTTTTTTTCCCTTTTTCGCCTCCTTTTTGCCACCATATTTTTACTGGACCTAGGTCTCTGGCCACCTTGCCACTGCTAGCCAGTGCTGAGGTGCAGGTGCTCTCTCTCACTCAAGATGGCTGCCACAGGCCCCTGCTACTGCAGAGGGGCCTGACGCGCATACACACTAGTAGCCAGGGTCAAGCTGGGGTATAGGGATACAGTATCCATTCCATCCCCGCCTCCGGGCCACATAGCCAGGCATGTAGAAGGTTCCAGAACCTTCCGGGCTGTGGGAGGAGTTATGTTTTGCCGCCTTTGGGAGAGTCACCTGACCTAGGAGTATAAAAGGCTTGGAGGAAAACTTTCTAGTCAGTTGCTGAGGCACCACTGAACCTGGGAGAACCTCCGCCGGAGTATAGGCTTTAGGGCCTAGGGGGAGACCTACACTACTGCTGCTGACAGGGCTGAGGCCCTGCTGGAGTAAGATAGCTGAGGAACGCCCACCACCCACTGACCTTGCCCAGTGTGAGGGGACCCAGGGAACCACCTTCAGTGTGCGGGGAGGAACATCAAGCACTCCCAGACCACCAACTCATTCCCCCCCCTCATAAGAAGAAACTTCTGACAGGAAACTTTGACAAGAAACTTATAATAAGGAACTTCTGACAAGAAACTTACAACCAGAAGCGCCTAAGAAGCAACCAAGCTGAAGCAGTCGCAAGACACCTTAACTTGAGGAGGCCTGACCGTCCAGCAAGGCCTAAAGCCTAAAACTGCCCAACTGGGGATCACCAGGTAAAGCGCCGTACCCTGAAGCGCTAGACCTTCACCCCCTATTCATTTTTGCCTGTTGCTGGGCTGCCCCCAAGTACTTTACCAGTCAGCCCTGCCCACAGGCTGCTGGTGCACCCTGCGTTCTGTTGCCCCTCAGGTCACTGACCTTGTGGAGGAGATCACCGCCGCGGCCGCCGCCACCTGAGAAGAGGCACCGTGTGGTGAGGTGCGCAGTCGCGCCCTCACCGGAGGAAGCGCTGAGGTGAGGGAAGCCCCTCAGGTGTGTGTGGTGAGGTGCGCCGTCCGCGCCCTCACCGAAGCTTCCAAACACTGGGCCCGGGGCCCTCATCGCCGCCGTCGCGGCCAAAGAATTGCCCCCGCCGTGGCCAAAAATTGCCTCGCCGCGGCCAAAGAATTGCCTCCGCCGCGGCCAAAGAATTGCCCCCGCCGCCGTCGCGGCCGAAGAATCGCCTCCGCCGCGGCCCAAGAAATCGCCAGCGCGATCTACGGCGAGGCCTCCAGGCCCCGCAGACGCCGTTGCCGAGCAACCAGGGGTCGCCGGGCGTGACCCAGGAAGGACGCGCATCGATTGGGCGCCGGCCCCGGTCACGCCCCCAGCGCCGAAGGAAGCCCGGGAAGAGTCCCGGCAGTGCAGAGGGAGACGGGGAGCCGGCCGGAGAGGACTGCCGGCTCCCGCTCCCTTCCCCGGCAGCCCTGAGCTCGCCAACCTCACTTACCTTGATCCCGGGGGCCGGAGGAGGGTGATCCCGGCCCCCGCAACGCGCCGCGAGTCAGTTCCCTGATCCCGGGGGCCGGAGTAAGGTGATACCGGCCCCCGCAACATCCCGCTCACAGTCCCTGAAGCCACACCGTGCCGTCCAGGCATATCCTGATCCCGGGGGCCGGAGTAAGGTGATACCGGCCCCCGCAACGTCCAGCCAGTCCGGCCTGAAGGCCGAGGTACCCCTACCGGGCCCCGCCCCCCAGAACACGGGCCGGGCCTGGGGGACTGCCAGTCGCCCTGAAGCGCGACCAACGACCAACATCACAGGTGAGCCCAGGAGGCCCCTAGGGCCCACAAAACGCCACTGGGGGCCGGGGGCCACCATTAACCCCATAAGTAATTGTATAACTTTCCACATGAGGCGAGGCCCCGGAGAGGAGTGGGCCTAGCCTAAAGTTAACCCCTAAGGGTCATAGAAGCCCCAGGATACTGGACATGTTGAGGGGTTCCCTACAGTATTTAATAACTTATTGCAGATGCCTATTGTAATTACTGCCTAGGCCATGCTTTTAACTGCGAAGTCTTTTACCACAGGGGAAAGTATTTAATTTAATTGAGTTGAAGTGTTTTATGTTACAGGTGTACTGGAATTGCGACGCCCACTGTACTGAATGTGGGCGCGCCTAGATTAATGCAGGCCTATTTAAATGTAAAGTGAAAAGCCTTCTTTTAAGTAATTGAATATGCTAAAGTGAACTGCATGTCTAGGCCCCTGTTTTATTAATGTACCTTGAGATCATTATTAAGTGCTACATGTAGGAGATAATTCCTGTGGCCTCTTAGTGGCCTACATTGTTGATGAGCTATGATGCTTTATTTAAAATGTGCCCCAATTGAGTAATGCAATGAATTTGAATGTAGATCTGAATTAATCTGCCTCATCTAATGCCAACTTAATTTATTTATAAAAGATCTTGATTTTAAATACAAAAGCCTGGTGTGGTGTCATGTTATTGCGTTCGCATTTCTGAGTCAGAGTAAGAGTGTGCTGCACAACTGCCTTACACATTGCCTTCGCGTGCCTTCCCCGCTTCACGCCATGCTACCGTGGCGGACTCGGTAAACCCGGTTCCAACAGTCGGGCAGCCGCATCACTGAGGCCAAAGGTGCGCACACATCTTGCAGGGTCGGGCAGCCGCATCACTGAGGCGAAAGGTGCACACAGATCTTGCAGGGTCGGGCAGCCGCATCACTGAGGCCAAAGGTGTGCACACATCTTGCAGGGTCAGGCAGCCGCATCACTGCGGCCAAAGGTGCGCACAGATCTTTCAGGGTTGGGCAGCCGCATCACTGAGGCCAAAGGTGCGCACACATGTTGCAGGGTTGGGCAGCCGCATCACTGAGGCCAAAGGTGCGCACACATCTTGCAGGGTCGGGCAGCCGCATCACTGAGGCCAAAGGTGCACACACATCTTTGCAGGGTCGGGCAGCCGCATCACTGAGGCCAAAGGTGCACACACAGGTTGCAGGGTCGGGCAGCCGCATCACTGAGGCCAAAGGTGGGCACACATCTTGCAGGTTCGGGTGTTGATGCGCGCAGCTCCCTGGACCTCGGGCAGCCGCAATTCACTGAGGCCAAAGATGCGCACACATCTTGCAGGGTCGGGCAGCCGCATCACTGAGGGCAAAGGTGCGCACACATCTTGCAGGGTCGGGCAGCCGCATCACTGAGGCCACAGGTGCGCACACATCTTGCAGGGTCGGGCAGCCGCCTCACTGAGGCCAAAGGTGCGCACACAAGTTGCAGGGTTGGGCAGCCGCATCACTGAGGCCAAAGGTGCGCCCACATGTTGCAGGGTCAGGCAGCCACATCACTGAGGCCAAAGGTGCACACACATGTTGCAGGGTCGGGCAGCCGAATCACTGAGGCCAAAGGTGCGCACACATCTTGCAGGGTCGGGCAGCCGCATCACTGAGGCCAAAGGTGCGCACACATCTTTGCAGGGTCGGGCAGCCGCATCACTGAGGCCAAAGGTGCACACGCATCTTGCAGGGTCGGGCAGCCGCATCACTGAGGCCAAAGGTGCACACAGATCTTGCAGTGTCGGGCATGCCGCATCACTGAGGCCAAAGGTGCGCACACAGGTTGCAGGGTCAGACAGCCGCATCACTGAGGCAAAAGGTGCGCACACAGGTTGCAGGGTCGGGCAGCCGCATCACTGAGGCCAAAGATGCGCACAGATCTTGCAGGGTCAGGCAGCCGCATCACTGAGGCCAAAGATGTGCGCACATCTTGCAGGGTTGGGCAGCCGCATCACTGAGCCAAAGGTGCGCACACAGGTTGCAGGGTCGGGCAGCCGCATCACTGAGGCCAAAGATGCGCATACTTCTTGCAGGGTCGGGTGTTTATGTGCGCAGCTCCCTGGACCTCAGGCAGATGCAATTCACTGAGGCCAAAGATGCACACACAGGTTGCAGGGTCGGCCAGCCGCATCACTGAGGCCAAAGGTGCGCACACACCTTGCAGGGTCAGGTGTTGATGCGTGCAGCTCCCTGGACCTCGGAAAGCCGCAATTCACTGAGGCCAAATATGCGCACACATGTTGCAGGGTCGGGCAGCCGCATCACTGAGGCCAAAGGTGCGCACACATGTTGCAGGGTCGGGCAGCCGCATCACTGAGGCCAAAGGTGCGCATACAGGTTGCAGGGTCGGGCAGCCGCATCACTGAGGCCAAAGGTGCCCACACATCTTGCAGGGTCGGGCAGCCGTACCACTGAGGCCAAAGGTGTGCACACATCTTGCAGGGTCGGGCAGCCGCATCACTGAGGCCAAAGATGCGCGCACATCTTGCAGGGTCGGGCAGCCGCATCACTGAGCCAAAGGTGCGCACACAGGTTGCAGGGTCGGGCAGCCACATCACTGAGGCCAAAGGTGCGCATACTTCTTGCAGGGTCGGGTGTTGATGTGCGCAGCTCCCTGGACCTCAGGCAGATGCAATTCACTGAGGCCAAAGATGCGCACACAGGTTGCAGGGTCGGGCAGCCGCATCACTGAGGCCAAAGGTGCGCACAGATCTTGCAGGGTCGGGCAGCCGCATCACTGAGGCCAAAGGGCGCACACATCTTGCAGGGTCGGGCAGCCGCATCACTGATGCCAAAGGTGCGCACACAGGTTGCAGGGTCGGGCAGCCGCATCACTGAGGCCAAAGGTGCGCACACATGTTGCAGGGTCGGGCAGCCGCATCACTGAGGCCAAAGGTGCGCACACATCTTGCAGGGTCGGGCAGCCGCATCACTGAGGCGAAAGTTGCGCACAGATCTTGCAGGGTCGGGCAGCCGCATCACGGAGGCCAAAGGTGCGCACACATCTTGCAGGGTCAGGCAGCCGCATCACTGCGGCCAAAGGTGCGCACAGATCTTGCAGGGTTGGGCAGCCACATCACTGAGGCCAAAGGTGCACACACATGTTGCAGGGTCGGGCAGCCGCATCACTGAGGCCAAAGGTGCGCACACATTTTGCAGGGTCGGGCAGCCGCATCACTGAGGCCAAAGGTGCGCACACATCTTTGCAGGGTCGGGCAGCCGCATCACTGAGGCCAAAGGTGCACACACATCTTGCAGGGTCGGGCCGCCGCATCACTGAGGCCAAAGGTGCGCACAGATCTTGCAGGGTCAGGCAGCCGCATCACTGAGGCCAAAGGTGAGCACACAGGTTGCAGGGTCGGGCAGCCGCATCACTGAGGCCAAAGGTGCGCACACATCTTGCAGGGTCAGGTGTTGATGCACGCAGCTCCCTGGACCTCGGGCAGCCGCAATTCACTGAGGCCAAAGAAGCGCACACATCTTGCAGGGTCGGGCAGCCGCATCACTGAGGGCAAAGGTGCGCACACATCTTGCAGGGTCGGGCAGCCGCATCACTGAGGCCACAGGTGCGCACACATCTTGCAGGGTCGGGCAGCTGCCTCATTGAGGCTAAAGGTGCGCACACAAGTTGCAGGGTCGGGCAGCCGCATCACTGAGGCCAAAGGAGCGCCCACATGTTGCAGGGTCGGGCAGCCACATCACTGAGGCCAAAGGTGCGCACACATGTTGCAGGGTCCGGCAGCCGCATCACTGAGGCCAAAGGTGCGCACACATCTTGCAGGGTCAGGCAGCCGCATCACTGAGGCGAAAGGTGTGCACAGATCTTGCAGGGTCGGGCAGCCGCATCACTGAGGCCAAAGGTGTGCACACATCTTGCAGGGTCAGGCAGCCGCATCACTGCGGCCAAAGGTGCGCACAGATCTTTCAGGGTTGGGCAGCCGCATCACTGAGGCCAAAGGTGCGCACACATGTTGCAGGGTCGGGCAGCCGCATCACTGAGGCCAAAGGTGCGCACACATCTTGCAGGGTCGGGCAGCCGCATCACTGAGGCCAAAGGTGCACACACATCTTTGCAGGGTCGGGCAGCCGCATCACTGAGGCCAAAGGTGCACACACAGGTTGCAGGGTCGGGCAGCTGCATCACTGAGGCCAAAGGTGCGCACACATCTTGCAGGTTCGGGTGTTGATGCGCGCAGCTCCCTGGACCTCGGGCAGCCGCAATTCACTGAGGGCAAAGGTGCGCACACATCTTGCAGGGTCGGGCAGCCGCATCACTGAGGCCACAGGTGCGCACACATCTTGCAGGGTCGGGCAGCCACCTCACTGAGGCCAAAGGTGCGCACACAAGTTGCAGGGTTGGGCAGCCGCATCACTGAGGCCAAAGGTGCGCCCACATGTTGCAGGGTCAGGCAGCCACATCACTGAGGCCAAAGGTGCGCACACAGGTTGCAGGGTCGGGCAGCCGCATCACTGAGGCCAAAGATGCGCACAGATCTTGCAGGGTCAGGCAGCTGCATCACTGAGGCCAAAGATGTGCGCACATCTTGCAGGGTCGGGCAGCAGCATCACTGAGGCCAAAGGTGCGCATACTTCTTGCAGGGTCGGGTGTTGATGTGCGCAGCTCCCTGGACCTCAGGCAGATGCAATTCACTGAGGCCAAAGATGCACACACAGGTTGCAATGTCGGCCAGCCGCATCACTGAGGCCAAAGGTGCACACACACCTTGCAGGGTCGGGTGTTGATGCGTGCAGCTCCCTGGACCTCGGGAGCCACAATTCACTGAGGCCAAATATGCGCACACATGTTGCAGGGTCGGGCAGCCGCATCACTGAGGCCAAAGGTGCGCACACATGTTGCAGGGTCGGGCAGCCGCATCACTGAGGCCAAAGGTGCGCATACAGGTTGCAGGGTCGGGCAGCCGCATCACTGAGGCCAAAGGTGCCCACACATCTTGCAGGGTCGGGCAGCCGTACCACTGAGGCCAAAGGTGTGCACACATCTTGCAGGGTCGGGCAGCCGCATCACTGAGGCGAAAGGTGCGCACACAGGTTGCAGGGTCGGGCAGCCGCATCACTGAGGCCAAGGGTGCGCACAGGTCTTGCCGGGTCAGGCAGCCGCATCACTGAGGCCAAAGGTGCGCACACATCTTGCAGGGTCGGTGTTAGACCTGTCAGCCCTAGGGTGGTCTTTCCCTATTTTTTTCCTTTTTCGCCTCCTTTTTGCCACCATATTTTTACTGGACCTAGGTCTCTGGGCACCTTGCCACTGCTAGCCAGTGCTGAGGTGCAGGTGCTCTCTCTCACTCAAGATGGCTGCCACAAGCCCCTGCTACTGCAGAGTGGCCTGACATGCATACACACTAGTAACCAGGGTCAGGCTGGGGTATAGGGATACAGTATCCATTCCATCCCCGCCTCTGGGCCACATAGCCAGGCATGTAGAAGGTTCCAGAACCTTCCGGGCTGTGGGAGGAGTTATGTTTTGCCGCCTTTGGGAGAGTCACCTGACCTAGGAGTATAAAAGGCTTGGAGGGAAAACTTTCTAGTCAGTTGATGAGGCACCACTGAACCTGGGAGAACCTCCGCCGGAGTATAGGCTTTAGGGCCTAGGGGGAGACCTACACTACTGCTGCTGACAGGGCTGAGGCCCTGCTGTAGTAAGATAGCTGAGGAACGCCCACCACCCACTGACCTTGCCCAGTGTGAGGGGACCCAGGGAACCACCTTCAGCATGCGGGGAGGAACACCAAGCACTCCCAGACCACCAACTCATCCCCCCTCATAAGAAGAAACTTCTGACAGGAAACTTTGACAAGGAACTTATAACAAGGAACTTCTGACAAGAAACTTACAACTAGAAGCGCCTAAGAAGCAACCAAGCTGAAGCAGTCGCAAGACCCCTTAACTTGAGGAGGCCTGACCGTCCAGCCAGGCCTAAAGCCTAAAACTGCCCAACTGGGGATCACCAGGTAAAGCGCCGTGCCCTGAAGCGCTAAACCTTCACCCCCTATTCATTATTGCCTGTTGCTGGGCTGCCCCCAAGTACTTTGCCAGTCAGCCATGCCCACAGGCTGCTGGTGCACCCTACTTTCTGTTGCCCCTCAGGTCACTGACCTTATGAAGGAGATCACCGCCGCGGCCGCCGCCGCCTGAGAAGAGGCACCGTGTGGTGAGGTGCGCCGTCGCGCCCTAACCGGGGGAAGCGCTGAGGTAAAGGAAGCCCCTCAGGTGTGTGAGGTGAGGAGCGCCGTCCGCGCCCTCACCGAAGCCTCCAGAGACTGGGCCCTGGGTCCTCATCGCCGCTGTCGCGGCCAAAGAATCATCGCCGCCGCCGAAGCGGCCAAAGAATTGCCCCCGCCGCGGCCAAAGAATCGTCTCCGCCGCCGAAGCGGCCCAAGAATTGCACCCGCCGCCGAAGCGGCCAGAGAATCGTCTCACCGCCGCGGCCAAAGAATTGCCACCGCCGCCGTCGTGGCCCAAGAAATCGCCAGCGCGATCTACAGCGAGGCCTCCAGGCCCCGCAGACGCCGTTGCCGAGCAACCAGGGGTCGCCGGGCGTGACCCAGGAAGGCGGCGCACCGATTGGGCGCCGGCCCCCAGTCATGCCCCAGCACCGAAGGAAGCCCGGGAAGAGCCCCGGCAGTGCAGAGGGAGACGGGGAGCCGGCCGGAGAGGACTGCCGGCTCCCGCTCCCTTCCCCAGCAACCCTGAGCCCCCACCTGCACTTACCCTGATCCCGGGGCCGGAGGAGGGTGATCCCGGCCCCCGCAACGTGCCGCATAGTTACTCCCTGATCCCGGGGGCCGGAGGAAGGCAATACCGGCCCCTGCAACGACCCGCAACACCGGCCAGAAGACCGATGCACCCCGACCGGGCCCCGCCCGACAAAACACGGGCCGGCCCGGAAGAACGCCAGTCGCCCTGAAGCGCGACCAACGACCACACCGCAGGTGAGCCCTGGAGGCCCCTAGGGCCCATAAGATGCCACTGGGGGCCGGGGGCCACTATTAACCCTTAAGATTTTAGTCCTACGAGGCGAGGCCCCAGAGAGGAGTGGGCCTGGCCTGAGTTAACCCCTGAGGGACCTAGAAGCCCCAGAATACAGGACATGTTGAGGGATTCCCCACATAGTTCATTCAGGTAATGATGATGCCCACAGTATTTAATAATTTATGCCGATGCCTATTATAATTACTGCCTAGGCCATGGTTTTAACTGTTAAGTCTTTACCACAAGGGGAAAGTGTTTAATGGAGTTGAGCTGAAGTGTACACCGCCAAGAGTTGCAGTATTTTATGTTACAGGTGTACTGGAGTTGCGACGCCCACTGTGCTGAATGTGGGTGCGCCTAGATTAATGCAGGCCTATTTAAATGTAACGTGAAAAGCCTTCTTTTAAATAATTGAATATGCTAAAGTGAACTGTATGTTTAGGCCTATGTTTTATTAACGTACCTTGAGATCATTATTAAGTGCTACGTGTAGGAGATAATTCCTGCGGCCTCTTAGTGGCCTACAATGTTGATGAGCTATGCAGCTTTATTTAAAATGTGCACCAGTTGAGTAATATAATGAATTTGAATGTAGATCTGAATTAACCTGCCTTATCTGATGCCAACTTAATTTATTTATAAAAGATCTTGATTTTAAATACAAAAGCCTGGTGTGGTGTCATGTTATTGCGTTCGCATTTGTGAGTCAAAGTGAGAGTGTGCTGCACAACTGCCTTACACATTGCCTTCGCGTGCCTTTCCCGCTTCACGCCATGCTACCGTGTCGGACTCGGTAACCCCGGTTCCAACAGTCGGGCAGCCGCATCACTGAGGCCAAATGTGTGCACACAGGTTTCAGGGTCCGGCAGCCGCATCACTGAGGCCAAAGGTGCGCACACAGGTTGCAGGGTCGGGCAGCCGCATCACTGAGGCCAAAGGTGAGCACAGATCTTGCAGGGTCGGGCAGCCGCACCACTGAGGCCAAAGGTGCGCACACATCTTGCAGGGTCAGGCAGCCGCATCACTGAGGCCAAAGGTGCGCACACATCTTGCAGGGTCGGGCAGCAGCATCACTGACGCCAAAGGTGCGCACACTTCTTGCAGGGTCGGGTGTTGATGCGCGCAGCTCCCTGGACCTCGGGCAGCTGCAGTTCACTGAGGCCAAAGATGCGCACACAGGTTGCAGGGTCGGGCAGCCGCATCACTGAGGCCAAAGGTGCGCACAGATCTTGCAGGGTCGGGCAGCCGCATCACTGAGGCCAAAGGTGCGCACACATCTTGCAGGGTCGGGCAGCCGCATCACTGATGCCAAAGGTGTGCACACAGGTTGCAGGGTCGGGCAGCCGCATCACTGAGGCCAAAGGTGTGCACACATCTTGCAGGGTCGGGCATCCGCACCACTGAGGCCAAAGATGCGCACACATCTTGCAGGGTCGGGCAGCCGCATCACTGAGGCCAAAGGTGCGCACACATCTTGCAGGGTCGGGCAGCCACATCACTGAGCCAAAGGTGCGCACACAGGTTGCAGGGTCGGGCAGCCGCATCACTGAGGCCTAAGGTGCGCACACTTCTTGCAGGGTCGGGTGTTGATGCGCGCAGCTCCCTGGACCTCGGGCATCTGCAATTCACTGAGGCCAAAGATGCACACACATGTTGCAGGGTCGGGCAGCCGCATCACTGAGGCCAAAGGTGCGCACACATGTTGCAGGGTCGGGCAGCCGCATCACTGAGGCCAAAGGTGCGCACACATCTTGTAGGGTCGGGCAGCCGCACCACTGAGGCCAAAGGTGCGCACACATCTTGCAGGGTCGGGCAGCCGCATCACTGAGGCCAAAGGTGCGCACACATCTTGCAGGGTTGGGCTGCCACATCACTGAGCCAAAGGTGCGCACACAGGTTGCAGGGTCGGGCAGCCGCATCACTGAGGCCAAAGGTGCACACACTTCTTGCAGGGTCAGGTGTTGATGCACGCAGCTCCCTGGACCTCGGGCAGCCACAATACACTGAGGCCAAAGATGCGCACACAGGTTGCAGGGTCGGGCAGCCGCATCACTGAGGCCAAAGGTGC
Organism: Calotriton arnoldi; assembly: GCA_963921515.1. Taxonomy (NCBI): domain Eukaryota; kingdom Metazoa; phylum Chordata; class Amphibia; order Caudata; family Salamandridae; genus Calotriton; species Calotriton arnoldi. The sequence goes on along the minus strand of CAWUFW010012893.1, from coordinate 322,651 downwards.
GCACAGATCTTGCAGGGTCGGGCAACCGCATCACTGAGGCCAAAGGTGCGCACACATCTTGCAGGGTCGGGCAGCTGCATCACTGAGGCCAAAGGTGCGCACACAGGTTGCAGGGTCGGGCAGCCGCATCACTGAGGCGAAAGGTGTGCGCGCAGCTCCCTCGACCTCGGGCAGCCGCATCACTGAGGCCAAATGTGCGCAAACAGGTTGCAGGGTCGGGCAGCCGCACCACTGAGGCCAAAGGTGCGCACACATCTTGCAGGTTCGGGCAGCCTCATGACTGAGGCCAAAGGTACGCACACATCTTGCAGGGTCGGACAGCCGCATCACTGAGGCCAAAGGTGCGCACACTTCTTGCAGGGTCGGGTGTTGATGTGCGCAGCTCCCTGGACCTCGGGCAGCCGCAATTCACTGAGGCCAAAGATGCGCACACAGGTTGCAGGGTCGGGCAGCTGCATCACTGAGGCCAAAGGTGCGCACAGATCTTGCAGGGTCGGGCAGCCGCATCACTGAGGCCAAAGGTGCGCACACAGGTTGCAGGGTCGGGCAGCCGTATCACTGAGGCAAAAGGTGCGCACACATCTTGCAGGGTCGGGTGTTGATGCGCGCAGCTCCCTGGACCTCGGGCAGTCGCAATTCACTGAGGCCAAAGATGCGCACACATCTTGCAGGGTCGGGTAGCAGCATCACTGAGGGCAAAGGTGCGCACACATCTTGCAGGGTTGGGCAGCCGCATCACTGAGGCCAAGGTGCGCACACATCTTGCAGGGTTGGGCAGCCGCAACAATGAGGCCAAAGGTGCGCACACAAGTTGCAGGGTCGGGCAGCCGCATCACTGAGGCCAAAGTTGCACACACAGGTTGCAGGGACGTGCAGCCGCATCACTGAGGCCAAAGGTGCGCCCACATGTTGCAGGGTCGGGCAGCCACATCACTGAGGCCAAAGGTGCACACACATGTTGCAGGGTCGGGCAGCCCCATCACTGAGGCCAAAGGTGCGCACACATCTTGCAGGGTTGGGCAGCCGCATCACTGAGGCCAAAGGTGCGCACACATCTTTGCAGGGTCGGGCAGCCGCATCACTGAGGCCAAAGGTGCGCACACATCTTGCAGGGTCGGGCAGCATCATCACTGAGGCCAAAGGTGCGCACAGATCTTGCAGGGTCGGGCAGCCGCATCACTGAGGCCAAAGGTGCGCACACAGGTTGCAGGGTCAGGCAGCCGCATCACTGCGGCCAAGGAGGGCACACAAGTTGCAGGGTCGGGCAGCCGCATCACTGAGGCCAAATGTGCGCACACATCTTGCAGAGTCGGGCAGCCGCATCACTGAGGCCAAAGGTGCGCACACATCTTGCAGGGTCGGGCAGCCGCATCACTGAGCCAAATGTGCGCACACAGGTTGCACGGTCGGGCAGCCGCATCACTGAGACCAAAGGTGCGCACACTTCTTCCAGGGTCGGGTGTTGATGCGCGCAGCTCCCTGGACCTCGGGCAGCTGCAATTCACTGAGGCCAAAGATGCGCACACATGTTGCAGGGTCGGGCAGCCGCATCACTGAGGCCAAAGGTGCGCACACAGGTTGCAGGGTCGGGCAGCCGCATCACTGAGGCCAAAGGTGCGCACACATCTTGCAGGGTCGGGCAGCCGCATCACTGAGCCAAAGGTGCGCACACAGGTTGCACGGTCGGGCAGCCGCATCACTGAGACCAAAGGTGCGCACACTTCTTGCAGGGTCGGGTGTTGATGCGCGCAGCTCCCTGGACCTCGGGCAGCTGCAATTCACTGAGGCCAAAGATGCGCACACATGTTGCAGGGTCGGGCAGCCCCATCACTGAGGCCAAAGGTGCGCACACATCTTGCAGGGTCGGGCAGCCGCATCACTGAGGCCAAAGGTGCGCACAGATCTTGCAGGGTCGGGCAGCCGCATCACTGAGGCCAAAGGTGCACACACATCTTGTAGTGTCGGGCAGCTGCATCACTGAGGCCAAAAGTGGCCACACAGGTTGCAGGGTCGGGCAGCCGCATCACTGAGGCCAAAGGTGCACACAGATCGTGCAGGGTCAGGCAGCGCATCACTGAGGCCAAAGGTGCGCACACAGGTTGCAGTGTCGGGAAGCCGCATCACTGAGGCCAAAGGTGCGCACACAGGTTGCAGGGACTTGCAGCCGCATCACTGAGGCCAAAGGAGCGCCCACATGTTGCAGGGTTAGGCAGCCACATCACTGAGGCCAAAGGTGCGCACACATCATGCAGGGTCAGGCAGCCGCATCACTGAGGCCAAAGGTGCGCACACATCTTGCAGGGTCGGGCAGCCGCATCACTGAGGACAAAGGTGCGCACAGATCTTGCAGGGTCGGGCAGCCGCATCACTGAGGCCAAAGGTGCGCACACATCTTGCAGGGTCGGGCAGCCGCATCACTGCGACCAAAGGTGTGCACAGATCTTGCAGGGTTGGGCAGCCGCATCACTGAGGCCAAAGGTGCACACACAGGTTGCAGGGTCGGGCAGCCGCATCACTGAGGCCAAAGGTGCGCACACAGGTTGCAGGGTCGGGCAGCCGCATCACTGAGGCCAAAGGTGCGCACAGATCTTGCAGGGTCAGGCAGCCGCATCACTGAGGCCAAAGGTGCGCACACATCTTGCAGGGTCGGTCAGCCGCATCACTGAGGCCAAAGGTGCGCACACAGGTTGCAGGGACTTGCAGCCGCATCACTGAGGCCAAAGGAGCGCCCACATGTTGCAGGGTTAGGCAGCCACATCACTGAGGCCAAAGGTGCGCACACATGTTGCAGGGTCAGGCAGCCGCATCACTGAGGCCAAAGGTGCGCACACATCTTGCAGGGTCGGGCAGCCGCATCACTGAGGACAAAGGTGCGCACAGATCTTGCAGGGTCGGGCAGCCGCATCACTGAGGCCAAAGGTGCGCACACATCTTGCAGGGTCAGGCAGCCACATCACTGAGGCCAAAGGTGCACACACATGTTGCAGGGTCGGGCAGCCGAATCACTGAGGCCAAAGGTGCGCACACATCTTGCAGGGTCGGGCAGCCGCATCACTGAGGCCAAAGGTGCGCACACATCTTTGCAGGGTCGGGCAGCCGCATCACTGAGGCCAAAGGTGCACACGCATCTTGCAGGGTCGGGCAGCCGCATCACTGAGGCCAAAGGTGCGCACAGATCTTGCAGTGTCGGGCATGCCGCATCACTGAGGCCAAAGGTGCGCACACAGGTTGCAGGGTCAGACAGCCGCATCACTGAGGCAAAAGGTGCGCACACAGGTTGCAGGGTCGGGCAGCCGCATCACTGAGGCCAAAGATGCGCACAGATCTTGCAGGGTCAGGCAGCCGCATCACTGAGGCCAAAGATGTGCGCACATCTTGCAGGGTTGGGCAGCCGCATCACTGAGCCAAAGGTGCGCACACAGGTTGCAGGGTCGGGCAGCCGCATCACTGAGGCCAAAGATGCGCATACTTCTTGCAGGGTCGGGTGTTTATGTGCGCAGCTCCCTGGACCTCAGGCAGATGCAATTCACTGAGGCCAAAGATGCACACACAGGTTGCAGGGTCGGCCAGCCGCATCACTGAGGCCAAGGTGCGCACACACCTTGCAGGGTCAGGTGTTGATGCGTGCAGCTCCCTGGACCTCGGAAAGCCGCAATTCACTGAGGCCAAATATGCGCACACATGTTGCAGGGTCGGGCAGCCGCATCACTGAGGCCAAAGGTGCGCACACATGTTGCAGGGTCGGGCAGCCGCATCACTGAGGCCAAAGGTGCGCATACAGGTTGCAGGGTCGGGCAGCCGCATCACTGAGGCCAAAGGTGCCCACACATCTTGCAGGGTCGGGCAGCCGTACCACTGAGGCCAAAGGTGTGCACACATCTTGCAGGGTCGGGCAGCCGCATCACTGAGGCCAAAGATGCGCGCACATCTTGCAGGGTCGGGCAGCCGCATCACTGAGCCAAAGGTGCGCACACAGGTTGCAGGGTCGGGCAGCCACATCACTGAGGCCAAAGGTGCGCATACTTCTTGCAGGGTCGGGGGTTGATGTGCGCAGCTCCCTGGACCTCAGGCAGATGCAATTCACTGAGGCCAAAGATGCGCACACAGGTTGCAGGGTCGGGCAGCCGCATCACTGAGGCCAAAGGTGCGCACAGATCTTGCAGGGTCGGGCAGCCGCATCACTGAGGCCAAAGGGGCGCACACATCTTGCAGGGTCGGGCAGCCGCATCACTGATGCCAAAGGTGCGCACACAGGTTGCAGGGTCGGGCAGCCGCATCACTGAGGCCAAAGGTGCGCACACATGTTGCAGGGTCGGGCAGCCGCATCACTGAGGCCAAAGGTGCGCACACATCTTGCAGGGTCGGGCAGCCGCATCACTGAGGCGAAGTTGCGCACAGATCTTGCAGGGTCGGGCAGCCGCATCACGGAGGCCAAAGGTGCGCACACATCTTGCAGGGTCAGGCAGCCGCATCACTGCGGCCAAAGGTGCGCACAGATCTTGCAGGGTTGGGCAGCCACATCACTGAGGCCAAAGGTGCGCACACATGTTGCAGGGTCGGGCAGCCGCATCACTGAGGCCAAAGGTGCGCACACATTTTGCAGGGTCGGGCAGCCGCATCACTGAGGCCAAAGGTGCGCACACATCTTTGCAGGGTCGGGCAGCCGCATCACTGAGGCCAAAGGTGCACACACATCTTGCAGGGTCGGGCCGCCGCATCACTGAGGCCAAAGGTGCGCACAGATCTTGCAGGGTCGGGCAGCCGCATCACTGAGGCCAAAGGTGAGCACACAGGTTGCAGGGTCGGGCAGCCGCATCACTGAGGCCAAAGGTGCGCACACATCTTGCAGGGTCAGGTGTTGATGCACGCAGCTCCCTGGACCTCGGGCAGCCGCAATTCACTGAGGCCAAAGATGCGCACACATCTTGCAGGGTCGGGCAGCCGCATCACTGAGGGCAAAGGTGCGCACACATCTTGCAGGGTCGGGCAGCCGCATCACTGAGGCCACAGGTGCGCACACATCTTGCAGGGTCGGGCAGCTGCCTCATTGAGGCTAAAGGTGCGCACACAAGTTGCAGGGTCGGGCAGCCGCATCACTGAGGCCAAAGGAGCGCCCACATGTTGCAGGGTCGGGCAGCCACATCACTGAGGCCAAAGGTGCGCACACATGTTGCAGGGTCCGGCAGCCGCATCACTGAGGCCAAAGGTGCGCACACATCTTGCAGGGTCGGGCAGCCGCATCACTGAGGCGAAAGGTGCACACAGATCTTGCAGGGTCGGGCAGCCGCATCACTGAGGCCAAAGGTGTGCACACATCTTGCAGGGTCAGGCAGCCGCATCACTGCGGCCAAAGGTGCGCACAGATCTTTCAGGGTTGGGCAGCCGCATCACTGAGGCCAAAGGTGCGCACACATGTTGCAGGGTCGGGCAGCCGCATCACTGAGGCCAAAGGTGCGCACACATCTTGCAGGGTCGGGCAGCCGCATCACTGAGGCCAAAGGTGCACACACATCTTTGCAGGGTCGGGCAGCCGCATCACTGAGGCCAAAGGTGCACACACAGGTTGCAGGGTCGGGCAGCTGCATCACTGAGGCCAAAGGTGCGCACACATCTTGCAGGTTCGGGTGTTGATGCGCGCAGCTCCCTGGACCTCGGGCAGCCGCAATTCACTGAGGGCAAAGGTGCGCACACATCTTGCAGGGTCGGGCAGCCGCATCACTGAGGCCACAGGTGCGCACACATCTTGCAGGGTCGGGCAGCCACCTCACTGAGGCCAAAGGTGCGCACACAAGTTGCAGGGTTGGGCAGCCGCATCACTGAGGCCAAAGGTGCGCCCACATGTTGCAGGGTCAGGCAGCCACATCACTGAGGCCAAAGGTGCGCACACAGGTTGCAGGGTCGGGCAGCCGCATCACTGAGGCCAAAGATGCGCACAGATCTTGCAGGGTCAGGCAGCCGCATCACTGAGGCCAAAGATGTGCGCACATCTTGCAGGGTCAGGCAGCAGCATCACTGAGGCCAAAGGTGCGCATACTTCTTGCAGGGTCGGGTGTTGATGTGCGCAGCTCCCTGGACCTCAGGCAGATGCAATTCACTGAGGCCAAAGATGCACACACAGGTTGCAGGGTCGGCCAGCCGCATCACTGAGGCCAAAGGTGCACACACACCTTGCAGGGTCGGGTGTTGATGCGTGCAGCTCCCTGGACCTCGGGGAGCCACAATTCACTGAGGCCAAATATGCGCACACATGTTGCAGGGTCGGGCAGCCGCATCACTGAGGCCAAAGGTGCGCACACATGTTGCAGGGTCGGGCAGCCGCATCACTGAGGCCAAAGGTGCGCATACAGGTTGCAGAGTCGGGCAGCCGCATCACTGAGGCCAAAGGTGCCCACACATCTTGCAGGGTCGGGCAGCCGTACCACTGAGGCCAAAGGTGTGCACACATCTTGCAGGGTCGGGCAGCCGCATCACTGAGGCGAAAGGTGCGCACACAGGTTGCAGGGTCGGGCAGCCGCATCACTGAGGCCAAGGGTGCGCACAGGTCTTGCCGGGTCAGGCAGCCGCATCACTGAGGCCAAAGGTGCGCACACATCTTGCAGGGTCGGTGTTAGACCTGTCAGCCCTAGGGTGGTCTTTCCCTATTTTTTTCCTTTTTCGCCTCCTTTTTGCCACCATATTTTTACTGGACCTAGGTCTCTGGGCACCTTGCCACTGCTAGCCAGTGCTGAGGTGCAGGTGCTCTCTCTCACTCAAGATGGCTGCCACAAGCCCCTGCTACTGCAGAGTGGCCTGACATGCATACACACTAGTAACCAGGGTCAGGCTGGGGTATAGGGATACAGTATCCATTCCATCCCCGCCTCTGGGCCACATAGCCAGGCATGTAGAAGGTTCCAGAACCTTCCGGGCTGTGGGAGGAGTTATGTTTTGCCGCCTTTGGGAGAGTCACCTGACCTAGGAGTATAAAAGGCTTGGAGGGAAAACTTTCTAGTCAGTTGATGAGGCACCACTGAACCTGGGAGAACCTCCGCCGGAGTATAGGCTTTAGGGCCTAGGGGGAGACCTACACTACTGCTGCTGACAGGGCTGAGGCCCTGCTGTAGTAAGATAGCTGAGGAACGCCCACCACCCACTGACCTTGCCCAGTGTGAGGGGACCCAGGGAACCACCTTCAGCATGCGGGGAGGAACACCAAGCACTCCCAGACCACCAACTCATCCCCCCCATAAGAAGAAACTTCTGACAGGAAACTTTGACAAGGAACTTATAACAAGGAACTTCTGACAAGAAACTTACAACTAGAAGCGCCTAAGAAGCAACCAAGCTGAAGCAGTCGCAAGACCCTTAACTTGAGGAGGCCTGACCGTCCAGCCAGGCCTAAAGCCTAAAACTGCCCAACTGGGGATCACCAGGTAAAGCGCCGTGCCCTGAAGCGCTAAACCTTCACCCCTATTCATTATTGCCTGTTGCTGGGCTGCCCCCAAGTACTTTGCCAGTCAGCCATGCCCACAGGCTGCTGGTGCACCCTACTTTCTGTTGCCCCTCAGGTCACTGACCTTATGAAGGAGATCACCGCCGCGGCCGCCGCCGCCTGAGAAGAGGCACCGTGTGGTGAGGTGCGCCGTCGCGCCCTCACCGGGGAAGCGCTGAGGTAAAGGAAGCCCCTCAGGTGTGTGAGGTGAGGAGCGCCGTCCGCGCCCTCACGGAAGCCTCCAGAGACTGGGCCCTGGGTCCTCATCGCCGCTGTCGCGGCCAAAGAATCATCGCCGCCGCCGAAGCGGCCAAAGAATTGCCCCCGCCGCGGCCAAAGAATCGTCTCCGCCGCCGAAGCGGCCCAAGAATTGCACCCGCCGCCGAAGCGGCCAGAGAATCGTCTCACCGCCGCGGCCAAAGAATTGCCACCGCCGCCGTCGTGGCCCAAGAAATCGCCAGCGCGATCTACAGCGAGGCCTCCAGGCCCCGCAGACGCCGTTGCCGAGCAACCAGGGGTCGCCGGGCGTGACCCAGGAAGGCGGCGCACCGATTGGGCGCCGGCCCCCAGTCATGCCCCAGCACCGAAGGAAGCCCGGGAAGAGCCCCGGCAGTGCAGAGGGAGACGGGGAGCCGGCCGGAGAGGACTGCCGGCTCCCGCTCCCTTCCCCAGCAACCCTGAGCCCCCACCTGCACTTACCCTGATCCCGGGGGCCGGAGGAGGGTGATCCCGGCCCCCGCAACGTGCCGCATAGTTACTCCCTGATCCCGGGGGCCGGAGGAAGGCAATACCGGCCCCTGCAACGACCCGCAACACCGGCCAGAAGACCGAGGCACCCCCGACCGGGCCCCGCCCGACAAAACACGGGCCGGCCCGGAAGAACGCCAGTCGCCCTGAAGCGCGACCAACGACCACACCGCAGGTGAGCCCTGGAGGCCCCTAGGGCCCATAAGATGCCACTGGGGGCCGGGGGCCACTATTAACCCTTAAGATTTTAGTCCTACGAGGCGAGGCCCCAGAGAGGAGTGGGCCTGGCCTGAGTTAACCCCTGAGGGACCTAGAAGCCCCAGAATACAGGACATGTTGAGGGATTCCCCACATAGTTCATTCAGGTAATGATGATGCCCACAGTATTTAATAATTTATGCCGATGCCTATTATAATTACTGCCTAGGCCATGGTTTTAACTGTTAAGTCTTTACCACAAGGGGAAAGTGTTTAATGGAGTTGAGCTGAAGTGTACACCGCCAAGAGTTGCAGTATTTTATGTTACAGGTGTACTGGAGTTGCGACGCCCACTGTGCTGAATGTGGGTGCGCCTAGATTAATGCAGGCCTATTTAAATGTAACGTGAAAAGCCTTCTTTTAAATAATTGAATATGCTAAAGTGAACTGTATGTTTAGGCCTATGTTTTATTAACGTACCTTGAGATCATTATTAAGTGCTACGTGTAGGAGATAATTCCTGCGGCCTCTTAGTGGCCTACAATGTTGATGAGCTATGCAGCTTTATTTAAAATGTGCACCAGTTGAGTAATATAATGAATTTGAATGTAGATCTGAATTAACCTGCCTTATCTGATGCCAACTTAATTTATTTATAAAAGATCTTGATTTTAAATACAAAAGCCTGGTGTGGTGTCATGTTATTGCGTTCGCATTTGTGAGTCAAAGTGAGAGTGTGCTGCACAACTGCCTTACACATTGCCTTCGCGTGCCTTTCCCGCTTCACGCCATGCTACCGTGTCGGACTCGGTAACCCCGGTTCCAACAGTCGGGCAGCCGCATCACTGAGGCCAAAGGTGTGCACACAGGTTTCAGGGTCCGGCAGCCGCATCACTGAGGCCAAAGGTGCGCACACAGGTTGCAGGGTCGGGCAGCCGCACCACTGAGGCCAAAGGTGCGCACACATCTTGCAGGGTCAGGCAGCCGCATCACTGAGGCCAAAGGTGCGCACACATCTTGCAGGGTCGGGCAGCCGCATCACTGAGGCCAAAGGTGCGCACACATCTTGCAGGGTCGTGTGTTGATGCGCGCAGCTCCCTGGACCTCGGGCAGCTGCAGTTCACTGAGGCCAAAGATGCGCACACAGGTTGCAGGGTCGGGCAGCCGCATCACTGAGGCCAAAGGTGCGCACAGATCTTGCAGGGTCGGGCAGCCGCATCACTGAGGCCAAAGGTGCGCACACATCTTGCAGGGTCGGGCAGCCGCATCACTGATGCCAAAGGTGTGCACACAGGTTGCAGGGTCGGGCAGCCGCATCACTGAGGCCAAAGGTGTGCACACATCTTGCAGGGTCGGGCATCCGCACCACTGAGGCCAAAGATGCGCACACATCTTGCAGGGTCGGGCAGCCGCATCACTGAGGCCAAAGGTGCGCACACATCTTGCAGGGTCGGGCAGCCACATCACTGAGCCAAAGGTGCGCACACAGGTTGCAGGGTCGGGCAGCCGCATCACTGAGGCCTAAGGTGCGCACACTTCTTGCAGGGTCGGGTGTTGATGCGCGCAGCTCCCTGGACCTCGGGCATCTGCAATTCACTGAGGCCAAAGATGCACACACATGTTGCAGGGTCGGGCAGCCGCATCACTGAGGCCAAAGGTGCGCACACATGTTGCAGGGTCGGGCAGCCGCATCACTGAGGCCAAAGGTGCGCACACATCTTGTAGGGTCGGGCAGCCGCACCGCTGAGGCCAAAGGTGCGCACACATCTTGCAGGGTCGGGCAGCCGCATCACTGAGGCCAAGGTGCGCACACATCTTGCAGGGTTGGGCTGCCACATCACTGAGCCAAAGGTGCACACACAGGTTGCAGGGTCGGGCAGCCGCATCACTGAGGCCAAAGGTGCACACACTTCTTGCAGGGTCAGGTGTTGATGCACGCAGCTCCCTGGACCTCGGGCAGCCACAATACACTGAGGCCAAAGATGCGCACACAGGTTGCAGGGTCGGGCAGCCGCATCACTGAGGCCAAAGGTGCGCACAGATCTTGCAGGGTCGGGCAACCGCATCACTGAGGCCAAAGGTGCGCACACATCTTGCAGGGTCGGGCAGCTGCATCACTGAGGCCAAAGGTGCGCACACAGGTTGCAGGGTCGGGCAGCCGCATCACTGAGGCGAAAGGTGTGCGCGCAGCTCCCTCGACCTCGGGCAGCCGCATCACTGAGGCCAAATGTGCGCAAACAGGTTGCAGGGTCGGGCAGCCGCACCACTGAGGCCAAAGGTGCGCACACATCTTGCAGGTTCGGGCAGCCTCATGACTGAGGCCAAAGGTACGCACACATCTTGCAGGGTCGGACAGCTGCATCACTGAGCCAAAGGTGCGCACACAGGTTGCAGGGTCGGGCAGCCGCATCACTGAGGCCAAAGGTGCGCACACTTCTTGCAGGGTCGGGTGTTGATGTGCGCAGCTCCCTGGACCTCGGGCAGCCGCAATTCACTGAGGCCAAAGATGCGCACACAGGTTGCAGGGTCGGGCAGCTGCATCACTGAGGCCAAAGGTGCGCACAGATCTTGCAGGGTCGGGCAGCCGCATCACTGAGGCCAAAGGTGCGCACACAGGTTGCAGGGTCGGGCAGCCGTATCACTGAGGCAAAAGGTGCGCACACATCTTGCAGGGTCGGGTGTTGATGCGCGCAGCTCCCTGGACCTCGGGCAGTCGCAATTCACTGAGGCCAAAGATGCGCACACATCTTGCAGGGTCGGGTAGCAGCATCACTGAGGGCAAAGGTGCGCACACATCTTGCAGGGTTGGGCAGCCGCATCACTGAGGCCAAAGGTGCGCACACATCTTGCAGGGTTGGGCAGCCGCAACAATGAGGCCAAAGGTGCGCACACAAGTTGCAGGGTCGGGCAGCCGCATCACTGAGGCCAAAGTTGCACACACAGGTTGCAGGGACGTGCAGCCGCATCACTGAGGCCAAAGGTGCGCCCACATGTTGCAGGGTCGGGCAGCCACATCACTGAGGCCAAAGGTGCACACACATGTTGCAGGGTCGGGCAGCCCCATCACTGAGGCCAAAGGTGCGCACACATCTTGCAGGGTTGGGCAGCCGCATCACTGAGGCCAAAGGTGCGCACACATCTTTGCAGGGTCGGGCAGCCGCATCACTGAGGCCAAAGGTGCGCACACATCTTGCAGGGTCGGGCAGCATCATCACTGAGGCCAAAGGTGCGCACAGATCTTGCAGGGTCGGGCAGCCGCATCACTGAGGCCAAAGGTGCGCACACAGGTTGCAGGGTCAGGCAGCCGCATCACTGCGGCCAAAGGAGGGCACACAAGTTGCAGGGTCGGGCAGCCGCATCACTGAGGCCAAATGTGCGCACACATCTTGCAGAGTCGGGCAGCCGCATCACTGAGGCCAAAGGTGCGCACACATCTTGCAGGGTCGGGCAGCCGCATCACTGAGCCAAATGTGCGCACACAGGTTGCACGGTCGGGCAGCCGCATCACTGAGACCAAAGGTGCGCACACTTCTTCCAGGGTCGGGTGTTGATGCGCGCAGCTCCCTGGACCTCGGGCAGCTGCAATTCACTGAGGCCAAAGATGCGCACACATGTTGCAGGGTCGGGCAGCCGCATCACTGAGGCCAAAGGTGCGCACACAGGTTGCAGGGTCGGGCAGCCGCATCACTGAGGCCAAAGGTGCGCACACATCTTGCAGGGTCGGGCAGCCGCATCACTGAGCCAAAGGTGCGCACACAGGTTGCACGGTCGGGCAGCCGCATCACTGAGACCAAAGGTGCGCACACTTCTTGCAGGGTCGGGTGTTGATGCGCGCAGCTCCCTGGACCTCGGGCAGCTGCAATTCACTGAGGCCAAAGATGCGCACACATGTTGCAGGGTCGGGCAGCCCCATCACTGAGGCCAAAGGTGCGCACACATCTTGCAGGGTCGGGCAGCCGCATCACTGAGGCCAAAGGTGCGCACAGATCTTGCAGGGTCGGGCAGCCGCATCACTGAGGCCAAAGGTGCACACACATCTTGCAGTGTCGGGCAGCTGCATCACTGAGGCCAAAAGTGGCCACACAGGTTGCAGGGTCGGGCAGCCGCATCACTGAGGCCAAAGGTGCACACAGATCGTGCAGGGTCAGGCAGCGCATCACTGAGGCCAAAGGTGCGCACACAGGTTGCAGTGTCGGGAAGCCGCATCACTGAGGCCAAAGGTGCGCACACAGGTTGCAGGGACTTGCAGCCGCATCACTGAGGCCAAAGGAGCGCACACATGTTGCAGGGTCAGGCAGCCGCATCACTGAGGCCAAAGGTGCGCACACATCTTGCAGGGTCGGGCAGCCGCATCACTGAGGACAAAGGTGCGCACAGATCTTGCAGGGTCGGGCAGCCGCATCACTGAGGCCAAAGGTGCGCACACATCTTGCAGGGTCGGGCAGCCGCATCACTGCGACCAAAGGTGTGCACAGATCTTGCAGGGTTGGGCAGCCGCATCACTGAGGCCAAAGGTGCACACACAGGTTGCAGGGTCGGGCAGCCGCATCACTGAGGCCAAAGGTGCGCACACAGGTTGCAGGGTCGGGCAGCCGCATCACTGAGGCCAAAGGTGCGCACAGATCTTGCAGGGTCAGGCAGCCGCATCACTGAGGCCAAAGGTGCGCACACATCTTGCAGGGTCGGTCAGCCGCATCACTGAGGCCAAAGGTGCGCACACAGGTTGCAGGGACTTGCAGCCGCATCACTGAGGCCAAAGGAGCACCCACATGTTGCAGGGTTAGGCAGCCACATCACTGAGGCCAAAGGTGCGCACACATGTTGCAGGGTCAGGCAGCCGCATCACTGAGGCCAAAGGTGCGCACACATCTTGCAGGGTCGGGCAGCCGCATCACTGAGGACAAAGGTGCGCACAGATCTTGCAGGGTCGGGCAGCCGCATCACTGAGGCCAAAGGTGCGCACACATCTTGCAGGGTCGGGCAGCCGCATCACTGCGACCAAAGGTGTGCACAGATCTTGCAGGGTTGGGCAGCCGCATCACTGAGGCCAAAGGTGCACACACAGGTTGCAGGGTCGGGCAGCCGAATCACTGAGGCCAAAGGTGCGCACACAGGTTGCAGGGTCGGGCAGCCGCATCACTGAGGCCAAAGGTGCGCACAGATCTTGCAGGGTCAGGCAGCCGCATCACTGAGGCCAAAGGTGCGCACACATCTTGCAGGGTCGGTCAGCCGCATCACTAAGGCCAAAGGTGCGCACACAGGTTGCAAGGTCGGGAAGCCGCATCACTGAGGCCAAAGGTGTGCACACAGGTTGCAGGGTCGGGCAGCCGCATCACTGAGGCCAAAGGTGCACACACATCTTGCAGGGTCGGGCAGCCGCACCACTGAAGCCAAAGGTGCGCACACATCTTGCAGGGTCGGGCAGCGGCATCACTGAGGCCAAAGTTGTGCACACATCTTGCAGGGTCGGGCAGCCGCATCACTGAGCCAAAGGTGTGCACACAGGTTGCAGGGTCGGGCAGCCGCATCACTGAGGCCAAAGGTGTGCACACTTCTTGCAGGGTCGGGTGTTGATGTGCGCAGCTCCCTGGACCTCGGGCAGATGCAATTCACTGAGGCCAAAGATGTGTACACAGGTTGCAGGGTCGGCCAGCTGCATCACTGAGGCCAAAGGTGCGGACATAGCTTGCAGGGTCGGGCTGCCGCATCACTGAGGCCAAAGGTGCGCACACATCTTGCAGGGTCAGGCAGCCGCATTTCACTGAGGCCAAAGGTGCGCACACATCTTGCAGGGTCGGGCAGGCACATCACTGTGGCCAAAGGTGCGCACACATGTTGCAGGGTTGGGCAGCTGCATCACTGAGGCCAAAGGTGCGCACACATCTTGCAGGGTCAGGCAGCCGCATTTCACTGAGGCCAAAGGTGCGCACACATCTTGCAGGGTCGGGCAGCCGCATCACCGAGGCCAAAGGTGCACACACATCTTGCAGTGTCGGGCAGCTGCATCACTGAGGCCAAAGGTGCGCACACAGGTTGCAGTGTCGGGCAGCCGCATCACTGAGGCCAAAGGTGCACACAGATCGTGCAGGGTCGGGCAGCTGCATTTCACTGAGGCCAAAGGTGCACACACATCTTGCAGGGTAGGGTGTTGATGCGCACAGCTCCCTGGACCTCGGGCAGCCACAATTCACTGAGGCCAAAAATGCTCACACATCTTGCAGGGTCGGGCAGCTGCATCACTGAGGCCAAAGGTGCGCACACATCTTGCAGGGTCGGGCAGCCGCATCACTGAGGCCAGAGGTGCACACACAGGTTGCAGGGTCGGGCAGCCGCATCACTGAGGCCAAAGGTGCGCACACAGGTTGCAGGGACGTGCAGCCGCATCACTGAGGCCAAAGGAGCGCCCACATGTTGCAGGGACGGGCAGCCACATCACTGAGGCCAAAGGTGCGCACACATGTTGCAGGGTCGGGCAGCCGCGTCACTGAGGCCAAAGGTGCGCACACATCATGCAGGGTCGGGCAGCCGCATCACTGAGGCGAAAGGTGCTCACAGATCTTGCAGGGTCGGGCAGCCGCATCACTGAGGCCAAAGGTGCGCACACATCTTGCAGGGACAGGCAGCCGCATCAATCAATCAATCAATCAATCAATCAATCAATCAATCACAGAATTTGTAGAGCGCACTACTTACCCGCGAGGGTCTCAATCCGCTGGGGAGAGGGAAAGGGGGGGGGTTCTGCTGCTACTGGTCGAACAGCCAGGTCTTGAGTAGCCTCCTGAAGGTTAGCAGGTCTTGGGTCTGTCGTAGGCTTAGTGGAAGGGTGTTCCAGGTCTTGGCGGCGAGGTGTGAGAAGGATCTGCCGCCGGTGGTTGTTCTTCGAATGCGAGGGACGGTGGCGAGGGAGAGGTCGGCGGAGCGGAGCTGGCAGTTGGGGACGTAGAAGAAGAGTCGTCTGTTGAGGTAGGCTGGGCCAGTTTTGTGGAGTGCCTTGTGTGCGTGGATGAGGAGTTTGAAGGTGATCCTCCTGTCGACGGGGAGCCAGTGCAGGTTCCTCAGGTGGGGGTGATGTGGCTGTGGCGTGGTACGTCGAGGATCAGGCGTGCGGAGGCGTTTTGTATGCGTTGCAGTCGCTTGATGAGCTTGGCCGGGGCTCCCGCGTGAGGGCGTTCCCATAGTCAAGTCTGCTACTGACGAGGGCCTGGGTGACTGTTCTTCTTGTGTCTGTCGGGATCCACCTGTAGATCTTGCGAAGCATGCGGAGGGTGTTGAAGCAGGAGGAGGAGACTGCGTTGACTTGCTTGGCCATGGAGAGCGTTGAGTCGAGGATGACTCCCAGGTTGCGTGCGTGGTCGGTGGGTGTCGGGGCTGCTCCCAGCGTCATTGGCCACCAGGAGTCGTCCCAGGCTGAGGGGTTGGAGCCGAGGATGAGGACCTCCGTCTTGTCCGTGTTCAGCTTTAGTCGGCTGATCTTCATCCAATCGGTGACGGCCTTCATTCCTTCATGGAGATTGGCTTTGGTGGCGAGGGGGTCCTTGGTGAGGGAGAGGATCCGTTGAGTGTCGTCGGCGTAGGAGATAATGTTGAGGTCGTGCTGTCTGGCGATGCGTGCGAGCGGGGCCATGTAGATGTTGAACAGTGTTGGGCTGAGGGAAGATCCCCGGGGTACGCCGCAGATGATCTCGGAGGCTTCGGATCGGAAAGGTGGGAGGCGGACTCTCTGGGTTCTGCCGTCGAGGAAGGAGGTGATCCATTCCAGGGCCTTGTCTCGGATCCCTGCGTCGTGGAGGCGTGCGCGTACAGTGCTGTGGCAGACAGTGTCGAAGGCGGCGGAGAGGTCCAGCAGGATGAGGGCTGCGGTCTCACCGTTGTCCAGCAGGGTCCTGATGTCGTCAGTGGCGGCGATGAGGGCAGTCTCAGTGCTGTGGTTGCTGCGGAACCCCGATTGGGATGGGTCCAGGATGCTGTTTTCTTCTAGGTATCGGGTTAGCTGTTTGTTGACGATCTTCTCGATGACCTTGGCTGGGAACGGAAGCAGGGAGATGGGCCGGAAGTTCTTGAGGTCTCTTGGGTCCGCCTTGGGTTTTTGAGTAGGGCGTTGATCTCTGCGTGTTTCCAGCTCTCTGAGAAGGTCACGGTCTCGAAGGAGAGATTGATAACGTTGCACAGGTGGGGTGCGATGGAGCTGCTGGCTTTGTTGAAGATGTGGTGCGGGAAAGGGTCTGACGGGGAACCGGAGTGTATTGTGCCAATGGTCTTGATGGTGTCATCGATGTTCACGCTGGCCCAGGCTGGCAAGGGGTCATGGTCGATGGTGTGCGGCGGGTCTGGAGTATCTATCTTGGCGGGGTCTGTCTGGGTGTTGAAGCTGTCGTGGATGTCGGCGATCTTGCGGTGGAAGAAGGTGGCGAGGGAATCGCACAGGGCTTGCGACGGCGGGATGTCGTTGGTGTTGGAGCTGGGGTTGGAGAGTTCCTTCATGATGTTGAAGAGCTCCTTGCTGTTGTGTGCGTTGTTGTCGAGGCGGTCTTTGAAGGAGATTCTCTTGGCGGACCTGATGAGGTGGTGGTGGTTACGGATGGCGTCTTTATGGGCTGCGTGGCTGTCCGGTGTCTTATCACTGTGCCATTTCTTCTCAAGTTTCCGGCAGGTACGCTTGGAAGCTAGGAGTTCCGGGGTGAACCAGCTGGCTCTTTTGGTGGTGTCGCTGTAGGTGAGTTTTTTCAGTGGAGCGAGGGTGTTGGCACAGTCGTCTATCCATCGTCGGAGGTTGCAGGCAGCGTCGTCGGTGTTGGATGGGTCGGAGGGAAGGCTGAGAGCGAGGTTTGCCCGTAGTTGGTCTTCGGTGACTTTGCTTCAGCAGCGGCGTGGGATCTGTTGGGTGGTGTGGTGTGTGGTGGGTTTCTGGAAGGTGAAGTGGATGCAGCGGTGGTCGGCATCACTGCGGCCAAAGGTGCGCACAGATCTTGCAGGGTTGGGCAGCCGCATCACTGAGGCCAAAGGTGCGCACACATGTTGCAGGGTCGGGCAGCCGCATCACTGAGGCCAAAGGTGCGCACACATTTTGCAGGGTCGGGCAGCCGCATCACTGAGGCCAAAGGTGCGCACACATCTTTGCAGGGTCAGGCAGCCGCATCACTGAGGCCAAAGGTGCGCAAAACAAGTTACAGGGTCGGGCAGCCGCATCACTGAGGCCAAAGGTGCGCACACAGGTTGCAGAAATGTGCAGCCGCATCACTGAGGCCAAAGGTGCGCCCACATGTTGCAGGGTCGGTCAGCCACATCACTGAGGCCAAAGGTGCGCACAGATCTTGCAGGGTCGGGCAGCCGCATCACTGAGGCCAAAGGTGCGCACAGATCTTGCAGGGTCGGGCAGCCGCATCACTGAGGTCAAAGGTGTGCACACAGGTTGCAGGGTCGGGCAGCCGCATCACTGAGGCCAAAGGTGCGCACACAGGTTGCAGGGTCGGGCAGCCGCATCACTGAGGCCAAAGGTGCACACACTTCTTGCAGGGTCGGGTGTTGATGCGCGCAGCTCCCTGGACCTCGGGCAGCCGCAATTCACTGAGGCCAAAGATGCGCACACAGGTTGCAGGGTCGGGCAGCTGCATCACTGAGGCCAAAGGTGCGCACAGATCTTGCAGGGTCGGGCAGCCGCATCACTGAGGCCAAAGGTGCGCACACATCTTGCAGGGTCGGGCAGCCGCATCACTGAGGCCAAAGGTGCGCACACAAGTTGCAGGGTCGGGCAGCCGCATCACTGAGGCCAAAGGTGCGCACACAGGTTGCAGGGATGTGCAGCCGCATCACTGAGGCCAAAGGTGCACCCACATGTTGCAGGGTCGGGCAGCCACATCACTGAGGCCAAAGGTGCGCACAAATCTTGCAGGGTCGGACAGCCGCATCACTGAGGCCAAAGGTGCGCACACAGGTTGCAGGGTCGGGCAGCCGCATCACTGAGGCCAAAGGTGAGCACACAGGTTGCATGTCGGGTAGCCGCATCACTGAGGCCAAAGGTGCGCACAGGTCTTGCCGGGTCAGGCAGCCGCATGACTGAGGCCAAAGGTGCCCACACATCTTGCAGGGTCGGGCAGCCGCATCACTGAGGCCAAAGGTGTGCACACAGGTTTCAGGGTCCGGCAGCCGCATCACTGAGGCCAAAGGTGCGCACACAGGTTGCAGGGTCGGGCAGCCGCATCACTGAGGCCAAAGGTGAGCACACATCTTGCAGGGTCGGGGAGCCGCATCACTGAGGCCAAAGGTGCGCACACATCTTGCAGGGTCGGGCAGCCGCATCACTGAGCCAAAGGTGCGCACACAGGTTGCAGGGTCGGGCAGCCGCATCACTGAGGCCAAAGGTGCGCACACTTCTTGCAGGGTCAGGTGTTGATGCGCGCAGCTCCCTGGACCTCGGGCAGCTGCAATTCACTGATGCCAAAGATGCACACACAGGTTGCAGGGTCGGACAGCCGCATCACTGAGGCCAAAGGTGCGCACAGATCTTGCAGGGTCGGGCAGCCGCATCACTGAGGCCAAAGGTGCGCACACATCTTGCAGGGTCGGGCAGCTGCATCACTGATGCCAAAGGTGCGCACACAGGTTGCAGGGTCGGGCAGCCGCATCACTGAGGCCAAAGGTGTGCACACATCTTGCAGGGTCGGGCATCCGCACCACTGAGGCCAAAGATGCGCACACATCTTGCAGGGTCGGGCAGCCGCATCACTGAGGCCAAAGGTGCGCACACATCTTGCAGGGTCGGGCAGCCGCATCACTGACCAAAGGTGCGCAGACAGGTTGCAGGGTCGGGCAGCCACATCACTGAGGCCTAAGGTGCGCACACTTCTTGCAGGGTCGGGTGTTGATGCGCGCAGCTCCCTGGACCTCGGGCATCTGCAATTCACTGAGGCCAAAGATGTACACACATGTTGCAGGGTTGGGCAGCCGCATCACTGAGGCCAAAGGTGGGCACACATGTTGCAGGGTCGGGCAGCCGCATCACTGAGGCCAAAGGTGCGCACACTTCTTGCAGGGTCGGGTGTTGATGTGCACAGCTCCCTGGACCTCGGGCAGACACAATTCACTGAGGCCAAAGATGTGCACACAGGTTGCAGGGTCGGCCAGCCGCATCACTGAGGCCAAAGGTGCGGACAGATCTTGCAGGGTCGGGCAGCCGCATCACTGAGGCCAAAGGTGCGCACACATCTTGCAGGGTCAGGCAGCCGCATTTCACTGAGGCCAAAGGTGCGCACACATCTTGCAGGGTCGGGCAGGCACATCACTGTGGCCAAAGGTGCGCACACATGTTGCAGGGTTGGGCAGCTGCATCACTGAGGCCAAAGGTGCGCACACATCTTGCAGGGTCAGGCAGCCGCATTTCACTGAGGCCAAAGGTGCGCACACATCTTGCAGGGTCGGGCAGCCGCATCACCGAGGCCAAAGGTGCACACACATCTTGCAGTGTCGGACAGCCGCATCACTGAGGCCAAAGGTGCGCACACAGGTTGCAGTGTCGGGCAGCCGCATCACTGAGGCCAAAGGTGCACACAGATCATGCAGGGTCGGGCAGCTGCATTTCACTGAGGCCAAAGGTGCACACACATCTTGCAGGGTAGGGTGTTGATGCGCACAGCTCCCTGGACCTCGGGCAGCTGCAATTCACTGAGGCCAAAAATGCACACACATCTTGCAGGGTCGGGCAGCTGCATCACTGAGGCCAAAGGTGCGCACACATCTGGCAGGGTCAGGCAGCCGCATCACTGAGGCCAAAGGTGCGCACACAGGTTGCAGGGTTGGGCAGCCGCATCACTGAGGCCAAAGGTGCGCACACAGGTTGCAGGGACGTGCAGCCGCATCACTGAGGCCAAAGGAGCGCCCACATGTTGCAGGGTCGGGCAGCCACATCACTGAGGCCATAGGTGCGCACACATGTTGCAGGGTCGGGCAGCCGCATCACTGAGGCCAAAGGTGCGCACACATCTTGCAGGGTCGGGCAGCCGCATCACTGAGGCGAAAGGTGCGCACAGATCTTGCAGGGTCGGGCAGCCGCATCACTTAGGCCAAAGGTGCGCACACATCTTGCAGGGACAGGCAGCCGCATCACTGCGGCCAAAGGTGCGCACAGATCTTGCAGGGTTGGGCAGCCGCATCACTGAGGCCAAAGATGCGCACACATGTTGCAGGGTCGGGCAGCCGCATCACTGAGGCCAAAGGTGCGCACACATTTTGCAGGGTCGGGCAGCCGCATCACTGAGGCCAAAGGTGTGCACACATCTTTGCAGGGTCGGGCAGCCGAATCACTGAGGCCAAAGGTGCACACACATCTTGCAGGGTCGGGCAGCCGCATCACTGAGGCCAAAGGTGCGCACAGATCTTGCAGGGTCGGGCAGCCGCATCACTGAGGCCAAAGGTGCGCACACAAGTTGCAGGGTCGGGCAGCCGCATCACTGAGGCCAAAGGTGCGCACACATCTTGCAGGGTCGGGTGTTGATGCGCGCAGCTCCCTGGACCTCGGGCAGCCGCAATTCACTGAGGCCAAAGATGCGCACACATCTTGCAGGGTCGGGCAGCCGCATCACTGAGGGCAAAGGTGCGCACACATCTTGCAGGGTCGGGCAGCCGCATCACTGAGGCCACAGGTGCGCACACATCTTGCAGGGTCGGGCAGCCGCCTCACTGAGGCCAAAGGTGCGCACACAAGTTGCAGGGTCGGGCAGCCACATCACTGAGGCCAAAGGTGTGCACACATGTTGCAGGGTCGGGCAGCCGCATCACTGAGGCCAAAGGTGCGCACACATCTTGCAGGGTCGGGCAGCCGCATCACTGAGGCCAAAGGTGCGCACACATCTTTGCAGGGTCGGGCAGCCGCATCACTGGGGCCAAAGTCGCACACACATCTTGCAGGGTCGGGCAGCCGCATCACTGAGGTGCGCACAGATCTTGCAGGGTTCGGCAGCCGAATCACTGAGGCCAAAGGTGCGCACACAGGTTGCAGGGTCGGGCAGCCGCATCACTGAGCCAAAGGTGCGCACACAGGTTGCAAGGTCGGGCAGCCGCATCACTGAGGCCAAAGGTGCGCACACTTCTTGCAGGGTCGGGTGTTGATGCGCGCAGCTCCCTGGACCTCAGGCAGCCGCAATTCACTGAGGCCAAAGATGCACACACAGGTTGCAGGGTCGGGCAGCCGCATCACTGAGGCCAAAGGTGCGCACAGATCTTGCAGGGTCGGGCAGCCGCATCACTGAGGCCAAAGGTGCGCACACATCTTGCAGGGTCGGGCAGCCGCATCACTGAGGCCAAAGGTGCGCAAACAAGTTGCAGGGTCGGGCAGCCGCATCACTGAGGCCAAAGGTGCGCACACAGGTTGCAGGGATGTGCAGCCGCATCACTGAGGCCAAAGGTGCGCCCACATGTTGCAGGGTCAGGCAGCCACATCACTGAGGCCAAAGGTGCACACACATCTTGCAGTGTCGGGCAGCCGCATCACTGAGGCCAAAGGTGCGCACACAGGTTGCAGTGTCGGGCAGCCGCATCACTGAGGCCAAAGGTGCACACAGATCGTGCAGGGTCGGGCAGCTGCATTTCACTGAGGCCAAAGGTGCACACACATCTTGCAGGGTAGGGTGTTGATGTGCACAGCTCCCTGGACCTCGGGCAGCCGCAATTCACTGAGGCCAAAAATGCACACACATCTTGCAGGGTCGGGCAGCTGCATCACTGAGGCCAAAGGTGCACACACATCTTGCAGGGTCAGGCAGCCGCATCACTGAGGCCAAAGGTGCGCACAAAGGTTGCAGGTTCGGGCAGCCGCATCACTGAGGCCAAAGGTGCGCACACAGGTTGCAGGGACGTGCAGCCGCATCACTGAGGACAAAGGAGCGCCCACATGTTGCAGGGTCGGTCAGCCACATCACTGAGGCCATAGGTGCGCACACATGTTGCAGGGTTGGGCAGCCGCATCACTGAGGCCAAAGGTGCGCACACATCTTGCAGGGTCGGGCAGCCGCATCACTGAGGCGAAAGGTGCGCACAGATCTTGCAGGGTCGGGCAGCCGCATCACTGCGGCCAAAGGTGCGCACAGATCTTGCAGGGTTGGGCAGCCGCATCACTGAGGCCAAAGGTGCGCACACATGTTGCAGGGTCGGGCAGCCGCATCACTGAGGCCAAAGGTGCGCACACATGTTGCAGGGTCGGGCAGCCGCATCACTGAGGACAAAGGTGCGCACACATTTTGCAGGGTCGGGCAGCCGCATCACTGAGGCCAAAGGTGCGCACACATCTTTGCAGGGTCGGGCAGCCGCATCACTGAGGCCAAAGGTGCACACACATCTTGCAGGGTCGGGCAGCCGCATCACTGAGGCCAAAGGTGCGCACAGATCTTGCAGGGTCGGGCAGCCGCATCACTGAGGCCAAATGTGCGCACACAAGTTGCAGGGTCGGGCAGCCGCATCACTGAGGCCAAAGGTGCGCACACATCTTGCAGGGTCGGGTGTTGATGCGCGCAGCTCCCTGGACCTCAGGCAGCCGCAATTCACTGAGGCCAAAGATGCGCACACATCTTGCAGGGTCGGGCAGCCGCATCACTGAGGGCAAAGGTGCGCACACATCTTGCAGGGTCGGGCAGCCGCATCACTGAGGCCACAGGTGCGCACACATCTTGCAGGGTCGGGCAGCCGCCTCACTGAGGCCAAAGGTGCGCACACAAGTTGCAGGGTCGGGCAGCCGCATCACTGAGGCCAAAGGTGCGCCCACATGTTGCAGGGTAAGGCAGCCGCATCACTGAGGCCAAAGATGTGCACACATGTTGCAGGGTCGGGCAGCCGCATCACTGAGGCCAAAGGTGCGCACACATCTTGCAGGGTCGGGCAGCCGCATCACTGAGGCCAAAGGTGCGCACACATCTTTGCAGGGTCGGGCAGCCGCATCACTGGGGCCAAAGGCGCACACACATCTTGCAGGGTCGGGCAGCCGCAACACTGAGATGCGCACAGATCTTGCAGGGTTCGGCATCCGAATCACTGAGGCCAAAGGTGCGCACACAGGTTGCAGGGTCGGGCAGCCGCATCACTGAGCCAAAGGTGCGCACACAGGTTGCAGGGTCGGGCAGCCGCATCACTGAGGCCAAAGGTGTGCACACTTCTTGCAGGGTCGGGTGTTGATGCGCGCAGCTCCCTGGACCTCAGGCAGCCGCAATTCACTGAGGCCAAAGATGCGCACACAGGTTGCAGGGTCGGGCAGCCGCATCACTGAGGCCACAGGTGCGCACACATCTTGCAGGGTCGGGCAGCCGCCTCACTGAGGCCAAAGGTGCGCACACAAGTTGCAGGGTCGGGCAGCCGCATCACTGAGGCCAAAGGTGCGCCCACATGTTGCAGGGTAAGGCAGCCGCATCACTGAGGCCAAAGATGTGCACACATGTTGCAGGGTCGGGCAGCCGCATCACTGAGGCCAAAGGTGCGCACACATCTTGCAGGGTCGGGCAGCCGCATCACTGAGGCCAAAGGTGCGCACACATCTTTGCAGGGTCGGGCAGCCGCATCACTGGGGCCAAAGGCGCACACACATCTTGCAGGGTCGGGCAGCCGCAACACTGAGATGCGCACAGATCTTGCAGGGTTCGGCATCCGAATCACTGAGGCCAAAGGTGCGCACACAGGTTGCAGGGTCGGGCAGCCGCATCACTGAGCCAAAGGTGCGCACACAGGTTGCAGGGTCGGGCAGCCGCATCACTGAGGCCAAAGGTGTGCACACTTCTTGCAGGGTCGGGTGTTGATGCGCGCAGCTCCCTGGACCTCAGGCAGCCGCAATTCACTGAGGCCAAAGATGCGCACACAGGTTGCAGGGTCGGGCAGCTGCATCTCTGAGGCCAAAGGTGCGCACAGATCTTGCAGGGTCAGGCAGCCGCATCACTGAGGCCAAAGGTGCGCACACATCTTGCAGGGTCGGGCAGCCGCATCACTGAGGCCAAAGGTGCGCACACAGGTTGCAGGGTCGGGCAGCCGAATCACTGAGGCCAAAGGTACGCACACAGGTTGCAGGGTCGGGCAGCCGCATCACTGAGGCCAAAGGTGCGCACAGATCTTGCAGGGTCGGGCAGCCGCATCACTGAGGCCAAAGGTACGCACACATCTTGCAGGGTCGGGCAGCCGCATCACTGAGGCCAAAGGTGCGCAAAACAAGTTGCAGGGTCGGGCAGCCGCATCACTGAGGCCAAAGGTGCGCACACAGGTTGCAGGGATGTGCAGCCGCATCACTGAGGCCAAAGGTGCGCCCACATGTTGCAGGGTCGGTCAGCCACATCACTGAGGCCAAAGGTGCACACAGATCTTGCAGGGTCAGGCAGCCGCATCACTGAGGCCAAGGTGCGCACACATCTTGCAGGGTCGGGCAGCCGCATCACTGAGGCCAAAGGTGCGCACAGATCTTGCAGGGTCGGGCAGCCGCATCACTGAGGCCAAAGGTGCGCACACAAGTTGCAGGGTCGGGCAGCCGCATCACTGAGGCCAAAGGTGCGCACACATCTTGCAGGGTCGGGTGTTGATGCGCGCAGCTCCCTGGACCTAGGGCAGCCGCAATTCACTGAGGCCAAAGATGCGCACACATCTTGCAGGGTCGGGCAGCCGCATCACTGAGGGCAAAGGTGCGCACACATCTTGCAGGGTCGGGCAGCCGCATCACTGAGGCCACAGGTGCGCACACATCTTGCAGGGTCGGGCAGCCGCCTCACTGAGGCCAAAGGTGCGCACACAAGTTGCAGGGTCGGCCAGCCGCATCACTGAGGCCAAAGGTGTGCCCACATGTTGCAGGGTAAGGCAGCCGCATCACTGAGGCCAAAGATGTGCACACATGTTGCAGGGTCGGGCAGCCGCATCACTGAGGCCAAAGGTGCGCACACATCTTGCAGGGTCGGGCAGCCGCATCACTGAGGCCAAAGGTGCGCACACATCTTTGCAGGGTCGGGCAGCCGAATCACTGAGGCCAAAGGTACGCACACAGGTTGCAGGGTCGGGCAGCCGCATCACTGAGGCCAAAGGTGCGCACAGATCTTGCAGGGTCGGGCAGCCGCATCACTGAGGCCAAAGGTACGCACACATCTTGCAGGGTCGGGCAGCCGCATCACTGAGGCCAAAGGTGCGCAAAACAAGTTGCAGGGTCGGGCAGCCGCATCACTGAGGCCAAAGGTGCGCACACAGGTTGCAGGGATGTGCAGCCGCATCACTGAGGCCAAAGGTGCGCCCACATGTTGCAGGGTCGGTCAGCCACATCACTGAGGCCAAAGGTGCGCACAGATCTTGCAGGGTCAGGCAGCCGCATCACTGAGGCCAAAGGTGCACACAGATCTTGCAGGGTCGGGCAGCCGCATCACTGAGGCCAAAGGTGCGCACACAGGTTGCAGGGTCGGGCAGCCGCATCACTGAGGCCAAAGGTGCGCACACTTCTTGCAGGGTCGGGTGTTGATGCGTGCAGCTCCCTGGACCTCGGGCAGCCGCAATTCACTGAGGCCAAAGATGCACACACAGGTTGCAGGGTCGGGCAGCTGCGTCACTGAGGCCAAAGGTGCGCACAGATCTTGCAGGGTCGAGCAGCCGCATCACTGAGGCCAAAGGTGCGCACACATCTTGCAGGGTCGGGCAGCCGCATCACTGAGGCCAAAGGTGCGCACACAAGTTGCAGGGTCGGGCAGCCGCATCACTGATGCCAAAGGTGCGCACACAGGTTGCTGGGATGTGCAGCCGCATCACTGAGGCCAAAGGTGCGCCCACATGTTGCAGGGTCGGGCAGCCACATCACTGAGGCCAAAGGTGCGCACAGATCTTGCAGGGTCGGGCAGCCGCATCACTGAGGCCAAAGGTGCGCACACAGGTTTCATTTCGGGTAGCCGCATCACTGAGGCCAAAGGTGCGCACACAGGTTGCATGTCGGGTAGCCGCATGACTGAGGCCAAAGGTGCCCACACATCTTGCAGGGTCGGGCAGCCGCATCACTGAGGCCAAAGGTGTGCACACAGGTTTCAGGGTCCGGCAGCCGCATCACTGAGGCCAAAGGTGCGCACACAGGTTGCAGGGTCAGGCAGCCGCAGCACTGAGGCCAAAGGTGAGCACACATCTTGCAGGGTCGGGCAGCCGCACCACTGAGGCCAAATGTGCGCACACATCTTGCAGGGTCGGGCAGCCGCATCACTGATGCCAAAGGTGCGCACACAGGTTGCAGGGTCGGGCAGCCGCATCACTGAGGCCAAAGGTGCGCACACAGGTTGCAGGGTCGGGCAGCTGCATCACTGAGGCCAAAGGTGCGCACACTTCTTGCAGGGTCAGGTGTTGATGCGCGCAGCTCCCTGGACCTCGGGCAGCTGCAATTCACTGAGGCCAAAGATGCGCACACAGGTTGCAGGGTCAGGCAGCCGCATCACTGAGGCCAAAGGTGCACACAGATCTTGCAGGGTCGGGCAACCGCATCACTGAGGCCAAAGGTGCGCACACATCTTGCAGGGTCGGGCAGCCGCATCACTGATGCCAAAGGTGCGCACACAGGTTGCAGGGTCGGGCAGCCGCATCACTGAGGCCAAAGGAGTGCACACATCTTGCAGGGTCGGGCATCCGCACCACTGAGGCCAAAGATGCGCACACATCTTGCAGGGTCGGGCAGCCGCATCACTGAGGTCAAAGGTGCGCACACATCTTGCAGGGTCGGGCAGCCGCATCACTGACCAAAGGTGCGCAGACAGGTTGCAGGGTCGGGCAGCCACATCACTGAGGCCTAAGGTGCGCACACATGTTGCAGGGTCGGGCATCTGCAATTCACTGAGGCCAAAGATGTACACACATGTTGCAGGGTCGGGCAGCCGCATCACTGAGGCCAAAGGTGGGCACACATGTTGCAGGGTCGGGCAGCCGCATCACTGAGGCCAAAGGTGCGCACACTTCTTGCAGGGTCGGGTGTTGATGTGCGCAGCTCCCTGGACCTCGGGCAGACACAATTCACTGAGGCCAAAGATGTGCACACAGGTTGCAGGGTCGGCCAGCCGCATCACTGAGGCCAAAGGTGCGGACAGATCTTGCAGGGTCGGGCAGCCGCATCACTTAGGCCAAAGGTGCGCACACATCTTGCAGGGTCGGGCAGCCGCATCACTGAGGCCAAAGGTGCGAACACAGGTTGCAGGGTCGGGCAGCCGCATCACTGAGGCCAAAGGTGCACACTGATCTTGCAGGGTCGGGCAGCCGCATCACTGAGGCCAAAGGTGCGCACACATCTTGCAGGGTCGGGCAGCCGCATCACTGAGGCCAAAGGTGCGCAAAACAAGTTGCAGGGTCGGGCAGCCGCATTACTGAGGTCAAAGGTGCGCACACAGGTTGCAAGGTCGGGCAGCCGCATCACTGAGGCCAAAGGTGCGCACACTTCTTGCAGGGTCGGGTGTTGATGCGCGCAGCTCCCTGGACCTCAGGCAGCCGCAATTCACTGAGGCCAAAGATGCACACACAGGTTGCAGGGTCGGGCAGCCGCATCACTGAGGCCAAAGGTGCGCACAGATCTTGCAGGGTCGGGCAGCCGCATCACTGAGGCCAAAGGTGCGCACACATCTTGCAGGGTCGGGCAGCCGCATCACTGAGGCCAAAGGTGCGCAAACAAGTTGCAGGGTCGGGCAGCCGCATCACTGAGGCCAAAGGTGCGCACACAGGTTGCAGGGATGTGCAGCCGCATCACTGAGGCCAAAGGTGCGCCCACATGTTGCAGGGTCGGGCAGCCACATCACTGAGGCCAAAGGTGCACACACATCTTGCAGTGTCGGGCAGCCGCATCACTGAGGCCAAAGGTGCGCACACAGGTTGCAGTGTCGGGCAGCCGCATCACTGAGGCCAAAGGTGCACACAGATCGTGCAGGGTCGGGCAGCTGCATTTCACTGAGGCCAAAGGTGCACACACATCTTGCAGGGTAGGGTGTTGATGTGCACAGCTCCCTGGACCTTGGGCAGCCGCAATTCACTGAGGCCAAAAATGCACACACATCTTGCAGGGTCGGGCAGCTGCATCACTGAGGCCAAAGGTGCACACACATCTTGCAGGGTCAGGCAGCCGCATCACTGAGGCCAAAGGTGCGCACAAAGGTTGCAGGTTCGGGCAGCCGCATCACTGAGGCCAAAGGTGCGCACACAGGTTGCAGGGACGTGCAGCCGCATCACTGAGGACAAAGGAGCGCCCACGTGTTGCAGGGTCGGGCAGCCACATCACTGAGGCCATAGGTGCGCACACATGTTGCAGGGTTGGGCAGCCGCATCACTGAGGCCAAAGGTGCGCACACATCTTGCAGGGTCGGGCAGCCGCATCACTGAGGCGAAAGGTGCGCACAGATCTTGCAGGGTCGGGCAGCCGCATCACTGAGGCCAAAGGTGCGCACACATCTTGCAGGGACAGGCAGCCGCATCACTGCGGCCAAAGGTGCGCACAGATCTTGCAGGGTTGGGCAGCCGCATCACTGAGGCCAAAGGTGCGCACACATGTTGCAGGGTCGGGCAGCCGCATCACTGAGGCCAAAGGTGCGCACACATGTTGCAGGGTCGGGCAGCCGCATCACTGAGGCCAAAGGTGCGCACACATTTTGCAGGGTCGGGCAGCCGCATCACTGAGGCCAAAGGTGCGCACACATCTTTGCAGGGTCGGGCAGCTGCATCACTGAGGCCAAAGGTGCACACACATCTTGCAGGGTCGGGCAGCCGCATCACTGAGGCCAAAGGTGCGCACAGATCTTGCAGGGTCGGGCAGCCGCATCACTGAGGCCAAATGTGCGCACACAAGTTGCAGGGTCGGGCAGCCGCATCACTGAGGCCAAAGGTGCGCACACATCTTGCAGGGTCGGGTGTTGATGCGCGCAGCTCCCTGGACCTCGGGCAGCCGCAATTCACTGAGGCCAAAGATGCGCACACATCTTGCAGGGTCGGGCAGCCGCATCACTGAGGGCAAAGGTGCGCACACATCTTGCAGGGTCGGGCAGCCGCATCACTGAGGCCACAGGTGCGCACACATCTTGCAGGGTCGGCCAGCCGCCTCACTGAGGCCAAAGGTGCGCACACAAGTTGCAGGGTCGGGCAGCCGCATCACTGAGGCCAAAGGTGCGCCCACATGTTGCAGGGTAAGGCAGCCGCATCACTGAGGCCAAAGATGTGCACACATGTTGCAGGGTCGGGCAGCCGCATCACTGAGGCCAAAGGTGCGCACACATCTTGCAGGGTCGGGCAGCCGCATCACTGAGGCCAAAGGTGCGCACACATCTTTGCAGGGTCGGGCAGCCGCATCACTGGGGCCAAAGGCGCACACACATCTTGCAGGGTCGGGCAGCCGCAACACTGAGATGCGCACAGATCTTGCAGGGTTCGGCATCCGAATCACTGAGGCCAAAGGTGCGCACACAGGTTGCAGGGTCGGGCAGCCGCATCACTGAGCCAAAGGTGCGCACACAGGTTGCAGGGTCGGGCAGCCGCATCACTGAGGCCAAAGGTGTGCACACTTCTTGCAGGGTCGGGTGTTGATGCGCGCAGCTCCCTGGACCTCAGGCAGCCGCAATTCACTGAGGCCAAAGATGCGCACACAGGTTGCAGGGTCGGGCAGCCGCATCACTGAGGCCAAAGGTGCGCACAGATCTTGCAGGGTCAGGCAGCCGCATCACTGAGGCCAAAGGTGCGCACACATCTTGCAGGGTCGGGCAGCCGCATCACTGAGGCCAAAGGTGCGCACACAGGTTGCAGGGTCGGGCAGCCGAATCACTGAGGCCAAAGGTACGCACACAGGTTGCAGGGTCGGGCAGCCGCATCACTGAGGCCAAAGGTGCGCACAGATCTTGCAGGGTCGGGCAGCCGCATCACTGAGGCCAAAGGTACGCACACATCTTGCAGGGTCGGGCAGCCGCATCACTGAGGCCAAAGGTGCGCAAAACAAGTTGCAGGGTCGGGCAGCCGCATCACTGAGGCCAAAGGTGCGCACACAGGTTGCAGGGATGTGCAGCCGCATCACTGAGGCCAAAGGTGCGCCCACATGTTGCAGGGTCGGTCAGCCACATCACTGAGGCCAAAGGTGCACACAGATCTTGCAGGGTCAGGCAGCCGCATCACTGAGGCCAAAGGTGCGCACACATCTTGCAGGGTCGGGCAGCCGCATCACTGAGGCCAAAGGTGCGCACAGATCTTGCAGGGTCGGGCAGCCGCATCACTGAGGCCAAAGGTGCGCACACAAGTTGCAGGGTCGGGCAGCCGCATCACTGAGGCCAAAGGTGCGCACACATCTTGCAGGGTCGGGTGTTGATGCGCGCAGCTCCCTGGACCTCGGGCAGCCGCAATTCACTGAGGCCAAAGATGCGCACACATCTTGCAGGGTCGGGCAGCCGCATCACTGAGGGCAAAGGTGCGCACACATCTTGCAGGGTCGGGTAGCCGCATCACTGAGGCCACAGGTGCGCACACATCTTGCAGGGTCGGGCAGCCGCCTCACTGAGGCCAAAGGTGCGCACACAAGTTGCAGGGTCGGGCAGCCGCATCACTGAGGCCAAAGGTGCACCCACATGTTGCAGGGTAAG
This sequence comes from Calotriton arnoldi, assembly GCA_963921515.1. NCBI lineage: Eukaryota > Metazoa > Chordata > Amphibia > Caudata > Salamandridae > Calotriton > Calotriton arnoldi. The sequence continues at coordinate 291,676 of CAWUFW010012893.1, read as the reverse complement.
GCAGCCGCATCACTGAGGCCAAAGATGTGCACACATGTTGCAGGGTCGGGCAGCCGCATCACTGAGGCCAAAGGTGCGCACACATCTTGCAGGGTCGGGCAGCCGCATCACTGAGGCCAAAGGTGCGCACACATCTTTGCAGGGTCGGGCAGCCGCATCACTGGGGCCAAAGGCGCACACACATCTTGCAGGGTCGGGCAGCCGCAACACTGAGGTGCGCACAGATCTTGCAGGGTTCGGCATCCGAATCACTGAGGCCAAAGGTGCGCACACAGGTTGCAGGGTCGGGCAGCCGCATCACTGAGCCAAAGGTGCGCACACAGGTTGCAGGGTCGGGCAGCCGCATCACTGAGGCCAAAGGTGTGCACACTTCTTGCAGGGTCGGGTGTTGATGCGCGCAGCTCCCTGGACCTCAGGCAGCCGCAATTCACTGAGGCCAAAGATGCGCACACAGGTTGCAGGGTCGGGCAGCCGCATCACTGAGGCCAAAGGTGCGCACAGATCTTGCAGGGTCAGGCAGCCGCATCACTGAGGCCAAAGGTGCGCACACATCTTGCAGGGTCGGGCAGCCGCATCACTGAGGCCAAAGGTGCGCACACAGGTTGCAGGGTCGGGCAGCCGAATCACTGAGGCCAAAGGTACGCACACAGGTTGCAGGGTCGGGCAGCCGCATCACTGAGGCCAAAGGTGCGCACAGATCTTGCAGGGTCGGGCAGCCGCATCACTGAGGCCAAAGGTACGCACACATCTTGCAGGGTCGGGCAGCCGCATCACTGAGGCCAAAGGTGCGCAAAACAAGTTGCAGGGTCGGGCAGCCGCATCACTGAGGCCAAAGGTGCGCACACAGGTTGCAGGGATGTGCAGCCGCATCACTGAGGCCAAAGGTGCGCCCACATGTTGCAGGGTCGGTCAGCCACATCACTGAGGCCAAAGGTGCGCACAGATCTTGCAGGGTCAGGCAGCCGCATCACTGAGGCCAAAGGTGCACACAGATCTTGCAGGGTCGGGCAGCCGCATCACTGAGGTCAAAGGTGCGCACACAGGTTGCAGGGTCGGGCAGCCGCATCACTGAGGCCAAAGGTGCGCACACAGGTTGCAGGGTCGGGCAGCCGCATCACTGAGGCCAAAGGTGCGCACACTTCTTGCAGGGTCGGGTGTTGATGCGTGCAGCTCCCTGGACCTCGGGCAGCCGCAATTCACTGAGGCCAAAGATGCGCACACAGGTTGCAGGGTCGGGCAGCTGCATCACTGAGGCCAAAGGTGCGCACAGATCTTGCAGGGTCGAGCAGCCGCATCACTGAGGCCAAAGGTGCGCACACATCTTGCAGGGTCGGGCAGCCGCATCACTGAGGCCAAAGGTGCGCACACAAGTTGCAGGGTCGGGCAGCCGCATCACTGATGCCAAAGGTGCGCACACAGGTTGCTGGGATGTGCAGCCGCATCACTGAGGCCAAAGGTGCGCCCACATGTTGCAGGGTCGGGCAGCCACATCACTGAGGCCAAAGGTGCGCACAGATCTTGCAGGGTCGGGCAGCCGCATCACTGAGGCCAAAGGTGCGCACACAGGTTGCAGGGTCGGGCAGCCGCATCACTGAGGCCAAAGGTGCGCACACAGGTTGCATGTCGGGTAGCCGCATCACTGAGGCCAAAGGTGCGCACACAGGTTGCATGTCGGGTAGCCGCATGACTGAGGCCAAAGGTGCCCACACATCTTGCAGGGTCGGGCAGCCGCATCACTGAGGCCAAAGGTGTGCACACAGGTTTCAGGGTCCGGCAGCCGCATCACTGAGGCCAAAGGTGCGCACACAGGTTGCAGGGTCAGGCAGCCGCATCACTGAGGCCAAAGGTGAGCACACATCTTGCAGGGTCGGGCAGCCACACCACTGAGGCCAAATGTGCGCACACATCTTGCAGGGTCGGGCAGCCGCATCACTGATGCCAAAGGTGCGCACACAGGTTGCAGGGTCGGGCAGCCGCATCACTGAGGCCAAAGGTGCGCACACAGGTTGCAGGGTCGGGCAGCCGCATCACTGAGGCCAAAGGTGCGCACACTTCTTGCAGGGTCAGGTATTGATGCGCGCAGCTCCCTGGACCTCGGGCAGCTGCAATTCACTGAGGCCAAAGATGCGCACACAGGTTGCAGGGTCAGGTAGCCGCATCACTGAGGCCAAAGGTGCGCACAGATCTTGCAGGGTCGGGCAACCGCATCACTGAGGCCAAAGGTGCGCACACATCTTGCAGGTTCGGGCAGCCGCATCACTGATGCCAAAGGTGCGCACACAGGTTGCAGGGTCAGGCAGCCGCATCACTGAGGCCAAAGGAGTGCACACATCTTGCAGGGTCGGGCATCCGCACCACTGAGGCCAAAGATGCGCACACATCTTGCAGGGTCGGGCAGCCGCATCACTGAGGTCAAAGGTGCGCACACATTTTGCAGGGTCGGGCAGCCGCATCACTGACCAAAGGTGCGCAGACAGGTTGCAGGGTCGGGCAGCCACATCACTGAGGCCTAAGGTGCGCACACATGTTGCAGGGTCGGGCATCTGCAATTCACTGAGGCCAAAGATGTACACACATGTTGCAGGGTCGGGCAGCCGCATCACTGAGGCCAAAGGTGGGCACACATGTTGCAGGGTCGGGCAGCCGCATCACTGAGGCCAAAGGTGCGCACACTTCTTGCAGGGTCGGGTGTTGATGTGCGCAGCTCCCTGGACCTCGGGCAGACACAATTCACTGAGGCCAAAGATGTGCACACAGGTTGCAGGGTCGGCCAGCCGCATCACTGAGGCCAAAGGTGCGGACAGATCTTGCAGGGTCGGGCAGCCGCATCACTGAGGCCAAAGGTGCGCACACATCTTGCAGGGTCGGGCAGCCGCATCACTGAGGCCAAAGGTGCGCACACAGGTTGCAGGGTCGGGCAGCCGCATCACTGAGGCCAAAGGTGCACACAGATCTTGCAGGGTCGGGCAGCCGCATCACTGAGGCCAAAGGTGCGCACACATCTTGCAGGGTCGGGCAGCCGCATCACTGAGGCCAAAGGTGCGCAAAACAAGTTGCAGGGTCGGGCAGCCGCATCACTGAGGTCAAAGGTGTGCACACAGGTTGCAGGGTCGGGCAGCCGCATCACTGAGGCCAAAGGTGTGCACACAGGTTGCAGGGTCGGGCAGCCGCATCACTGAGGCCAAAGGTGCACACACTTCTTGCAGGGTCGGGTGTTGATGCGCGCAGCTCCCTGGACCTCGGGCAGCCGCAATTCACTGAGGCCAAAGATGCGCACACAGGTTGCAGGGTCGGGCAGCTGCATCACTGAGGCCAAAGGTGCGCACAGATCTTGCAGGGTCGGGCAGCCGCATCACTGAGGCCAAAGGTGCGCACACATCTTGCAGGGTCGGGCAGCCGCATCACTGAGGCCAAAGGTGCGCACACAAGTTGCAGGGTCGGGCAGCCGCATCACTGAGGCCAAAGGTGCGCACACAGGTTGCAGGGATGTGCAGCCGCATCACTGAGGCCAAAGGTGCGCCCACATGTTGCAGGGTCGGGCAGCCACATCACTGAGGCCAAAGGTGCGCACAGATCTTGCAGGGTCGGGCAGCCGCATCACTGAGGCCAAAGGTGCGCACACAGGTTGCAGGGTCGGGCAGCCGCATCACTGAGGCCAAAGGTGCGCACACAGGTTGCAGGGTCGGGCAGCCGCATCACTGAGGCCAAAGGTGCGCACACAGGTTGCATGTCGGGTAGCCGCATCACTGAGGCCAAAGGTGCGCACAGGTCTTGCCGGGTCAGGCAGCCGCATGACTGAGGCCAAAGGTGCCCACACATCTTGCAGGGTCGGGCAGCCGCATCACTGAGGCCAAAGGTGTGCACACAGGTTTCAGGGTCCGGCAGCCGCATCACTGAGGCCAAAGGTGCGCACACAGGTTGCAGGGTCGGGCAGCCGCATCACTGAGGCCAAAGGTGAGCACACATCTTGCAGGGTCGGGGGAGCCGCATCACTGAGGCCAAAGGTGCGCACACATCTTGCAGGGTCGGGCAGCCGCATCACTGAGCCAAAGGTGCGCACACAGGTTGCAGGGTCGGGCAGCCGCATCATTGAGGCCAAAGGTGCGCACACTTCTTGCAGGGTCAGGTGTTGATGCGCGCAGCTCCCTGGACCTCGGGCAGCTGCAATTCACTGAGGCCAAAGATGCACACACAGGTTGCAGGGTCGGACAGCCGCATCACTGAGGCCAAAGGTGCGCACAGATCTTGCAGGGTCGGGCAGCCGCATCACTGAGGCCAAAGGTGCGCACACATCTTGCAGGGTCGGGCAGCGGCATCACTGATGCCAAAGGTGCGCACACAGGTTGCAGGGTCGGGCAGCCGCATCACTGAGGCCAAAGGTGTGCACACATCTTGCAGGGTCGGGCATCCGCACCACTGAGGCCAAAGATGCGCACACATCTTGCAGGGTCGGGCAGCCGCATCACTGAGGCCAAAGGTGCGCACACATCTTGCAGGGTCAGGCAGCCGCATCACTGACCAAAGGTGCGCAGACAGGTTGCAGGGTCGGGCAGCCACATCACTGAGGCCTAAGGTGCGCACACTTCTTGCAGGGTCAGGTGTTGATGCGCGCAGCTCCCTGGACCTCGGGCATCTGCAATTCACTGAGGGCAAAGATGTACACACATGTTGCAGGGTCGGGCAGCCGCATCACTGAGGCCAAAGGTGGGCACACATGTTGCAGGGTCGGGCAGCCGCATCACTGAGGCCAAAGGTGCGCACACTTCTTGCAGGGTCGGGTGTTGATGTGCACAGCTCCCTGGACCTCGGGCAGACACAATTCACTGAGGCCAAAGATGTGCACACAGGTTGCAGGGTCGGCCAGCCGCATCACTGAGGCCAAAGGTGCGGACAGATCTTGCAGGGTCGGGCAGCCGCATCACTGAGGCCAAAGGTGCGCACACATCTTGCAGGGTCAGGCAGCCGCATTTCACTGAGGCCAAAGGTGCGCACACATCTTGCAGGGTCGGGCAGGCACATCACTGTGGCCAAAGGTGCGCACACATGTTGCAGGGTTGGGCAGCTGCATCACTGAGGCCAAAGGTGCGCACACATCTTGCAGGGTCAGGCAGCCGCATTTCACTGAGGCCAAAGGTGCGCACACATCTTGCAGGGTCGGGCAGCCGCATCACCGAGGCCAAAGGTGCACACACATCTTGCAGTGTCGGGCAGCTGCATCACTGAGGCCAAAGGTGCGCACACATCTTGCAGGGTCAGGCAGCCGCATTTCACTGAGGCCAAAGGTGTGCACACATCTTGCAGGGTCGGACAGCCGCATCACTGAGGCCAAAGGTGCGCACACAGGTTGCAGTGTCGGGCAGCCGCATCACTGAGGCCAAAGGTGCACACAGATCGTGCAGGGTCGGGCAGCTGCATTTCACTGAGGCCAAAGGTGCACACACATCTTGCAGGGTAGGGTGTTGATGCGCACAGCTCCCTGGACCTCGGGCAGCTGCAATTCACTGAGGCCAAAAATGCACACACATCTTGCAGGGTTGGGCAGCTGCATCACTGAGGCCAAAGGTGCGCACACATCTTGCAGGGTCAGGCAGCCGCATCACTGAGGCCAAAGGTGCGCACACAGGTTGCAGGGTTGGGCAGCCGCATCACTGAGGCCAAAGGTGCGCACACAGGTTGCAGGGACGTGCAGCCGCATCACTGAGGCCAAAGGAGCGCCCACATGTTGCAGGGTAGGGCAGCCACATCACTGAGGCCATAGGTGCGCACACATGTTGCAGGGTCGGGCAGCCGCATCACTGAGGCCAAAGGTGCGCACACATCTTGCAGGGTCGGGCAGCCGCATCACTGAGGCGAAAGGTGCGCACAGATCTTGCAGGGTCGGGCAGCCGCATCACTTAGGCCAAAGGTGCGCACACATCTTGCAGGGACAGGCAGCCGCATCACTGCGGCCAAAGGTGCGCAAAGATCTTGCAGGGTTGGGCAGCCGCATCACTGGGGCCAAAGATGCGCACACATGTTGCAGGGTCGGGCAGCCGCATCACTGAGGCCAAAGGGGCGCACACATGTTGCAGGGTTGGGCAGCCGCATCACTGAGGCCAAAGGTGCGCACACATTTTGCAGGGTCGGGCAGCCGCATCACTGAGGCCAAAGGTGTGCACACATCTTTGCAGGGTCGGGCAGCCGCATCACTGAGGCCAAAGGTGCACACACATCTTGCAGGGTCGGGCAGCCGCATCACTGAGGCCAAAGGTGCGCACAGATCTTGCAGGGTCGGGCAGCCGCATCACTGAGGCCAAAGGTGCGCACACAAGTTGCAGGGTCGGGCAGCCGCATCACTGAGGCCAAAGGTGCGCACACATCTTGCAGGGTCGGGTGTTGATGCGCGCAGCTCCTTGGACTTCGGGCAGCCGCAATTCACTGAGGCCAAAGATGCGCACACATCTTGCAGGGTCGGGCAGCCGCATCACTGAGGGCAAAGGTGCGCACACATCTTGCAGGGTCGGGCAGCCGCATCACTGAGGCCACAGGTGCGCACACATCTTGCAGGGTCGGGCAGCCGCCTCACTGAGGCCAAAGGTGCGCACACAAGTTGCAGGGTCGGGCAGCCGCATCACTGAGGCCAAAGGTGCGCCCACATGTTGCAGGGTCAGGCAGCCACATCACTGAGGCCAAAGGTGTGCACACATGTTGCAGGGTCGGGCAGCCGCATCACTGAGGCCAAAGGTGCGCACACATCTTGCAGGGTCGGGCAGCTGCATCACTGAGGCCAAAGGTGCGCACACATCTTTGCAGGGTCGGGCAGCCGCATCACTGGGGCCAAAGTCGCACACACATCTTGCAGGGTCGGGCAGCCGCATCACTGAGGTGCGCACAGATGTTGCAGGGTTCGGCAGCCGAATCACTGAGGCCAAAGGTGCGCACACAGGTTGCAGGGTCGGGCAGCCGCATCACTGAGCCAAAGGTGCGCACACAGGTTGCAAGGTCGGGCAGCCGCATCACTGAGGCCAAAGGTGCGCACACTTCTTGCAGGGTCGGGTGTTGATGTGCGCAGCTCCCTTGACCTCAGGCAGCCGCAATTCACTGAGGCCAAAGATGCACACACAGGTTGCAGGGTCGGGCAGCCGCATCACTGAGGCCAAAGGTGCGCACAGATCTTGCAGGGTCGGGCAGCCGCATCACTGAGGCCAAAGGTGCGCACACATCTTGCAGGGTCGGGCAGCCGCATCACTGAGGCCAAAGGTGCGCAAACAAGTTGCAGGGTCGGGCAGCCGCATCACTGAGGCCAAAGGTGCGCACACAGGTTGCAGGGATGTGCAGCCGCATCACTGAGGCCAAAGGTGCGCCCACATGTTGCAGGGTCGGGCAGCCACATCACTGAGGCCAAAGGTGCACACACATCTTGCAGTGTCGGGCAGCCGCATCACTGAGGCCAAAGGTGCGCACACAGGTTGCAGTGTCGGGCAGCCGCATCACTGAGGCCAAAGGTGCACACAGATCGTGCAGGGTCGGGCAGCTGCATTTCACTGAGGCCAAAGGTGCACACACATCTTGCAGGGTAGGGTGTTGATGTGCACAGCTCCCTGGACCTCGGGCAGCCACAATTCACTGAGGCCAAAAATGCACACACATCTTGCAGGGTCGGGCAGCTGCATCACTGAGGCCAAAGGTGCACACACATCTTGCAGGGTCAGGCAGCCGCATCACTGAGGCCAAAGGTGCGCACACAGGTTGCAGGTTCGGGCAGCCGCATCACTGAGGCCAAAGGTGCGCACACAGGTTGCAGGGACGTGCAGCCGCATCACTGAGGCCAAAGGAGCGCCCACATGTTGCAGGGTCGGGCAGTGTTGGACTTGGCCCTTTTGCCCTGAATTTTTTTTCGCTTGTGTGACAAAATATGGTGTGTCTGAACAGAACATAACAAATGCTGTGTAATATGGTACACACTGTTAGCGCCGCCATTTTAGAAAAGCACTGTGGAAAAATGTCACTGTTAAAATGGACGCCATGCCTGCCTGCCCATGTGACGCCTGACTGAGGTGGGGTGGCAGCCTAGTGGTTTGTCCCCCAGCGCCCCCTGCTTTTGGAGGGAAGCGTCGCACCGAGGGTGCTCTACTCCTCCCCTGAACCAGTTAGAACCGGTTCCAGAGAGAACCTTCTAGCTGCCATGTGAGGAGACTGAGGCAGTGCAGAGCCTGGACTGAAGGGGAAGGGACCTTCTGCCAGGGAGACCGCCACATTGGGCCTGTGTGCTGGCCCCTGTGCCCATCTACACCCCCCCTGTTGGCCCCAGGGCCAATAAAGAGACATTGCCGGAGTGGAGGCTGCTGTGCTGGCAGGATTGCCACCCTACCGGAGGAAGACCGTTCTGAGGAGCTGCTGCTTCGGGACTGGTGAGCCGCCCTACTAGCCACTGATCTCGCCCTGCACTACATGTCTCGTGGCCTCTAGCGCCTGGTGAGCGCTATATCTGCGGTGCCAGAGAAGGGAGAGGGTGCCTGCAGCGTTGGACTGCCAGAGCTCTACTTATCCTGTGGGACCCTGGAGGTGGGAGCGCTGCCTGTGCCTGCCTGCATGAAGGGGAGGGCTGATGCCTGCACCCTAGCGCTGTGCCCTGGAGCCTGGAGAGCGCTGTAACCCCCTGAAGACACCGTCTGCAAAGCGCTGTGGGGGACCGAGCGCTGCGTGCCTGAAGAAGCGCTGTGCGGAGGTCCAGCGCCATGAGGGAGGAAGCGCTGTGAGTCCCTGTCGCCGCCGTAACCGCAGCGCTGTGCTGCCACGTGTCCCGAGGAGATCCCGGAGTGGGGATCCCCCGGAGCTTTGCCTGGAAGCGGGTGCCCACCCCACGTGTGCGCCGCAACGTGGTGCTTGTGAAACCAACAGGAGCCCACCCCGTATTGTGCGCTGCAACGTGGTGCTTGTGAAACCAACGGGAGCCCACCCCGTATTGTGCCCGCACGAAGAGTCGCCCAGGATCACCGCCGCGGCCGGGTTGAGGAGCGCTATCGCGCGCTGACAAGGAGACGCGTGTGGGGCCAGGAAAAGGGGAGCGGCTCATTTGGAAGTGCGGCGGGAGCCTACCCCGCCGCCTTCCCGCCTGCGTGAACCAAGAGCGGGAGCCCACCCCGCAAGTGTGCCATTACGCGGGTGCCTACCCCGCCAGTGATTTTAGTTGAAGGCGGGAGCCCACCCCGCACTTCAAAATTGTGGAGTATCACCGCCGCGGGCTGTGGAGAAAGAGTGCCGGCCCGACCAGGAAGCCAGGCACCTCGGCCTGATTGTGGGCGGGGCCGAAAGAGGGCTGGAAGCCCCGGCCCGCAAAGAGGAAGCAGGACGTCCGGAGCCCCCTGTCGAAGTCCCGGGCCCCACGAGGGAGGCCCGGGTGAAGCCTGGAAGTCCGGGTGAGGTCAGGAGAGGCGCGAGGTCCCGGCCATCGGGAGCAGTGCTGCGGAGGTCCCGCGGAGCTCTCAGGACGAGGGAAGAGCCCCGCAGCGACCCCAGCAGTTAGGAGAGTAAGGCGGAGGGGGGGGCCAGAGGCACATTGTCGGTGCCTGCCCCCGCCGCATTGAAGTCCCCGCCTGCTGATCGCCGGAGTTCCGGGGGAGTCGGCCGCCCGTCAGGAGAACCCGGAGCGCGAGGCCCCGGACTGCCGGTGAGTGGGGCTGAGTTCTGGGACGGGCGGGGGCCGGCCGAGGCACATTGTCGGTGCCTAAGGCCCCGGGGGAAACCAGCCGTGCTCGTGTTGAGCCCCCCTTCCCCAGCGGTGCCGCCGGTGCGGGCCGCTGCCACGTGTTGGGGCCAATTAAGTTTAGAGTCCCGGGGGGCATCGGGGTACATAGCCGGTGCCCGCCTCCCCGTCGGTCCCGCAGAGAGGACCACAGTGGCCCTACTGGTCTCCCAGCTGCCCCGTCTGACAGCGGGCAGCTGCGGCGAAGGAGGCCCTTGAGGGTTAGGGGGCCCCAGAGGCACCGAAAGTGCCAGTGACCCTTGGGGACACACAGCGGCACCGCAGTAGCGGGCCGCTGCAACAACTGGGCCTACTTCCCCTTCCAGAGTCCCAGAAGAGGGGCTCCCACGTGCAACGTGTGGGGGCATAACTTTACACCCCGAGCCCCGGAGGAGGGCTCGTAGAGAATTGCGGGTGCCAGGAGGGCCTCCAGGAGGGCCCGTGTGAACGTCCTGCACAGCTGCCCCGCCTGCCAGTGGGCAGCTGCCTTGAAGGAACCTGTAGCAGCAGGGAGGGGGCTACGGGGCACATTGCCGGTGCCCGCCTTCCCCCTGTGTTGCACTGTCTTTACAGCTGCCCCGGATCACAGTGGGCAGCTGCAACGTTCGTTGAGGGACATTGTCTTGCCAGGGGCCCGGGAGTCGGGCTCCCCTGTGTGAAGTGGCACGCAGGCTAATCTGCAGCGAGGGGTTATGCCAGGCTTGTAAGGCCTTTACTAAATTGAATAGGGGCCTAAGCACAACTGCTGTATGATTTACCTGCATTATGACTTTCACCAAATTGAATGTACCTACCTGAATTGAACCTGATTCATCCCATGCTTTTGTTAATGCTGGCAGCGGCCCGATTGGCGCTGCCCTGTACATAGTCCCCACTGTTTTATGTATACCGGGTGCCGGTTGGCGCCGTGTTACCAATGTGGTTTACCATCTGCTAGGCTGTTGCCCAATACAAATGCTATTTTTCTTACTCCAACTGGTGTAGTCTCCTTTTTGTAGTGTGCCTGGTGTGTCGCCTGTGTGTGCTGCGCGGATGCTTTACACATTTCCTCTGGAGTTTGGCCTGCCCGCTCTGCACCACGCTACCCCGTTTCCAACATTGGTGCTCAGCGGTGGGATAGGACTTGTGTTTGCGCAGTACCACAGCGGCAACTGGTTGCACTACAAAGGGTGCACCTGAGAGTAATCACGGATTTGGGGACTGTTTTCCTGATTGTACTTGCCTCCTAAAAGTGTTGTTTTGGGGATTGTGTCTCCCTGTTGCACTGTGGGTGGTGTATCCCGGGTGTATCTCACCAGGATGGGGTTAACCTACGACGAGGATTGCGTGGGGAGTACACCGAGCAGGAGGTGATAGACCTCTGCCGAGAGAGAGGATACCCACGGTAGGCAACACCCAGAGGAAGTTGTTCCTCTATGAGGCCCTGAAAAGGGGGAACCCTTAGAGCCCCACGGGGACCTTTCCGATTACCCCTCTGCATATTTAAGGGATGGATTTGGTAGAGACCGTGAGGAGGACTCTGAGAGTGAGGGGTCCCGGTCCATAACCCTGGAAGGTGGTGACTTTGAGGAGGAAGAGGATGTGAGGGCAGAGACACCGGTAGCGAGGAGGACACCATAGAGAGGGAGTCCCGTGCTGGGTCCAGCCCCAGGGGCACTGCCCCACCCCTTTCCCTATCCCCAGAAGAGTGGGTAGATAGGAGGGAAGAAAGGGAGTATCAGCTGGCGCTGGAAAGGCTCAGAGTGGAGCTAGCGCAGCTGAGGGTGGAGGAAAAAAGGCTAGAGACTGAAAGGGTCCTAGCGCAGGAAAGGATGGCGGAGGCGGAGAGGGCCTTCACCAGGGAGAGACTAGCTCAGGGGGTAGGTTGTCCCCTGAGAGTGGTGTCTGTGGTCTGGATTCACCAGTGAGGGTGGGATCCAGTGGTGGCAGCGAGAGTGAAGCCAGTGCAGGAAGTCCCACTCCCAGAGCCCGGGAGATGGTGCCTGATCCCCAGAAGGAGGGGGCAGGTTGGAGTTCCAGGGCAGGGGAAAACTGTCCCATCAGTCTTGGGGGAGTATGTGGACGGGTGTTGGACTGCACTGGAGGAGTGGATGGTGGGTGGCGCGGTGACAGATGGGGAAGAGCTGTTCCGCCTGATTATCAGGGAGCATGTGCTCAAGAGTTGTTTTCCCGGGTTGCGCCACCACCTGTTGCAGTGTGGGCTCTCCGACCCCAGGGAGCTTGCACGGGAGGCAGACCTTTGGGTGAGTGCCAGAGAGTCTGAGAGGGCAGTGGGGAGTGATCCTGAAGGGAGTGGTCCTGAAGGGAGTGGTGCAGGGATCTTCCAACCCAGCGAGGTGGGAGAGGTGGAGAATCGCCCAGCTAGGTCCCAGGAAGGTGAGAGGGTTGTAGGGCCTCACATCCTATCCATAGGAAGGAGTGAGACGGGGAGGTGTCCCGAGGTGCCCCAACCGCAGTCTCAGGGCCTGGAGAGTTCCATAAGGGAACCCCAGGTTGGGAGCCTAGGCTGTCCCGATGGGCCGTCCAGGGAAGGGGATCCCCTAGTGTCAGGAGAAACCGGGGCGTCGGTAATCCGAGCTCCAGGGGTTCTGGGGTCTGCCCAGCCACAGGGTTTAGATCCTGGGCTGGGGTGCCAGGTTCAGGGGCTGCCTGACCTGGAGGGAGGGGCACTTGTAAGCAAGGTCCCTACCGGTTTCACTTCCAGGGGTACTTCTCCAAGTGGGAGGGTGCGGAACTCTGGAAGGGGGTGCAGAGGGAGGAAGGACTCGCCTCTGGCACCGGCTCAGCCACAGGGCTTAGATCCTGGGTTGGGAGGCCAGGGGCAGGGATTGCCTGACCTGGCAGGAGGGACGTCTGTAACCAGTGTCCCTCCGGAACTGACTCCCAGGGGTACTTCTCCAGGTGGGAGGGTGCGGAACTCTGGGAGGGGGTGCAGAGGGAGGGAGGACTCGCCTCTGGCACCGGGGGCAACCTAAGGGTTTAGACCCTGGGTTGGTGGATCGGATGCAGGGTCACGGCCCTGGGAGAGAGTGGTGTTCTGAGGGTGCCCCGCACAGGAGGAGAGGGCGGAACCCCAGAAGGAGAGGGAGGGGGAGGAGAGCCTCGCCCCTACCTGGTGGACAGTGTGAGAGTGTGGTCCCTAGGTGGGAAGACCATTGGCAGTTTGGGACTGCACGGAGGAGAGGGAGAGTGGTCAACGGGTACTACGGGCCTGGGGCTACTGCCCCCACTCTGTGAGACAGCCAGGGCCAGAGACATCTGGGTGGCCTAGGGCCCGGTCCTGGCTGCAGCCAACTAGGGAGCACCAGTGGGGTGGCCTAGTTGGGTCAAGAGGAGTTGAGAGAGGGAACCATCGGGTTCCAGAGTGGAGAAGAACCTGCGGGTGTTCCTGCAGTTGTGGGCCCGCGTCCAAGTTCTCTCGCCCTAAGCAGGGAAGCCCATCAAGGCATTGATCGGTCTACCCTGGCTTTTGGCTGGGAGGGGTTGTGTTGGACTTGGCCCTTTTGCCCTGAATTTTTTCCGCTTGTGTGACAATAAAATATGGTGTGTCTGAACAGAACATAACAAATGCTGTGTAATATGGTACACACTGTTAGCGCCGCCATTTTAGAAAAGCACTGTGGAAAAATGTCACTGTTAAAATGGACGCCATGCCTGCCTGCCCATGTGACGCCTGACTGAGGTGGGGTGGCAGCCTAGTGGTTTGTCCCCCAGCGCCCCCTGCTTTTGGAGGGAAGCGTCGCACCGAGGTGCTCTACTCCTCCCCTGAACCAGTTAGAACCGGTTCCGGAGAGAACCTTCTAGCTGCCATGTGAGGAGACTGAGGCAGTGCAGAGCCTGGACTGAAGGGGAAGGGACCTTCTGCCAGGGGAGACCGCCACATTGGGCCTGTGTGCTGGCCCCTGTGCCCATCTACACCCCCTGTTGGCCCCAGGGCCAATAAAGAGACATTGCCGGAGTGGAGGCTGCTGTGCTGGCAGGATTGCCACCCTACCGGAGGATGACCGTTCTGAGGAGCTGCTGCTTCGGGACTGGTGAGCCGCCCTACTAGCCACTGATCTCGCCCTGCACTACATGTCTCGTGGCCTCTAGCGCCTGGTGAGCGCTATATCTGCGGTGCCAGAGAAGGGAGAGGGTGCCTGCAGCGTTGGACTGCCAGAGCTCTACTTATCCTGTGGGACCCTGGAGGTGGGAGCGCTGCCTGTGCCTGCCTGCATGAAGGGAGGGCTGATGCCTGCACCCTAGCGCTGTGCCCTGGAGCCTGGAGAGCGCTGTAACCCCCTGAAGACACCGTCTGCAAAGCGCTGTGGGGGACCGAAGCGCTGCGTGCCTGAAGAAGCGCTGTGCGGAGGTCCAGCGCCATGAGGGAGGAAGCGCTGTGAGTCCCTGTCGCCGCCGTAACCGCAGCGCTGTGCTGCCACGTGTCCCGAGGAGATCCCGGAGTGGGGATCCCCCGGAGCTTTGCCTGGAAGCGGGTGCCCACCCCGCGTGTGCGCCGCAACGTGGTGCTTGTGAAACCAACGGGAGCCCACCCCGTATTGTGCGCCGTAACGTGGTGCTTGTGAAACCAACGGGAGCCCACCCCGTATTGTGCCCGCACGAAGAGTCGCCCAGGATCACCGCCGCGGCCGGGTTGAGGAGCGCTATCGCGCGCTGACAAGGAGACGCGTGTGGGGCCAGGAAAAGGGAGCGGCTCATTCGGAAGTGCGGCGGGAGCCTACCCCGCCGCCTTCCCGCCTGCGTGAACCAAGAGCGGGAGCCCACCCCGCAAGTGTGCCATTACGCGGGTGCCTACCCCGCCAGTGATTTTAGTTGAAGGCGGGAGCCCACCCCGCACTTCAAAATTGTGGAGAATCACCGCCGCGGGCTGTGGAGAAAGAGTGCCGGCCCGACCAGGAAGCCAGGCACCTCGGCCTGATTGTGGGCGGGGCCGAAAGAGGGCTGGAAGCCCCGGCCCGCAAAGAGGAAGCAGGGCGTCCGGAGCCCCCTGTCGAAGTCCCGGGCCCCACGAGGGAGGCCCGGGTGAAGCCTGGAAGTCCGGGTGAGGTCAGGAGAGGCGCGAGGTCCCGGCCATCGGGAGCAGTGCTGCGGAGGTCCCGCGGAGCTCTCAGGACGAGGAAGAGCCCCGCAGCGACCCCAGCAGTTAGGAGAGTAAGGCGGAGGGGGGCCCGAGGCACATTGTCGGTGCCTGCCCCCGCCGCATTGAAGTCCCCGCCTGCTGATCGCCGGAGTTCCGGGGAGTCGGCCGCCCGTCAGGAGAACCCGGAGCGCGAGGCCCCGGACTGCCGGTGAGTGGGGCTGAGTTCTGGGACGGGCGGGGGCCGGCCGAGGCACATTGTCGGTGCCTAAGGCCCCGGGGGAAACCAGCCGTGCTCGTGTTGAGCCCCCCTTCCCCAGCGGTGCCGCCGGTGCGGGCCGCTGCCACGTGTTGGGGCCAATTAAGTTTAGAGTCCCGGGGGGCATCGGGGTACATAGCCGGTGCCCGCCTCCCCGTCGGTCCCGCAGAGAGGACCACAGTGGCCCTACTGGTCTCCCAGCTGCCCCGTCTGACAGCGGGCAGCTGCGGCGAAGGAGGCCCTTGAGGGTTAGGGGCCCCAGAGGCACCGAAAGTGCCAGTGACCCTTGGGGACACACAGCGGCACCGCAGTAGCGGGCCGCTGCAACAACTGGGCCTACTTCCCCTTCCAGAGTCCCAGAAGAGGGGCTCCCACGTGCAACGTGTGGGGGCATAACTTTACACCCCGAGCCCCGGAGGGGGGCTCGTAGAGAATTGCGGGTGCCAGGAGGGCCTCCAGGAGGGCCCGTGTGAACGTCCTGCACAGCTGCCCCGCCTGCCAGTGGGCAGCTGCCTTGAAGGAACCTGTAGCAGCAGGGAGGGGCTACGGGGCACATTGCCGGTGCCCGCCTTCCCCCTGTGTTGCACTGTCTTTACAGCTGCCCCGGATCACAGTGGGCAGCTGCAACGTTCGTTGAGGGACATTGTCTTGCCAGGGGCCCGGGAGTCGTGCTCCCCTGTGTGAAGTGGCGCGCAGGCTAATCTGCAGCGAGGGGTTATGCCAGGCTTGTAAGGCCTTTACTAAATTGAATAGGGGCCTAAGCACAACTGCTGTATGATTTACCTGCATTATGACTTTCACCAAATTGAATGTACCTACCTGAATTGAACCTGATTCATCCCATGCTTTTGTTAATGCTGGCAGCGGCCCGATAGGCGCTGCCCTGTACATAGTCCCCACTGTTTTATGTATACCAGGTGCCGGTTGGCGCCGTGTTACCAATGTGGTTTACCATCTGCTAGGCTGTTGCCCAATACAGATGCTATTTTTCTTACTCCAACTGGTGTAGTCTCCTTTTTGTAGTGTGCCTGGTGTGTCGCCTGTGTGTGCTGCGCGGATGCTTTACACATTTCCTCTGGAGTTTGGCCTGCCCGCTCTGCACCACGCTACCCGTTTCCAACATTGGTGCTCAGCGGTGGGATAGGACTTGTGTTTGCGCAGTACCACAGCGGCAACTGGTTGCACTACAAAGGGTGCACCTGAGAGTAATCACGGATTTGGGGACTGTTTTCCTGATTGTACTTGCCTCCTAAAAGTGTTGTTTTGGGGATTGTGTCTCCCTGTTGCACTGTGGGTGGTGTATCCCGGGTGTATCTCACCAGGATGGGGTTAACCTACGACGAGGATTGCGTGGGGAGTACACCGAGCAGGAGGTGATAGACCTCTGCCGAGAGAGAGGATACCCACGGTAGGCAACACCCGGAGGAAGTTGTTCCTCTATGAGGCCCTGAAAAGGGGGAACCCTTAGAGCCCCACGGGGACCTTTCCGATTACCCCTCTGCATATTTAAGGGATGGATTTGGTAGAGACCGTGAGGAGGACTCTGAGAGTGAGGGGTCCCGGTCCATAACCCTGGAAGGTGGTGACTTTGAGGAGGAAGAGGATGTGAGGGCAGAGACACCGGTAGCGAGGGAGGACACCATAGAGAGGAGTCCCGTGCTGGGTCCAGCCCCAGGGGCACTGCCCCACCCCTTTCCCTATCCCCAGAAGAGTGGGTAGATAGGAGGGAAGAAAGGGAGTATCAGCTGGCGCTGGAAAGGCTCAGAGTGGAGCTAGCGCAGCTGAGGGTGGAGGAAAAAGGCTAGAGACTGAAAGGGTCCTAGCGCAGGAAAGGATGGCGGAGGCGGAGAGGGCCTTCACCAGGGAGAGACTAGCTCAGGGGGTAGGTTGTCCCCTGAGAGTGGTGTCTGTGGTCTGGATTCACCAGTGAGGGTGGGATCCAGTGGTGGCAGCGAGTGAAGCCAGTGCAGGAAGTCCCACTCCCAGAGCCCGGGAGATGGTGCCTGATCCCCAGAAGGAGGGGGCAGGTTGGAGTTCCAGGGCAGGGGAAAACTGTCCCATCAGTCTTGGGGGAGTATGTGGACGGGTGTTGGACTGCACTGGAGGAGTGGATGGTGGGTGGCGCGGTGACAGATGGGGAAGAGCTGTTCCGCCTGATTATCCAGGGAGCATGTGCTCAAGAGTTGTTTTCCCGGGTTGCGCCACCACCTGTTGCAGTGTGGGCTCTCCGACCCCAGGGAGCTTGCACGGGAGGCAGACCTTTGGGTGAGTGCCAGAGAGTCTGAGAGGGCAGTGGGGAGTGATCCTGAAGGGAGTGGTGCAGGGATCTTCCAACCCAGCGAGGTGGGAGAGGTGGAGAATCGCCCAGCTAGGTCCCAGGAAGGTGAGAGGGTTGTAGGGCCTCACATCCTATCCATAGGAAGGAGTGAGACGGGGAGGTGTCCCGAGGTGCCCCAACCGCAGTCTCAGGGCCTGGAGAGTTCCATAAGGGAACCCCAGGTTGGGAGCCTAGGCTGTCCCGATGGGCCGTCCAGGGAAGGGGATCCCCTAGTGTCAGGAGAACCCGGGCGTCGGTAATCCGAGCTCCAGGGGTTCTGGGGTCTGCCCAGCCACAGGGTTTAGATCCTGGGCTGGGGTGCCAGGTTCAGGGGCTGCCTGACCTGGAGGGAGGGGCACTTGTAAGCAAGGTCCCTACCGGTTTCACTTCCAGGGGTACTTCTCCAAGTGGGAGGGTGCGGAACTCTGGAAGGGGGTGCAGAGGGAGGAAGGACTCGCCTCTGGCACCGGCTCAGCCACAGGGCTTAGATCCTGGGTTGGGAGGCCAGGGGCAGGGATTGCCTGACCTGGCAGGAGGGACGTCTGTAACCAGTGTCCCTCCGGAACTGACTCCCAGGGGTACTTCTCCAGGTGGGAGGGTGCGGAACTCTGGGAGGGGGTGCAGAGGGAGGGAGGACTCGCCTCTGGCACCGGGGCAACCTAAGGGTTTAGACCCTGGGTTGGTGGATCGGATGCAGGGTCACGGCCCTGGGAGAGAGTGGTGTTCTGAGGGTGCCCCGCACAGGAGGAGAGGCGGAACCCCAGAAGGAGAGGGAGGGGAGGAGAGCCTCGCCCCTACCTGGTGGACAGTGTGAGAGTGTGGTCCCTAGGTGGGAAGACCATTGGCAGTTTGGGACTGCACGGAGGAGAGGGAGAGTGGTCAACGGGTACTACGGGCCTGGGGCTACTGCCCCCACTCTGTGAGACAGCCAGGGCCAGAGACATCTGGGTGGCCTAGGGCCCGGTCCTGGCTGCAGCCAACTAGGGAGCACCAGTGGGGTGGCCTAGTTGGGTCAAGAGGAGTTGAGAGAGGGAACCATCGGGTTCCAGAGTGGAGAAGAACCTGCGGGTGTTCCTGCAGTTGTGGGCCCGCGTCCAAGTTCTCTCGCCCTAAGCAGGGAAGCCCATCAAGGCATTGATCGGTCTACCCTGGCTTTTGGCTGGGAGGGGTTGTGTTGGACTTGGCCCTTTTGCCCTGAATTTTTTTCGCTTGTGTGACAAAATATGGTGTGTCTGAACAGAACATAACAAATGCTGTGTAATATGGTACACACTGTTAGCGCCGCCATTTTAGAAAAGCACTGTGGAAAAATGTCACTGTTAAAATGGACGCCATGCCTGCCTGCCCATGTGACGCCTGACTGAGGTGGGGTGGCAGCCTAGTGGTTTGTCCCCCAGCGCCCCCTGCTTTTGGAGGGAAGCGTCGCACCGAGGTGCTCTACTCCTCCCCTGAACCAGTTAGAACCGGTTCCGGAGAGAACCTTCTAGCTGCCATGTGAGGAGACTGAGGCAGTGCAGAGCCTGGACTGAAGGGGAAGGGACCTTCTGCCAGGGAGACCGCCACATTGGGCCTGTGTGCTGGCCCCTGTGCCCATCTACACCCCCTGTTGGCCCCAGGGCCAATAAAGAGACATTGCCGGAGTGGAGGCTGCTGTGCTGGCAGGATTGCCACCCTACCGGAGGATGACCGTTCTGAGGAGCTGCTGCTTCGGGACTGGTGAGCCGCCCTACTAGCCACTGATCTCGCCCTGCACTACATGTCTCGTGGCCTCTAGCGCCTGGTGAGCGCTATATCTGCGGTGCCAGAGAAGGGAGAGGGTGCCTGCAGCGTTGGACTGCCAGAGCTCTACTTATCCTGTGGGACCCTGGAGGTGGGAGCGCTGCCTGTGCCTGCATGAAGGGGAGGGCTGATGCCTGCACCCTAGCGCTGTGCCCTGGAGCCTGGAGAGCGCTGTAACCCCCCTGAAGACACCGTCTGCAAAGCGCTGTGGGGGACCGAAGCGCTGCGTGCCTGAAGAAGCGCTGTGCGGAGGTCCAGCGCCATGAGGGAGGAAGCGCTGTGAGTCCCTGTCGCCGCCGTAACCGCAGCGCTGTGCTGCCACGTGTCCCGAGGAGATCCCGGAGTGGGGGATCCCCCCCGGAGCTTTGCCTGGAAGCGGGTGCCCACCCGCGTGTGCGCCGCAACGTGGTGCTTGTGAAACCAACGGGAGCCCACCCCGTATTGTGCGCCGCAACGTGGTGCTTGTGAAACCAACGGAGCCCACCCCGTATTGTGCCCGCACGAAGAGTCGCCCAGGATCACCGCCGCGGCCGGGTTGAGGAGCGCTATCGCGCGCTGACAAGGAGACGCGTGTGGGGCCAGGAAAAGGGAGCGGCTCATTCGGAAGTGCGGCGGGAGCCTACCCTGCCGCCTTCCCGCCTGCGTGAACCAAGAGCGGGAGCCCACCCCGCAAGTGTGCCATTACGCGGGTGCCTACCCCGCCAGTGATTTTAGTTGAAGGCGGGAGCCCACCCCGCACTTCAAAATTGTGGAGTATCACCGCCGCGGGCTGTGGAGAAAGAGTGCCGGCCCGACCAGGAAGCCAGGCACCTCGGCCTGATTGTGGGCGGGGCCAAAGAGGGCTGGAAGCCCCGGCCCGCAAAGAGGAAGCAGGACGTCCGGAGCCCCCTGTCGAAGTCCCGGGCCCCACGAGGGAGGCCCGGGTGAAGCCTGGAAGTCCGGGTGAGGTCAGGAGAGGCGCGAGGTCCCGGCCATCGGGAGCAGTGCTGCGGAGGTCCCGCGGAGCTCTCAGGACGAGGAAGAGCCCCGCAGCGACCCCAGCAGTTAGGAGAGTAAGGCGGAGGGGGGCCCGAGGCACATTGTCGGTGCCTGCCCCCGCCGCATTGAAGTCCCCGCCTGCTGATCGCCGGAGTTCCGGGGAGTCGGCCGCCCGTCAGGAGAACCCGGAGCGCGAGGCCCCGGACTGCCGGTGAGTGGGGCTGAGTTCTGGGACGGGCGGGGGCCGGCCGAGGCACATTGTCGGTGCCTAAGGCCCCGGGGGAAACCAGCCGTGCTCGTGTTGAGCCCCCCTTCCCCAGCGGTGCCGCCGGTGCGGGCCGCTGCCACGTGTTGGGGCCAATTAAGTTTAGAGTCCCGGGGGGGCATCGGGGTACATAGCCGGTGCCCGCCTCCCCGTCGGTCCCGCAGAGAGGACCACAGTGGCCCTACTGGTCTCCCAGCTGCCCCGTCTGACAGCGGGCAGCTGCGGCGAAGGAGGCCCTTGAGGGTTAGGGGGCCCCAGAGGCACCGAAAGTGCCAGTGACCCTTGGGGACACACAGCGGCACCGCAGTAGCGGGCCGCTGCAACAACTGGGCCTACTTCCCCTTCCAGAGTCCCAGAAGAGGGGCTCCTACGTGCAACGTGTGGGGGCATAACTTTACACCCGAGCCCCGGAGGGAGGGCTCGTAGAGAATTGCGGGTGCCAGGAGGGCCTCCAGGAGGGCCAGTGTGAACGTCCTGCACAGCTGCCCCGCCTGCCAGTGGGCAGCTGCCTTGAAGGAACCTGTAGCAGCAGGGAGGGGGCTACGGGGCACATTGCCGGTGCCCGCCTTCCCCCTGTGTTGCACTGTCTTTACAGCTGCCCCGGATCACAGTGGGCAGCTGCAACGTTCGTTGAGGGACATTGTCTTGCCAGGGGCCCGGGAGTCGGGCTCCCCTGTGTGAAGTGGCGCGCAGGCTAATCTGCAGCGAGGGGTTATGCCAGGCTTGTAAGGCCTTTACTAAATTGAATAGGGGCCTAAGCACAACTGCTGTATGATTTACCTGCATTATGACTTTCACCAAATTGAATGTACCTACCTGAATTGAACCTGATTCATCCCATGCTTTTGTTAATGCTGGCAGCGGCCCGATTGGCGCTGCCCTGTACATAGTCCCCACTGTTTTATGTATACCGGGTGCCGGTTGGCGCCGTGTTACCAATGTGGTTTACCATCTGCTAGGCTGTTGCCCAATACAGATGCTATTTTTCTTACTCCAACTGGTGTAGTCTCCTTTTTGTAGTGTGCCTGGTGTGTCGCCTGTGTGTGCTGCGCGGATGCTTTACACATTTCCTCTGGAGTTTGGCCTGCCCGCTTTGCACCACGCTACCCCGTTTCCAACAGGCAGCCACATCACTGAGGCCATAGGTGCGCACACATGTTGCAGGGTTGGGCAGCCGCATCACTGAGGCCAAAGGTGCGCACACATCTTGCAGGGTCGGGCAGCCGCATCACTGAGGCGAAAGGTGCGCACAGATCTTGCAGGGTCGGGCAGCCGCATCACTGAGGCCAAAGGTGCGCACACATCTTGCAGGGACAGGCAGCCGCATCACTGCGGCCAAAGGTGCGCACAGATCTTGCAGGGTTGGGCAGCCGCATCACTGAGGCCAAAGGTGCGCACACATGTTGCAGGGTCGGGCAGCCGCATCACTGAGGCCAAAGGTGCGCACACATGTTGCAGGGTCGGGCAGCCGCATCACTGAGGCCAAAGGTGCGCACACATTTTGCAGGGTCGGGCAGCCGCATCACTGAGGCCAAAGGTGCGCACACATCTTTGCAGGGTCGGGCAGCCGCATCACTGAGGCCAAAGGTGCACACACATCTTGCAGGGTCGGGCAGCCGCATCACTGAGGCCAAAGGTGCGCACAGATCTTGCAGGGTCGGGCAGCCGCATCACTGAGGCCTAAGGTGCGCACACAAGTTGCAGGGTCGGGCAGCCGCATCACTGAGGCCAAAGGTGCGCACACATCTTGCAGGGTCGGGTGTTGATGCGCGCAGCTCCCTGGACCTCGGGCAGCCGCAATTCACTGAGGCCAAAGATGCGCACACATCTTGCAGGGTCGGGCAGCCGCATCACTGAGGGCAAAGGTGCGCACACATCTTGCAGGGTCGGGTGTTGATGCGCGCAGCTCCCTGGACCTCGGGCAGCCGCAATTCACTGAGGCCAAAGATGCGCACACATCTTGCAGGGTCGGGCAGCCGCATCACTGAGGGGCAAAGGTGCGCACACATCTTGCAGGGTCGGGCAGCCGCATCACTGAGGCCACAGGTGCGCACACATCTTGCAGGGTCGGGCAGCCGCCTCACTGAGGCCAAAGGTGCGCACACAAGTTGCAGGGTCGGGCAGCCGCATCACTGAGGCCAAAGGTGCGCCCACATGTTGCAGGGTAAGGCAGCCGCATCACTGAGGCCAAAGATGTGCACACATGTTGCAGGGTCAGGCAGCCGCATCACTGAGGCCAAAGGTGCGCACACATCTTGCAGGGTCGGGCAGCCGCAACACTGAGGTGCGCACAGATCTTGCAGGGTTCGGCATCCGAATCACTGAGGCCAAAGGTGCGCACACAGGTTGCAGGGTCGGGCAGCCGCATCACTGAGCCAAAGGTGCGCACACAGGTTGCAGGGTCGGGCAGCCGCATCACTGAGGCCAAAGGTGCGCACACTTCTTGCAGGGTCGGGTGTTGATGCGCGCAGCTCCCTGGACCTCAGGCAGCCGCAATTCACTGAGGCCAAAGATGCGCACACAGGTTGCAGGGTCGGGCAGCCGCATCACTGAGGCCAAAGGTGCGCACAGATCTTGCAGGGTCAGGCAGCCGCATCACTGAGGCCAAAGGTGCACACACATCTTGCAGGGTCGGGCAGCCGCATCACTGAGGCCAAAGGTGCGCACACAAGTTGCAGGGTCGGGCAGCCGCAACACTGATGCCAAAGGTGCGCACACAGGTTGCTGGGATGTGCAGCCGCATCACTGAGGCCAAAGGTGCGCCCACATGTTGCAGGGTCGGGCAGCCACATCACTGAGGCCAAAGGTGCGCACAGATCTTGCAGGGTCGGGCAGCCGCATCACTGAGGCCAAGGTGCGCACACAGGTTGCAGGGTCGGGCAGCCGCATCACTGAGGCCAAAGGTGCGCACACAGGTTGCATGTCGGGTAGCCGCATCACTGAGGCCAAAGGTGCGCACACAGGTTGCATGTCGGGTAGCCGCATGACTGAGGCCAAAGGTGCCCACACATCTTGCAGGGTCGGGCAGCCGCATCACTGAGGCCAAAGGTGTGCACACAGGTTTCAGGGTCCGGCAGCCGCATCACTGAGGCAAAGGTGCGCACACAGGTTGCAGGGTCAGGCAGCCGCATCACTGAGGCCAAAGGTGAGCACACATCTTGCAGGGTCGGGCAGCCGCACCACTGAGGCCAAACTGTGCGCACACATCTTGCAGGGTCGGGCAGCCGTATCACTGATGCCAAAGGTGCGCACACAGGTTGCAGGGTCGGGCAGCCGCATCACTGAGGCCAAAGGTGCGCACACAGGTTGCAGGGTCGGGCAGCCGCATCACTGAGGCCAAAGGTGCGCACACTTCTTGCAGGGTCAGGTGTTGATGCGCGCAGCTCCCTGGACCTCGGGCAGCTGCAATTCACTGAGGCCAAAGATGCGCACACAGGTTGCAGGGTCGGGCAGCCGCATCACTGAGGCCAAAGGTGCGCACAGATCTTGCAGGGTCGGGCAGCCGCATCACTGAGGCCAAAGGTGCGCACACATCTTGCAGGGTCGGGCAGCCGCATCACTGATGCCAAAGGTGCGCACACAGGTTGCAGGGTCGGGCAGCCGCATCACTGAGGCCAAAGGTGTGCACACATCTTGCAGGGTCGGGCATCCGCACCACTGAGGCCAAAGATGCGCACCCATCTTGCAGGGTCGGGCAGCCGCATCACTGAGGTCAAGGTGCGCACACATCTTGCAGGGTCGGGCAGCCGCATCACTGACCAAAGGTGCGCAGACAGGTTGCAGGGTCGGGCAGCCACATCACTGAGGCCTAAGGTGCGCACACATGTTGCAGGGTCGGGCATCTGCAATTCACTGAGGCCAAAGATGTACACACATGTTGCTGGGTCGGGCAGCCGCATCACTGAGGCCAAAGGTGGGCACACATGTTGCAGGGTCGGGCAGCCGCATCACTGAGGCCAAAGGTGCGCACACTTCTTGCAGGGTCGGGTGTTGATGTGCGCAGCTCCCTGGACCTCGGGCAGACACAATTCACTGAGGCCAAAGATGTGCACACAGGTTGCAGGTTCGGCCAGCCGCATCACTGAGGCCAAAGGTGCGGACAGATCTTGCAGGGTCGGGCAGCCGCATCACTGAGGCCAAAGGTGCGCACACATCTTGCAGGGTCAGGCAGCCGCATTTCACTGAGGCCAAAGGTGCGCACACATCTTGCAGGGTCGGGCAGGCACATCACTGTGGCCAAAGGTGCGCACACATGTTGCAGGGTTGGGCAGCTGCATCACTGAGGCCAAAAGGGGCGCACACATCTTGCAGGGTCAGGCAGCCGCATTTCACTGAGGCCAAAGGTGCCCACACATCTTGCAGGGTCGGGAAGCCGCATCACCGAGGCCAAAGGTGCACACACATCTTGCAGTGTCGGGCAGCCGCATCACTGAGGCCAAAGGTGCGCACACAGGTTGCAGTGTCGGGCAGCCGCATCACTGAGGCCAAAGGTGCACACAGATTGTGCAGGGTCGGGCAGCTGCATTTCACTGAGGCCAAAGGTGCACACACATCTTGCAGGGTAGGGTGTTGATGCGCACAGCTCCCTGGACCTCGGGCAGCCGCAATTCACTGAGGCCACAAATGCACACACATCTTGCAGGGTCGGGCAGCTGCATCACTGAGGCCAAAGGTGCGCACACATCTTGCAGGGTCAGGCAGCCGCATCACTGAGGCCAAAGGTGCGCACATAGGTTGCAGGGTCGGGCAGCTGCATCACTGAGGCCAAAGGTGCGCACACAGGTTGCAGGGACGTGCAGCCGCATCACTGAGGCCAAAGGAGCGCCCACATGTTGCAGGGTCGGGCAGCCACATCACTGAGGCCATAGGTGCGCACACATGTTGCAGGGTCGTGCAGCCGCATCACTGAGGCCAAAGGTGCGCACACATCTTGCAGGGTCGGGCAGCCGCATCACTGAGGCGAAAGGTGCGCACAGATCTTGCAGGGTCGGGCAGCCGCATCACTTAGGCCAAAGGTGCGCGCACATCTTGCAGGGACAGGCAGCCGCATCACTGCGGCCAAAGGTGCGCACAGATCTTGCAGGGTTGGGCAGCCGCATCTACAGAGGCCAAGGTGCGCACACATGTTGCAGGGTCGGGCAGCCGCATCACTGAGGCCAAAGGTGCGCACACATGTTGCAGGGTCGGGCAGCCGCATCACTGAGGCCAAAGGTGCCCACACATTTTGCAGGGTCGGGCAGCCGCATCACTGAGGCCAAAGGTGCGCACACATCTTTGCAGGGTCGGGCAGCCACATCACTGAGGCCAAAGGTGCACACACATCTTGCAGGGTCGGGCAGCCGCATCACTGAGGCCAAAGGTGCGCACAGATCTTGCAGGGTCGGGCAGCCCCATCACTGAGGCCAAAGGTGCGCACACAAGTTGCAGGGTCGGGCAGCCGCATCACTGAGGGCAAAGGTGCGCACACATCTTGCAGGGTCGGGCAGCCGCATCACTGAGGCCACAGGTGCGCACACATCTTGCAGGGTCGGGCAGCCGCCTCACTGAGGCCAAAGGTGCGCACACAAGTTGCAGGGTCGGGCAGCCGCATCACTGAGGCCAAAGGTGCGCCCACATGTTGCAGGGTCAGGCAGCCACATCACTGAGGCCAAAGGTGTGCACACATGTTGCAGGGTCGGGCAGCCGCATCACTGAGGCCAAGGTGCGCACACATCTTGCAGGGTCGGGCAGCTGCATCACTGAGGCCAAAGGTGCGCACACATCTTTGCAGGGTCGGGCAGCCGCATCACTGGGGCCAAAGGCGCACACACATCTTGCAGGGTCGGGCAGCCGCATCACTGAGGTGCGCACAGATCTTGTAGGGTTCGGCAGCCGAATCACTGAGGCCAAAGGTGCGCACACAGGTTGCTGGGTCGGGCAGCCGCATCACTGAGCCAAAGGTGCGCACACAGGTTGCAAGGTCGGGCAGCCGCATCACTGAGGCCAAAGGTGCGCACACTTCTTGCAGGGTCGGGTGTTGATGCGCGCAGCTCCCTGGACCTCAGGCAGCCGCAATTCACTGAGGCCAAAGATGCACACACAGGTTGCAGGGTCGGGCAGCCGCATCACTGAGGCCAAAGGTGCGCACAGATCTTGCAGGGTCGGGCAGCCGCATCACTGAGGCCAAAGGTGCGCACACATCTTGCAGGGTCGGGCAGCCGCATCACTGAGGTCAAAGGTGCGCAAACAAGTTGCAGGGTCGGGCAGCCGCATCACTGAGGCCAAAGGTGCGCACACAGGTTGCAGGGATGTGCAGCCGCATCACTGAGGCCAAAGGTGCACACACATCTTGCAGTGTTGGGCAGCCGCATCACTGATGCCAAAGGTGCGCACACAGGTTGCAGGGTCGGGCAGCCGCATCACTGAGGCCAAAGGTGCGCACACATCTTGCAGGGTCGGGCAGCCGCATCACTGAGGCCAAAGGTGCGCAAACAAGTTGCAGGGTCGGGCAGCCACATCACTGAGGCCAAAGGTGCACACACATCTTGCAGTGTTGGGCAGCCGCATCACTGATGCCAAAGGTGCGCACACAGGTTGCAGTGTCGGGCAGCCGCATCACTGAGGCCAAAGGTGCACACAGATCGTGCAGGGTCAGGCAGCTGCATTTCACTGAGGCCAAAGGTGCACACACATCTTGCAGGGTAGGGTGTTGATGCGCACAGCTCCCTGGACCTCGGGCAGCCGCAATTCACTGAGGCCAAAAATGCACACACATCTTGCAGGGTCGGGCAGCTGCATCACTGAGGCCAAAGGTGCGCACACATCTTGCAGGGTCAGGCAGTCGCATCACTGAGGCCAAAGGTGCGCACACAGGTTGCAGGGTTGGGCAGCCGCATCACTGAGGCCAAGGTGCGCACACAGGTTGCAGGGACGTGCAGCCGCATCACTGAGGCCAAAGGAGCGCCCACATGTTGCAGGGTCGGTCAGCCACATCACTGAGGCCATAGGTGCGCACACATGTTGCAGGGTCGGGCAGCCGCATCACTGAGGCGAAAGGTGCGCACAGATCTTGCAGGGTCGGGCAGCCGCATCACTGAGGCCAAAGGTGCGCACACATCTTGCAGGGACAGGCAGCCGCATCACTGCGGCCAAAGGTGCGCACAGATCTTGCAGGGTTGGGCAGCCGCATCACTGAGGCCAAAGGTGCGCACACATGTTGCAGGGTCGGGCAGCCGCATCACTGAGGCCAAAGGTGCGCACACATGTTGCAGGGTCGGGCAGCCGCATCACTGAGGCCAAAGGTGCGCACACATTTTGCAGGGTCGGGCAGCCGCATCACTGAGGCCAAAGGTGCGCACACATCTTTGCAGGGTCGGGCAGCCGCATCACTGAGGCCAAAGGTGCACACACATCTTGCAGGGTTGGGCAGCCGCATCACTGAGGCCAAAGGTGCGCACAGATCTTGCTGGGTCGGGCAGCCGCATCACTGAGGCCAAAGGTGCGCACACAAGTTGCAGGGTCGGGCAGCCGCATCACTGAGGCCACAGGTGCGCACACATCTTGCAGGGTGGGGCAGCTGCCTCACTGAGGCCAAAGGTGCGCACACAAGTTGCAGGGTCGGGCAGCCGCATCACTGAGGCCAAAGGTGCGCCCACATGTTGCAGGGTCAGGCAGCCACATCACTGAGGGCAAAGGTGTGCACACATCTTGCAGGGTCGGGCAGCCGCATCACTGAGGCCAAAGGTGCGCACACATCTTTGCAGGGTCGGGCAGCCGCATCACTGAGGCCAAAGGCGCACACACATCTTGCAGGGTCGGGCAGCCGCAACACTGAGGTGCGCACAGATTCTGCAGGGTTCGGCAGCCGAATCACTGAGGCCAAAGGTGCGCACACAGGTTGCAGGGTCGGGCAGCCGCATCACTGAGCCAAAGGTGCGCACACAGGTTGCAGGGTCGGGCAGCCGCATCACTGAGGCCAAAGGTGCGCACACTTCTTGCAGGGTCGGGTGTTGATGCGCGCAGCTCCCTGGACTTCAGGCAGCCGCAATTCACTGAGGCCAAAGATGCGCACACAGGTTGCAGGGTCGGGCAGCCGCATCACTGAGGCCAAAGGTGCGCACAGATCTTGCAGGGTCGGGCAGCCGCATCACTGAGGCCAAAGGTGCACACACATCTTGCAGGGTCGGGCAGCCGCATCACTGAGGCCAAAGGTGCGCAAACAAGTTGCAGGGTCGGGCAGCCGCATCACTGAGGCCAAACGTGCGCACACAGGTTGCAGGAATGTGCAGCCGCATCACTGAGGCCAAAGGTGCACCCACATGTTGCAGTGTCGGGCAGCCACATCACTGAGGCCAAAGGTGCGCACAGATCTTGCAGGGTCGGGCAGCCGCATCACTGAGGCCAAAGGTGCGCACAGATCTTGCAGGGTCGGGCAGCCGCATCACTGAGGTCAAAGGTGCGCACACAGGTTGCAGGGTCGGGCAGCCGCATCACTGAGGCCAAAGGTGCGCACACAAGTTGCAGGGTCGGGCAGCCGCATCACTGAGGCCAAAGGTGCGCACACTTCTTGCAGGGTCGGGTGTTGATGCGCGCAGCTCCCTGGACCTCGGGCAGCCGCAATTCACTGAGGCCAAAGATGCGCACATAGGTTGCAGGGTCGGGCAGCCGCATCACTGAGGCCAAAGGTGCGCACAGATCTTGCAGGGTCGGGCAGCCGCATCACTGAGGCCAAAGGTGCGCACACATCTTGCAGGGTCGGGCAGCCGCATCACTGAGGCCAAAGGTGCGCACACAAGTTGCAGGGTCGGGCAGCCGCATCACTGAGGCCAAAGGTGCGCACACAGGTTGCAGGGATGTGCAGCCGCATCACTGAGGCCAAAGGTGCACCCACATGTTGCAGGGTCGGGCAGCCACATCACTGAGGCCAAAGGTGCGCACAGATCTTGCAGGGTCGGGCAGCCGCATCACTGAGGCCAAAGGTGCGCACAGATCTTGCAGGGTCGGGCAGCCGCATCACTGAGGCCAAAGGTGCGCACACAGGTTGCAGGGTCGGGCAGCCGCATCACTGAGGCCAAAGGTGCGCACACAGGTTGCATGTCGGGCAGCCGCATCACTGAGGCCAAAGGTGCACACAGGTCTTGCCGGGTCAGGCAGCCGCATCACTGAGGCCAAAGGTGCCCACACATCTTGCAGGGTCGTGCAGCCGCATCACTGAGGCCAAAGGTGTGCACACAGGTGTCAGGGTCCGGCAGCCGCATCACTGAGGCCAAAGGTGCGCACACAGGTTGCAGGGTCGGGCAGCTGCATCACTGAGGCCAAAGGTGCGCACACATCTTGCAGGGTCAGGCAGCCGCATCACTGAGGCCAAAGGTGCGCACACAGGTTGCAGGGTTGGGCAGCCGCATCACTGAGGCCAAAGGTGCGCACACAGGTTGCAGGGACGTGCAGCCGCATCACTGAGGCCAAAGGAGCGCCCACATGTTGCAGGGTCGGTCAGCCACATCACTGAGGCCATAGGTGCGCACACATGTTGCAGGGTCGGGCAGCCGCATCACTGAGGCCAAATGTGCACACACATCTTGCAGGGTCGGGCAGCCGCATCACTGAGGCGAAAGGTGCGCACAGATCTTGCAGGGTCGGGCAGCCGCATCACTGAGGCCAAAGGTGCGCACACATCTTGCAGGGACAGGCAGCCACATCACTGCGGCCAAAGGTGCGCACAGATCTTGCAGGGTTGGGCAGCCGCATCACTGAGGCCAAAGGTGCGCACACATGTTGCAGGGTCAGGCAGCCGCATCACTGAGGCCAAAGGTGCGCACACATGTTGCAGGGTCGGGCAGCCGCATCACTGAGGCCAAAGGTGCGCACACATTTTGCAGGGTCGGGCAGCCGCATCACTGAGGCCAAAGGTGCGCACACATCTTTGCAGGGTCGGGCAGCCGCATCACTGAGGCCAAAGGTGCACACACATCTTGCAGGGTCGGGCAGCCGCATCACTGAGGCCAAAGGTGCGCACAGATCTTGCAGGGTTGGGCAGCCGCATCACTGAGGCCAAAGGTGCGCACACAAGTTGCAGGGTCGGGCAGCCGCATCACTGAGGCCACAGGTGCGCACACATCATGCAGGGTCGGGCAGCTGCCTCACTGAGGCCAAAGGTGCGCACACAAGTTGCAGGGACGGGCAGCCGCATCACTGAGGCCAAGGTGCGCCCACATGTTGCAGGGTCAGGCAGCCACATCACTGAGGGCAAAGGTGCGCACACATCTTGCAGGGTCGGGCAGCCGCATCACTGAGGCCAAAGGTGCGCACACATCTTTGCAGGGTCGGGCAGCCGCATCACTGAGGCCAAAGGCGCACACACATCTTGCAGGGTCGGGCAGCCGCAACACTGAGGTGCGCACAGATTCTGCAGGGTTCGGCAGCCGAATCACTGAGGCCAAAGGTGGGCACACAGGTTGCAGGGTCGGGCAGCCGCATCACTGAGCCAAAGGTGCGCACACAGGTTGCAGGGTCGGGCAGCCGCATCACTGAGGCCAAAGGTGCGCACACTTCTTGCAGGGTCGGGTGTTGATGCGCGCAGCTCCCTGGACTTCAGGCAGCCGCAATTCACTGAGGCCAAAGATGCGCACACAGGTTGCAGGGTCGGGCAGCCGCATCACTGAGGCCAAAGGTGCGCACACAGGTTGCAGGGTTGGGCAGCCGCATCACTGAGGCCAAAGGTGCGCACACAGGTTGCAGGGACGTGCAGCCGCATCACTGAGGCCAAAGGAGCGCACACATGTTGCAGGGTCGGTCAGCCACATCACTGAGGCCATAGGTGCGCACACATGTTGCAGGGTCGGGCAGCCGCATCACTGAGGCCAAATGTGCGCACACATCTTGCAGGGTCGGGCAGCCGCATCACTGAGGCGAAAGGTGCGCACAGATCTTGCAGGGTTGGGCAGCCGCATCACTGAGGCCAAAGGTGCGCACACATCTTGCAGGGACAGGCAGCCACATCACTGCGGCCAAAGGTGCGCACAGATCTTGCAGGGTTGGGCAGCCGCATCACTGAGGCCAAAGGTGCGCACACATGTTGCAGGGTCAGGCAGCCGCATCACTGAGGCCAAAGGTGCGCACACATGTTGCAGGGTCGGGCAGCCGCATCACTGAGGCCAAAGGTGCGCACACATTTTGCAGGGTCGGGCAGCCGCATCACTGAGGCCAAAGGTGCGCACACATCTTTGCAGGGTCGGGCAGCCGCATCACTGAGGCCAAAGGTGCACACACATCTTGCAGGGTCGGGCAGCCGCATCACTGAGGCCAAAGGTGCGCACAGATCTTGCAGGGTTGGGCAGCCGCATCACTGAGGCCAAAGGTGCGCACACAAGTTGCAGGGTCGGGCAGCCGCATCACTGAGGCCACAGGTGCGCACACATCATGCAGGGTCGGGCAGCTGCCTCGCTGAGGCCAAAGGTGCGCACACAAGTTGCAGGGACGGGCAGCCGCATCACTGAGGCCAAAGGTGCGCCCACATGTTGCAGGGTCAGGCAGCCACATCACTGAGGGCAAGGTGCGCACACATCTTGCAGGGTCGGGCAGCCGCATCACTGAGGCCAAGGTGCGCACACATCTTTGCAGGGTCGGGCAGCCGCATCACTGAGGCCAAAGGCGCACACACATCTTGCAGGGTCGGGCAGCCGCAACACTGAGGTGCGCACAGATTCTGCAGGGTTCGGCAGCCGAATCACTGAGGCCAAAGGTGGGCACACAGGTTGCAGGGTCGGGCAGCCGCATCACTGAGCCAAAGGTGCGCACACAGGTTGCAGGGTCGGGCAGCCGCATCACTGAGGCCAAAGGTGCGCACACTTCTTGCAGGGTCGGGTGTTGATGCGCGCAGCTCCCTGGACTTCAGGCAGCCGCAATTCACTGAGGCCAAAGATGCGCACACAGGTTGCAGGGTCGGGCAGCCGCATCACTGAGGCCAAAAGTGCGCACAGATCTTGCAGTGTCGGGCAGCCGCATCACTGAGGCCAAAGGTGCGCACACATCTTGCAGGGTCGGGCAGCCGCATCACTGAGGCCAAAGGTGCGCAAACAAGTTGCAGGGTCGGGCAGCCGCATCACTGAGGCCAAGCGTGCGCACACAGGTTGCAGGGATGTGCAGCCGCATCACTGAGGCCAAAGGTGCGCCCACATGTTGCAGTGTCGGGCAGACACATCACTGAGACCAAAGGTGCGCACAGATCTTGCAGGGTCGGGCAGCCGCATCACTGAGGTCAAAGGTGCGCACACAGGTTGCAGGGTCGGGCAGCCGCATCACTGAGGCCAAAGGTGCGCACACAGGTTGCAGGGTCGGGCAGCCGCATCACTGAGGCCAAAGGTGCGCACACTTCTTGCAGGGTCGGGTGTTGATGCGCGCAGCTCCCTGGACCTCGGGCAGCCGCAATTCACTGAGGCCAAAGATGCGCACACAGGTTGCAGGGTCGGGCAGCTGCATCACTGAGGCCAGAGGTGCGCACAGATCTTGCAGGGTCGGGCAGCCGCATCACTGAGGCCAGAGGTGCGCACACATCTTGCAGGGTCGGGCAGCCGCATCACTGAGGCCAAAGGTGCGCACACAAGTTGCAGGGTCGGGCAGCCGCATCACTGAGGCCAAAGGTGCGCACACAGGTTGCAGGGATGTGCAGCCGCATCACTGAGGCCAAAGGTGCACCCACATGTTGCAGGGTCGGGCAGCCACATCACTGAGGCCAAAGGTGCGCACAGATCTTGCAGGGTCGGGCAGCCGCATCACTGAGGCCAAAGGTGCGCACAGATCTTGCAGGGTCGGGCAGCCGCATCACTGAGGCCAAAGGTGCGCACACAGGTTGCAGGGTCGGGCAGCCTCATCACTGAGGCCAAAGGTGTGCACACAGGTTGCATGTCGGGCAGCCGCATCACTGAGGCCAAAGGTGCACACAGGTCTTGCCGGGTCAGGCAGCCGCATCACTGAGGCCAAAGGTGCCCACACATCTTGCAGGGTTGTGCAGCCGCATCACTGAGGCCAAAGGTATGCACACAGGTGTCAGGGTCCGGCAGCCGCATCACTGAGGCCAAAGGTGCGCACACAGGTTGCAGGGTCGGGCAGCCGCATCACTGAGGCCAAAGGTGAGCACACATCTTGCAGGGTCGGGCAGCCGCTGCACTGAGGCCAAAGGTGCGCACACATCTTGCAGGGTCGGGGAGCCGCATCACTGAGGCTGCCCGACCCTGCAAGATCTGTGCGCACCTCTGGCCTCAGTGATGTGGCTGCCCGACCTGCAAGATGTGTGCGCACCTTTGGCCTCACTGATGCGGCTGCCCGACACTGCAACCTGGGTGCGCACCTGGCCTCAGTGATGCGGCTGCCCGACCCTGCAATCTGTGTGCGCACGCTTGGCCTCAGTGATGTGGCTGACCGACCCTGCAAGATGTGTGCGCACCGTTGGCCTCAGTGATGCGTCTGCCTGACCCTGCAAGATCTGTGCGCACCTTTGGCCTCAGTGATGCGGCTGCCCGACCTGCAACCTGTGTGCACGGCCTCAGTGATGCGGCTGCCCGACCTGCAACCTGTGTGCGCCTTTGGCCTCAGTGATGCTGCCCAACCCTGCAAGATCTGTGCGCACCTTTAGCCGCAGTGATGCGGCTGCCCGACCCTGCAAGATGTGTGGGCACCTTTGGCCTCAGTGATGCGGCTGCCCGACCCTGCAAGATCTGTGCGCACCTTTGGCCTCAGTGATGCGGCTGCCCGACCTTGCAAGATGTGTGCGCACCTTTGGCCTCAGTGATGCGGCTGCCCGACCCTGCAACATGTGTGCGCACCTTTGGCCTCAGTGATGTGGCTGCCCGACCCTGCAACATGTGGGCGCTCCTTTGGCCTCAGTGATGCGGCTGCACGTCCCTGCAACCTGTGTGCGCACCTTTGGCCTCAGTGATGCGGCTGCCCGACCCTGCAACCTGTGTGCGCACCTTTGGCATCAGTGATGCGGCTTCCTGACCCTGCAACCTGTGTGCGCATCTTTGGCCTCAGTGAATTGTGGCTGCCCGAGGTCCAGGGAGCTGCGCGCATCAACACCTGACCCTGCAAGAAGTGTGCGCACCTTTGGCCTCAGTGATGCGGCTGCCCGACCCTGCAACCTGTGTGCGCACCTTTGGCTCAGTGATGTGGCAGCCCAACCCTGCAAGATGTGTGCGCACCTTTGGCCTCAGTGATGCGGCTGCCCGACCCTGCAAGATGTGTGCGCACCTTTGGCCTCAGTGGTGCGGCTGCCTGACCCTGCAAGATGTGTCGCACCTTTGGCCTCAGTGACTGCGGCCTTGCACCTGATGCCGCTGCCCGACCTGCACATGTGCACACCTTTGGCTTCAGTGATGCGGCTGCCCGACTCTGCAACATGTGTGTGCATCTTTGGCCTCAGTGAATTGCAGATGCCCGAGGTCCAGGGAGCTGCGCGCATCAACACCCGACCCTGCAAGAAGTGTGCGCACCTTAGGCCTCAGTGATGCGGCTGCCCGACCCTGCAACCTGTGTGCGCACCTTTGGTCAGTGATGCGGCTGCCCGACCCTGCAAGATGTGTGCGCACCTTTGGCCTCAGTGATGCGGCTGCCCGACCCTGCAAGATGTGTGCTCATCTTTGGCCTCAGTGGTGCGGATGCCCGACCCTGCAAGATGTGTGCACACCTTTGGCCTCAGTGATGTGGCTGCCCGACCCTGCAACCTGTGTGCGCACCTTTGGCATCAGTGATGCGGCTGCCCGACCCTGCAAGATGTGTGCGCACCTTGGCCTCAGTAATGCGGCTGCCCGACCCGCAAGATCTGTGCGCACCTTTGGCCTCAGTGATGCGGCTGCCCGACCCTGCAACCTGTGTGCGCATCTTTGGCCTCAGTGAATTGCAGCTGCCCGAGGTCCAGGGAGCTGCGCGCATCAACACCTGACCCTGCAAGAAGTGTGCGCACCTTTGGCCTCAGTGATGCGGCTGCCCGACCCTGCAACCTGTGTGCGCACCTTTGGCTCAGTGATGCGGCTGCCCGACCCTGCAAGATGTGTGTGCACCTTTGGCCTCAGGGTCGGGCAGCCGCATCACTGAGGCCAGAGGTGCGCACACATCTTGCAGGGTCGGGCAGCCGCATCACTGAGGCCAAAGGTGCGCACACAAGTTGAAGGGTCGGGCAGCCGCATCACTGAGGCCAAAGGTGCGCACACAGGTTGCAGGGATGTGCAGCCGCATCACTGAGGCCAAAGGTGCACCCACATGTTGCAGGGTCGGGCAGCCACATCACTGAGGCCAAAGGTGCGCACAGATCTTGCAGGGTCGGGCAGCCGCATCACTGAGGCCAAAGGTGCGCACAGATCTTGCAGGGTCGGGCAGCCGCATCACTGAGGCCAAAGGTGCGCACACAGGTTGCAGGGTCGGGCAGCCGCATCACTGAGGCCAAAGGTGTGCACACAGGTTGCATGTCGGGCAGCCGCATCACTGAGGCCAAAGGTGCACACAGGTCTTGCCGGGTCAGGCAGCCGCATCACTGAGGCCAAAGGTGCCCACACATCTTGCAGGGTTGTGCAGCCGCATCACTGAGGCCAAAGGTGTGCACACAGGTGTCAGGGATCCGGCAGCCGCATCACTGAGGCCAAGGTGCGCACACAGGTTGCATGTCGGGCAGCCGCATCACTGAGGCCAAAGGTGCACACAGGTCTTGCCGGGTCAGGCAGCCGCATCACTGAGGCCAAAGGTGCCCACACATCTTGCAGGGTCGTGCAGCCGCATCACTGAGGCCAAAGGTGTGCACACAGGTGTCAGGGTCCGGCAGCCGCATCACTGAGGCCAAAGGTGCGCACACAGGTTGCAGGGTCGGGCAGCTGCATCACTGAGGCCAAGGTGCGCACACATCTTGCAGGGTCAGGCAGCCGCATCACTGAGGCCAAAGGTGCGCACACAGGTTGCAGGGTTGGGCAGCCGCATCACTGAGGCCAAAGGTGCGCACACAGGTTGCAGGGACGTGCAGCCGCATCACTGAGGCCAAAGGAGCGCCCACATGTTGCAGGGTCGGTCAGCCACATCACTGAGGCCATAGGTGCACACACATGTTGCAGGGTCGGGCAGCCGCATCACTGAGGCCAAATGTGCGCACACATCTTGCAGGGTCGGGCAGCCGCATCACTGAGGCGAAAGGTGCGCACAGATCTTGCAGGGTCGGGCAGCCGCATCACTGAGGCCAAAGGTGCGCACACATCTTGCAGGGACAGGCAGCCACATCACTGCGGCCAAAGGTGCGCACAGATCTTGCAGGGTTGGGCAGCCGCATCTACTGAGGCCAAAGGTGCGCACACATGTTGCAGGGTCAGGCAGCCGCATCACTGAGGCCAAAGGTGCGCACACATGTTGCAGGGTCGGGCAGCCGCATCACTGAGGCCAAAGGTGCGCACACATTTTGCAGGGTCGGGCAGCCGCATCACTGAGGCCAAAGGTGCGCACACATCTTTGCAGGGTCGGGCAGCCGCATCACTGAGGCCAAAGGTGCACACACATCTTGCAGGGTCGGGCAGCCGCATCACTGAGGCCAAAGGTGCGCACAGATCTTGCAGGGTTGGGCAGCCCGCATCACTGAGGCCAAAGGTGCGCACACAAGTTGCAGGGTCGGGCAGCCGCATCACTGAGGCCACAGGTGCGCACACATCTTGCAGGGTCGGGCAGCTGCCTCACTGAGGCCAAAGGTGCGCACACAAGTTGCAGGGACGGGCAGCCGCATCACTGAGGCCAAAGGTGCGCCCACATGTTGCAGGGTCAGGCAGCCACATCACTGAGGGCAAAGGTGCGCACACATCTTGCAGGGTCGGGCAGCCGCATCACTGAGGCCAAAGGTGCGCACACATCTTTGCAGGGTCGGGCAGCCGCATCACTGAGGCCAAAGGCGCACACACATCTTGCAGGGTCGGGCAGCCGCAACACTGAGGTGCGCACAGATTCTGCAGGGTTCGGCAGCCGAATCACTGAGGCCAAAGGTGGGCACACAGGTTGCAGGGTCGGGCAACCGCATCACTGAGCCAAAGGTGCGCACACAGGTTGCAGGGTCGGGCAGCCGCATCACTGAGGCCAAAGGTGCGCACACTTCTTGCAGGGTCGGGTGTTAATGCGCGCAGCTCCCTGGACTTCAGGCAGCCGCAATTCACTGAGGCCAAAGATGCGCACACAGGTTGCAGGGTCGGGCAGCCGCATCACTGAGGCCAAAAGTGCGCACAGATCTTGCAGTGTCGGGCAGCCGCATCTACTGAGGCCAAAGGTGCGCTCACATCTTGCAGGGTCGGGCAGCCGCATCACTGAGGCCAAAGGTGCGCAAACAAGTTGCAGGGTCGGGCAGCCGCATCACTGAGGCCAAACATGCGCACACAGGTTGCAGGGATGTGCAGCCGCATCACTGAGGCCAAAGGTGCGCCCACATGTTGCAGTGTCGGGCAGACACATCACTGAGACCAAAGGTGCGCACAGATCTTGCAGGGTCGGGCAGCCGCATCACTGAGGTCAAAGGTGCGCACACAGGTTGCAGGGTCGGGCAGCCGCATCACTGAGGCCAAAGGTGCGCACACTTCTTGCAGGGTCGGGTGTTGATGCGCGCAGCTCCCTGGACCTCGGGCAGCCGCAATTCA
This sequence comes from Calotriton arnoldi, assembly GCA_963921515.1. Classification (NCBI taxonomy): domain Eukaryota; kingdom Metazoa; phylum Chordata; class Amphibia; order Caudata; family Salamandridae; genus Calotriton; species Calotriton arnoldi. The sequence goes on along the minus strand of CAWUFW010012893.1, from coordinate 253,656 downwards.
CTGAGGCCAAAGATGCGCACACAGGTTGCAGGGTCGGGCAGCTGCATCACTGAGGCCAGAGGTGCGCACAGATCTTGCAGGGTCGGGCAGCTGCATCACTGAGGCCAGAGGTGCGCACACATCTTGCAGGGTCGGGCAGCCGCATCACTGAGGCCAAGGTGCGCACACAAGTTGCAGGGTCGGGCAGCCGCATCACTGAGGCCAAAGGTGCACCCACATGTTGCAGGGTCGGGCAGCCACATCACTGAGGCCAAAGGTGCGCACAGATCTTGCAGGGTCGGGCAGCCGCATCACTGAGGCCAAAGGTGCGCACAGATCTTGCAGGGTCGGGCAGCCGCATCACTGAGGCCAAAGGTGCGCACACAGGTTGCAGGGTCGGGCAGCCGCATCACTGAGGCCAAAGGTGCGCACACAGGTTGCATGTCGGGCAGCCGCATCACTGAGGCCAAAGGTGCACACAAGTCTTGCCGGGTCAGGCAGCCGCATCACTGAGGCCAAAGGTGCCCACACATCTTGCAGGGTTGTGCAGCCGCATCACTGAGGCCAAAGGTGTGCACACAGGTGTCAGGGTCCGGCAGCCGCATCACTGAGGCCAAAGGTGCGCACACAGGTTGCAGGGTCGGGCAGCCGCATCACTGAGGCCAAAGGTGAGCACACATCTTGCAGGGTCGGGCAGCCGCACCACTGAGGCCAAAGGTGCGCACACATCTTGCAGGGTCGGGGGAGCCGCATCACTGAGGCTGCCCGACCCTGCAAGATCTGTGCGCACCTCTGGCCTCAGTGATGTGGCTGCCCGACCCTGCAGATGTGTGCGCACTCTGGCCTCACTGATGCGGCTGCCCGACACTGCAACCTGGGTGCGCACCTTTGGCCTCAGTGATGCGGCTGCCCGACCCTGCAATCTGTGTGCGCACCTTTGGCCTCAGTGATGTGGCTGACCGACCCTGCAAGATGTGTGCGCACCGTTGGCCTCAGTGATGCGTCTGCCTGACCCTGCAAGATCTGTGCGCACCTTTGGCCTCAGTGATGCGGCTGCCCGACCTGCAACCTGTGTGCGCACCTTTGGCCTCAGTGATGCGGCTACCCGACCCTGCAACCTGTGTGCGCACCTTTGGCCTCAGTGATGCGGCTGCTCAACCCTGCAAGATCTGTGCGCACCTTTAGCCGCAGTGATGCGGCTGCCCGACCCTGCAAGATGTGTGGGCACCTTTGGCCTCAGTGATGCGCTGCCCGACCCTGCAAGATCTGTGCGCACCTTTGGCCTCAGTGATGCGGCTGCCCGACCTTGCAAGATGTGTGCGCACCTTTGGCCTCAGTGATGCGGCTGCCCGACCTGCAACATGTGCGCACCTTTGGCCTCAGTGATGTGGCTGCCCGACCCTGCAACATGTGGGCGCTCCTTTGGCCTCAGTGATGCGGCTGCACGTCCCTGCAACCTGTGTGCGCACCTTTGGCCTCAGTGATGCGGCTGCCCGACCCTGCAACCTGTGTGCGCACCTTTGGCATCAGTGATGCGGCTTCCTGACCCTGCAACCTGTGTGCGCATCTTTGGCCTCAGTGAATTGTGGCTGCCCGAGGTCCAGGGAGCTGCGCGCATCAACACCTGACCCTGCAAGAAGTGTGTGCACCTTTGGCCTCAGTGATGCGGCTGCCCGACCCTGCAACCTGTGTGCGCACCTTTGGCTCAGTGATGTGGCAGCCCAACCCTGCAAGATGTGTGCGCACCTTTGGCCTCAGTGATGCGGCTGCCCGACCCTGCAAGATGTGTGCGCACCTTTGGCCTCAGTGGTGCGGCTGCCTGACCCTGCAAGATGTGTGCACACCTTTGGCCTCAGTGATGCGGCTGCCCGACCCTGCAACCTGTGTGCGCACCTTTGGCCTCAGTGATGCGGCTGCCCGACCCTGCAACATGTGTGCACACCTTTGGCGTCAGTGATGCGGCTGCCCGACTCTGCAACATGTGTGTGCATCTTTGGCCTCAGTGAATTGCAGATGCCCGAGGTCCAGGGAGCTGCGCGCATCAACACCCGACCCTGCAAGAGTGTGCGCACCTTAGGCCTCAGTGATGCGGCTGCCCGACCCTGCAACCTGTGTGCGCACCTTTGGTCAGTGATGCGGCTGCCCGACCCTGCAAGATGTGTGCGCACCTTTGGCCTCAGTGATGCGGCTGCCCGACCCTGCAAGATGTGTGCTCATCTTTGGCCTCAGTGGTGCGGATGCCCGACCCTGCAAGATGTGTGCACACCTTTGGCCTCAGTGATGTGGCTGCCCGACCCTGCAACCTGTGTGCGCACCTTTGGCATCAGTGATGCGGCTGCCCGACCCTGCAAGATGTGTGCGCACCTTTGGCCTCAGTAATGCGGCTGCCCGACCCGCAAGATCTGTGCGCACCTTTGGCCTCAGTGATGCGGCTGCCCGACCCTGCAACCTGTGTGCGCATCTTTGGCCTCAGTGAATTGCAGCTGCCCGAGGTCCAGGGAGCTGCGCGCATCAACACCTGACCCTGCAAGAAGTGTGCGCACCTTTGGCCTCAGTGATGCGGCTGCCCGACCCTGCAACCTGTGTGCGCACCTTTGGCTCAGTGATGCGGCTGCCCGACCCTGCAAGATGTGTGTGCACCTTTGGCCTCAGGGTCGGGCAGCCGCATCACTGAGGCCAGAGGTGCGCACACATCTTGCAGGGTCGGGCAGCCGCATCACTGAGGCCAAAGGTGCGCACACAAGTTGCAGGGTCGGGCAGCCGCATCACTGAGGCCAAAGGTGCGCACACAGGTTGCAGGGATGTGCAGCCGCATCACTGAGGCCAAAGGTGCACCCACATGTTGCAGGGTCGGGCAGCCACATCACTGAGGCCAAAGGTGCGCACAGATCTTGCAGGGTCGGGCAGCCGCATCACTGAGGCCAAAGGTGCGCACAGATCTTGCAGGGTCGGGCAGCCGCATCACTGAGGCCAAAGGTGCGCACACAGGTTGCAGGGTCGGGCAGCCGCATCACTGAGGCCAAAGGTGCGCACACAGGTTGCATGTCGGGCAGCCGCATCACTGAGGCCAAAGGTGCACACAGGTCTTGCCGGGTCAGGCAGCCGCATCACTGAGGCCAAAGGTGCCCACACATCTTGCAGGGTTGTGCAGCCGCATCACTGAGGCCAAAGGTGTGCACACAGGTGTCAGGGTCCGGCAGCCGCATCACTGAGGCCAAAGGTGCGCACACAGGTTGCAGGGTCGGGCAGCCGCATCACTGAGGCCAAAGGTGAGCACACATCTTGCAGGGTCGGGCAGCCGCACCACTGAGGCCAAAGGTGCGCACACATCTTGCAGGGTCGGGGGAGCCGCATCACTGAGGCCAAAGGTGCACACACATCTTGCAGGGTCGGGCAGCCGCATCACTGAGCCAAAGGTGCGCACACAGGTTGCAGGGTCGGGCAGCCGCATCACTGAGGCCAAAGGTGCACACACTTCTTGCAGGGTCAGGTGTTGATGCGCGCAGCTCCCTGGACCTCGGGCAGCTGCAATTCACTGAGGCCAAAGATGCGCACACAGGTTGCAGGGTCGGGCAGCCGCATCACTGAGGCCAAAGGTGCGCACAGATCTTGCGGGTCGGGCAGCCGCATTACTGAGGCCAAAGGTGCGCACACATCTTGCAGGGTCGGGCAGCCGCATCACTGATGCCAAAGGTGCGCACACAGGTTGCAGGGTCGGGCAGCCACATCACTGAGGCCAAAGGTGTGCACACATCTTGCAGGGTCGGGCATCCGCACCACTGAGGCCAAAGATGAGCACACATCTTGCAGGGTCGGGCAGCCGCATCACTGAGGCCAAAGGTGCGCACACATCTTGCAGGGTCGGGCAGCCGCATCACTGACCAAAGGTGTGCACACAGGTTGCAGGGTCGGGCAGCCGCATCACTGAGGCCTAAGGTGCGCACACTTCTTGCAGGGTCGGGTGTTGATGCGCGCAGCTCCCTGGACCTCGGGCATCTGCAATTCACTGAGGCCAAAGATGCACACACATGTTGCAGAGTCGGGCAGCCGCATCACTGAAGCCAAAGGTGTGCACACATGTTGCAGGGTCGGGCAGCCGCATCACTGAGGCCAAAGGTGCGCACACAGGTTGCAGGGTCGGGCAGCCGCATCACTGAGGCCAAAGGTGCGCACACATCTTGCAGGGTCAGGCAGCCGCACCACTGAGGCCAAAGGTGCGCACACATCTTGCAGGGTCGGGCAGCCGCATCACTGAGGCCAAAGGTGCGCACACATCTTGCAGGGTTGGGCTGCCACATCACTGAGCCAAAGGTGCGCACACAGGTTGCAGGGTCGGGCAGCCGCATCACTGAGGCCAAAGGTGCACACACTTCTTGCTGGGTCAGGTGTTGATGCGCGCAGCTCCCTGGACCTCGGGCAGCCGCAATTCACTGAGGCCAAAGATGCGCACACAGGTTGCAGGGTCAGGAAGCCGCATCACTGATGCCAAAGGTGCGCACACAGGTTGCAGGGTCGGGCAGCCGCATCACTGAGGCCAAAGGTGCGCACACAGGTTGCAGGGACGTGCAGCCGCATCACTGAGGCCAAAGGAGCGCCCACATGTTGCAGGGTCGGGCAGCCACATCACTGAGGCCAAAGGTGCGCACACATGTTGCAGGGTCGGGCAGCCGCATCACTGAGGCCAAAGGTGCGCACACATCTTGCAAGGTCGGGCAGCCGCATCACTGAGGCCAAAGGTGCGCACAGATCTTGCAGGGTCGGGCAGCCGCATCACTGAGGCCAAAGGTGCCCACACATCTTGCAGGGTCGGGCAGCCGCATCACTGCGGCTAAAGGTGCGCACAGATCTTGCAGGGTTGGGCAGCCGCATCACTGAGGCCAAAGGTGCGCACACAGGTTGCAGGGTCGGGCAGCCGCATCACTGAGGCCAAAGGTGCGCACACAGGTTGCAGGGTCGGGCAGCCGCATCACTGAGGCCAAAGGTGCGCACAGATCTTGCAGGGTCAGGCAGACGCATCACTGAGGCCAACGGTGCGCACACATCTTGCAGGGTCGGTCAGCCACATCACTGAGGCCAAAGGTGCGCACACAGATTGCAGGGTCGGGCAGCCGCATCACTGAGGCCAAAGGTGCGCACCCAGGTTGCAGTGTCGGGCAGCCGCATCAGTGAGGCCAAAGGTGCGCACACATCTTGCAGGGTCGGGCAGCCACATCACTGAGGCCAGAGGTGCGCACAGATCTTGCAGGGTCGGGCAGCCGCATCACTGAGGCCAAAGGTGTGCACACAAGTTGCAGGGTCGGGCAGCTGCATCACTGAGGCCAAAGGTGCACACACAGGTTGCAGGGTCGGGCAGCCGCATCACTGAGGCCAAAGGTGAGCACACATCTTGCAGGTTCGGGCAGCCGCACCACTGAGGCCAAAGGTGTGCACACATCTTGCAGGGTCGGGCAGCCGCATCACTGAGGCCAAAGGTGCGCACACATCTTGCAGGGTCGGGCAGCCACATCACTGAGCCAAAGGTGCGCACACAGGTTGCAGGGTCGGGCAGCCACATCACTGAGGCCAAAGGTGCGCATACTTCTTGCAGGGTCGGGTGTTGATGCGCGCAGCTCCCTGGACCTTGGGCAGCCGAAATTCACTGAGGTCAAAGATGCGCACACAGGTTACAGGGTCGGGCAGCTGCATCACTGAGGCCAAAGGTGCGCACAGATCTTGCAGGGTCGGGCAGCCGCATCACTGAGGCCAAAGGTGCGCACACATCTTGCAGGGTCGGGCAGCCGCATCACTGATCCCAAAGGTGCGCACACAGGTTGCAGGGTCGGGCAGCCGCATCACTGAGGCCAAAGGTGCGCACACATGTTGCAGGGTCGGGCAGCCGCATCACTGAGGCCAAAGGTGCGCACACATCTTGCAGGGTTGGGCTGGCGCATCACTGAGCCAAAGGTGCGCACACAGGTTGCAGGGTCGGGCAGCCGCATCACTGAGGCTAAAGGTGCACACACTTCTTGCAGGATCAGGTGTTGATGCGCGCAGCTCCCTGGACCTCGGGCAGCAGCAATTCACTGAGGCCAAAGATGCGCACACAGGTTGCAGGGTCGGGCAGCCGCATCACTGAGGCCAAAGGTGTGCACAGATCTGGCAGGATCGGGCAGCCGCATCACTGAGGCCAAAGGTGCGCACACATCTTGCAGGGTCGGGCAGCCGCATCACTGAGGCCAAAGGTGCGCACACAGGTTGGAGGGTCGGGCAGCCGCATCACTGAGGCCAAAGGTGAGCACACATCTTGCAGGGTCGGGCAGCCACACCACTGAGGCCAAAGGTGCACACACATCTTGCAGGGTCGGGCAGCCGCATCACTGAGGCCAAAGGTGTGCACACATCTTGCAGGGTCGGGCAGCCGCATCACTGAGGCCAAAGGTGCGCACAGATCTTGCAGGGTCAGGCAGCCGCATCACTGAGGCCAAAGGTGCACACACATCTTGCAGTGTCGGGCAGCCGCATCACTGAGGCCAAAGGTGCGCACACAGGTTGCAGGGTTGCGCAGCCGCATCACTGAGGCCAAAGGTGCACACAGATCGTGCAGGGTCGGGCAGATGCATTTCACTGAGGCCAAAGGTGCACACACATCTTGCAGGGTAGGGTGTTGATGTGCGCAGCTCCCTGGACCTCGGGCAGCCGCAATTCACTGAGGCCAAAAATGTGCACACATCTTGCAGGGTCGGGCAGCAGCATCACTGAGGCCAAAGGTGCGCAGACATCTTGCAGGTTTGGGTAGCCGCATCACTGAGGCCAAAGGTGCGCACACATCTTGCAGGGTCGGGCAGCCGCATCACTGAGGCCAAAGGGTGCGCACACAGGTTGCAGGGTCGGGCAGCCACATCACTGAGGCCAAAGGTGTGCACAGAGGTTGCAGGGACCTGCAGCCGTATCACTGAGGCCAAAGGAGCGCCCACATGTTGCAGGGTCGGGCAGCCACATCACTGAGGCCAAAGGTGCGCACACATGTTGCAGGGTTGGGCAGCCGCATCACTGAGGCCAAAGGTGCGCACACATCTTGCAAGGTCGGGCAGCCGCATCACTGAGGCCAAAGGTGAGCACACATCTTGCAGGTTCGGGCAGCCGCACCACTGAGGCCAAAGGTGTGCACACATCTTGCAGGGTCGGGCAGCCGCATCACTGAGGCCAAAGGTGCGCACACATCTTGCAGGGTCGGGCAGCCACATCACTGAGCCAAAGGTGCGCACACAGGTTGCAGGGTCGGGCAGCCGCATCACTGAGGCCAAAGGTGCGCATACTTCTTGCAGGGTCGGGTGTTGATGCGCGCAGCTCCCTGGACCTTGGGCAGCCGCAATTCACTGAGGTCAAAGATGCGCACACAGGTTACAGGGTCGGGCAGCTGCATCACTGAGGCCAAAGGTGCGCACAGATCTTGCAGGGTCGGGCAGCCGCATCACTGATGCCAAAGGTGCGCACACATCTTGCAGGGTCGGGCAGCCGCATCACTGATCCCAAAGGTGCGCACACAGGTTGCAGGGTCGGGCAGCCGCATCACTGAGGCCAAAGGTGCGCACACATGTTGCAGGGTCGGGCAGCCGCATCACTGAGGCCAAAGGTGCGCACACATCTTGCAGGGTTGGGCTGGCGCATCACTGAGCCAAAGGTGCGCACACAGGTTGCAGGGTCGGGCAGCCGCATCACTGAGGCCAAAGGTGCACACACTTCTTGCAGGATCAGGTGTTGATGCGCGCAGCTCCCTGGACCTCGGGCAGCAGCAATTCACTGAGGCCAAAGATGCGCACACAGGTTGCAGGGTCAGGCAGCCGCATCACTGAGGCCAAAGGTGTGCACAGATCTTGCAGGATCGGGCAGCCGCATCACTGAGGCCAAAGGTGCGCACACATCTTGCAGGGTCGGGCAGCCGCATCACTGAGGCCAAAGGTGCGCACACAGGTTGGAGGGTCGGGCAGCCGCATCACTGAGGCCAAAGGTGAGCACACATCTTGCAGGGTCGGGCAGCCACACCACTGAGGCCAAAGGTGCACACACATCTTGCAGGGTCGGGCAGCCGCATCACTGAGGCCAAAGGTGTGCACACATCTTGCAGGGTCGGGCAGCCGCATCACTGAGGCCAAAGGTGCGCACAGATCTTGCAGGGTCAGGCAGCCGCATCACTGAGGCCAAAGGTGCACACACATCTTGCAGTGTCGGGCAGCCGCATCACTGAGGCCAAAGGTGCGCACACAGGTTGCAGGGTTGCGCAGCCGCATCACTGAGGCCAAAGGTGCACACAGATCGTGCAGGGTCGGGCAGATGCATTTCACTGAGGCCAAAGGTGCACACACATCTTGCAGGGTAGGGTGTTGATGCACGCAGCTCCCTGGACCTCGGGCAGCCGCAATTCACTGAGGCCAAAAATGTGCACACATCTTGCAGGGTCGGGCAGCAGCATCACTGAGGCCAAAGGTGCGCAGACATCTTGCAGGTTTGGGTAGCCGCATCACTGAGGCCAAAGGTGCGCACACATCTTGCAGGGTCGGGCAGCCGCATCACTGAGGCCAAAGGTGCGCACACAGGTTGCAGGGTCGGGCAGCCACATCACTGAGGCCAAAGGTGTGCACAGAGGTTGCAGGGACCTGCAGCCGTATCACTGAGGCCAAAGGAGCGCCCACATGTTGCAGGGTCGGGCAGCCACATCACTGAGGCCAAAGGTGCGCACACATGTTGCAGGGTTGGGCAGCCGCATCACTGAGGCCAAAGGTGCGCACACATCTTGCAAGGTCGGGCAGCCGCATCACTGAGGCCAAAGGTGCGCACACATCTTGCAGTGTCGGGGAGCCGCATCACTGCGGCCAAAGGTGCGCCCACATCTTGCAGGGTCGGTCAGCCACATCACTGAGGCCAAAGGTGCGCACACAGGTTGCAGGGTCGGGCAGCCGCATCACTGAGGCCAAAGGTGGGCACACAGGTTGCAGGGTCGGGCAGCCGCATCACTGAGGCCAAAGGTCCGCACACATCTTGCAGGGTCGGGCAGCCACATCACTGAGGCCAAAGGTGTGCACACATCTTGCAGGGTCGGGCAGCCGCATCACTGAGGCCAAAGGTGCACACACATCTTGCAGGGTCAGGCAGCCGCATCACTGAGCCAAAAGGTGTGCACACAGGTTGCAGGGTTGGGCAGCCGCATCACTGTGGCCAAAGGTGCACACACATCTTGCAGGGTCGGGCTGCCGCATCACTGAGGCCAAAGGTGCGCACACAGGTTGCAGGGTCGGGCAGCCGCATCACTGAGGCCAAAGGTGCGCACAGATCGTGCAGGGTCGGGCAGCCGCATTTCACTGAGGCCAAAGATGCGCACACATCTTGCAGGGTCGGGTAGCCGCATCACTGAGGGCAAAGGTGCGCACACATCTTGCAGGGTCGGGCAGCCGCATCACTGAGGCCAAAGGTGCGCACACATCTTGCAGGGTCGGGCAGCCACATCACTGAGGCCAAAGGTGCGCACACATCTTTGCAGGGTCGGGCAGCCGCATCACTGAGGCCAAAGGTGCGCACACATCTTGCAGGGTCGGGCAGCCGCATCACTGAGGCCAAAGGTGCGCACAGATCTTGCAGGGTCGGGCAGCCGCATCACTGAGGCCAAAGGTGTGCACACAGGTCGTAGGGTTGGGCAGTCGCATCACTGAGGCCAAAGGTGCGCACACAGGTTGCAGGGTCGGGCAGCCGCATCACTGAGGCCAAAGGTGCGCACAGATCTTGCAGGGTCGGGCAGCCGCATCACTGAGGCCAAAGGTGCACACACATCTTGCAGGGTCGGGCAGCCGCATCACTGAGGCCAAAGGTGCTGTTGCACTTGGCCCTTATTTTCCCTAAATTTTTCGCTTTTCCCCCCTGGCCTATGTATTTACATGTTGTGTCTCAAATGTGAATGGGTAATACTGTGTAATGGTGTCACTGTCACTTTTAAAATGGACGCCATTCCTGTCTGCCCTTGTGCCGCCTGACTGAGTTGAGTGGCGGTCTAGATGTTGTTTCCCAGCACTCCCAGCTTTTGTAGGGAAACCTGGCAGCCAGGGTGCCCTACACCTCCCCCTAAACCAGTTAAGACCGGTTCCCCAGGGAACCTTCCAGAAGTTGCCAGCCTTTTCTGGTAGGTGGGGTGAGGGGCGGATATATAGGGGGCTGGGCTGCCATGTGCTCAGTGACAGAGCAGGAGAAGTGACCGAGGGGGAACTCTGCCAGGAGGTACCGCCACATTGGGCCTGTGTGCTGGCCCCTGTGCCCATCTGCACCCCTCTGTTGTCCCCCAGGGCCAGTAAAGAGACACCGCCGGAGTGGAGGCTGCTGTGCTGGCAGGATTGCAACCATAATGGAGGATGACTGTTCCTAGGAACTGCTGCTTCAGGACTGGTGAGCCGCCCTGCTGACCGCTGATCTCGCCCTGCATTACCTGTCTCCTGGCCCCTAGTGCCTCGTGAGCGCTATACTGAGACTCCCCGTACTCCAAGGAAGAGAGGAGCGTTGGCGCGACCTTCCTCTGTGGGGCCCTGGTTTTGTGAGGTCCCTAGCGCCTTGGGAGCGCTTTACCCTAACTGTCTGTTGCTCTGCCTGCACTCTAGCGCCTCGTGGGCCCCGGGTTTAAATCGCCCGAAGGGGAGCGCTATCTTTTGTCCCTAAAGCTGTCGGTGTTTCCTAGCGCCTGGTGAGTGCTATAATTCTAGTTTGCCTGCTCTTGTCCCCCTGTGTCCCAGGAGAAGAGGGGAGCGTGGACCCTGCAGTGCTGTGCCACCTGTGAGCACTTTCAATTGAGGCGGGAGCCTACCCCGTGCGTGTTTCTTCACGGGTGCCCACCCCGCAATTGTGCAGTCATGCGGGTGCCTACCCCGCAAGTGTTTTTGGCTGAAGAAACGGGTGCCCACCCCGCAATTGTCTGCGTCGATACAGCGGGTGCCTACCCCGCAATTTGTCTTTATTTGAAGGCGGGAGCCCACCCCGCACTTCTACATTGCCCAGGATCACCGCTGTAGCCCGTGGTCACGAGGAGAGGAGACGCCGCGTCGGAGCGTCGAACAGGAAGTCTGGCGGCCTTGCCTGACGGTGGGCAGGGCGCCTCATGACGGAAGGACGCCCGGAGCTGAAAGGAGCCAGACGGGAGCTTACCCCGCGCTGGCCCGCGCCAACGTCGACGGAGACTGTGCTCCGTAAAGGCGGGGCTCCCCGGGAACGGAGGAGAGCCCGCGCGCAGCAGCAGCCGTCCGGGAGAAGGGCCCTGAGAAGGAGGGGCTCGATCGGAGCCTCGTGGGCTCCCGTGCTGCCCACATGGACCCAAGGAGCAGAGACCCCGCAGGACAGCCCGGTGAGTGCGGGCTGGGTTCTGAGACCGGTGGGGGCCGGCCGAGGTACAGGGTCGGTACCTGAGGCCCTCGAGCCGGGGGAGGGCCTGCGCCAGTCCCTGCCATCACAGCTGCACCGCAGAAGCGGGCAGCTGCCACGTGGGGCCATTTGAGGTTGGGAGTCCTGAGTGGGGCTCCCCATTGCTCCGTGGTGACTGTGTTGGGGGCGATTTTATTTCCAAGCCCGGTGAGTGAGGGCTCAGTTGCACGGTGGTTGGGGGGAGGTGTCGGGGCACATTGTCGGTGCCCGCCCCCTGGACCCGTGCCTGTTAACTCTTCCGGCTGCCCCGCCGGACAGTGGGCAGCTGCACCTTATGGGCACTGGTGGTTTTGGGAGTCCAAGGTGGGCTCCAGCAGCTGTGTAGTGCCAGTGCTTGGTTGGGGGCATTTTTGGTTACAGAGTCCCAGCGTAGGGGCCCCCCCCAGGCGCAGTGGTGCCAGAGACTAATCTACCGTGTAGGGGACCAGGATTTCAGGTGTTACTATGGGTGCACTACTATGCTCATATCACGCATAATGTTTATCTGCTTGCTCCTTCGGAGGCCCAGATGTATTGATGTGCCCCGGGATGGCCCCTATGCGCATTATTGGGTTGGGGTATAATGTTCTCACCACGGCTGGAGGATATGTGCCACGTTGAGCCCAGGTCTTTGTAGAGTGTGGTTCCAGCTCACATGGTTGTGCCCATTGCCAGTGTTGTTGAGGCCCATTGCCTCAGGTGATGTATTGCATATTATGGTTGTGTGCTACTGAAGCCATTATGCCCACATGTTCAGGCCTAATGCTGTGTCGCTAATGATGATGGTGCCTCTATGCTCACCTGGTTTTGCATAATGCTAATGTTATGTATGCATAGTGTGATGGTAGGCCTAAGGTTGGATTTTATGCCAATGCCAATCTGAATATGCATGTTGCATTTCCATGCCTAACCTAAGGTTCTCATCCCAGACCTCCTGTTAAAGTGATTTATACAGATGTGTTCATACCTAGGGTTATGCTAATATGCCTAATGCTTTTTCCTAGGGTGGACATTGCTGAGGTTTATGCCCCGCCTAAGGTGGCCTACCCCTGATGAGAGTGTCTCCTATGTTTCCATGCCTAATTGTTGCCCACAATGTGTTTTTGTGCATATTGAGATGCCTCATGCAAGTTGCCTAATGTTATGCCCACAAGGATCCTGCCTGTGAGTGCGGGTTGTTACACAGTTACTGATGCTCGCACATTTATCCTGTGTACTTGTGATGATTCCGGCAGCGGACCGATTGGCCCTGCCTTGTAAATAGTCCCCCTCTGTAAATGACTACCTGGTGCCAGTTGGCTCCATGTTCACCACCGTGATTGCATCCTGCTGTATAGGGTATAATACACAAGTTATTTTCACATCACCTGGTGTGGTCTCTTTTTGTAGTGTGCCTGGTGTGTCGCCTGTGAATGTGCTGCGCAGATGCTTTACACATTTCCTCCGGAGTTTGGCCCGCCCGCTCTGCACCACGCTACCCATTTCTAACATTGGTGGCAGGGGTGGGATAGGACTTGTGTTTGCGCAGTACCACAGCGACAACGGGTTACACTGCAAACTGAGCATTTAAAGTAATCACAGGTTTCGGGGATTATTTTTCCTGATTGTGCTTTCCTCCTGAAAGTGTTGTTGTTGAATTGTGTCCCCCTGTCACTGTGGAATTGTGTTTCCCTGTTTACTGTATCTGTGTATCTCGCCAAGATGGGGTTACTCTATGATGAGGATGAACTTTGGGAGTACACTGAGGAGGAAGTGATGGATCTCTGCAGAGAGAGAGGGATACCCACAGTAGGCAACATTCGCAGGAAATTGTTTCTCTATGAGGCCCTAAAAAGGGGGAAACCCTTAGAGCCCTGTGGGGACCTTTCAGATTACCCCTCCGCATATCTAAAGGGTGGATTTAGGGGAGACCGTGAGGAGGACTCTGAGAGTGAGGGTTCCCAGTCCATAACCCTGGAGGGTGGTGACTCTGAGGAGGAAGAAGATGACAGGGCGGAGACGCCAGTAGCTAATGAGGACACCATAGACAGGGAGTCCCGTGCTGGGTCCAGCCCCAGGGGTAATGCCCCATCCCTTTCCCTGTCCCCAGAAGAGTGGGTAGATAGGAGGGAAGAAAGGGAGCACCAGCTGGCTTTGGAGAGGCTCAGGTTAGGGCACGCCAAGGAGATAGCACAGCTGAGGGTTGAAGAAAAAAGGCTAGAGACCGAGAGGGTCCTAGCGCAGGAGAGGATGGCGGAGGCGGAGAGGTGCTTCGCCAGGGAGAGACTAGCTCAAGAGGGTAGGTTGTCCCCTGAGAGTGGTTTCAGGAGTCTGGATTCACCAGTGAGGGTGGGATCCAGTGGTGGCAGCAGAGTGAAGCCAGTGCAGGAAGTCCCACTCCCAGAGCCCGGAAGATGGTGCCTGATCCTCAGGAGGAGGGGGCAGGTTGGAATTTAGGGGCGGCAAGAAACTGTCCCATCAGTCTTGGGGGAGTATGTGGACGTGTGTTGGACCGCACTGGAGCAGTGGATGGTGTGTGGCGCGGTGACAGATGGGGAAGGGCTGTTCCGCCTGATCATCAGGGAGCATGTGCTCAAGAGTTGTTTTCCCAGGTTGCGCCACTGTGAGAAGTTGGCCTGGTATATGCTGTCCACTAATTATAGTGGGCACCTTGCACCAGTCCAAACAACCCCTTATTGGAGATAGGTTAAAGACAACCTTTATTGAAAGCTATCCTAGTGGTAGCTATGGAGAGCAGCCTTCAAGCAACTTGTTTTACCAGTCTATAATCTCTTGAGTGACCAAATGAAAGAGGACCACACCAGGTATATATTCAAAATATATGTATTTATTGCTAAACACACCCCCTAGTCTCTTTATGAGGCTAGAGTTCGAAAGTACATAAGTTATAAGTTAGATATCAACAGTAATAGCACAGATACACATTTGAGCCCTAGGGGCGTACCAAACCATATACCAATAAAGTGGTATAAGAACCACGACTGAGCTAGACACAAGGCCTAGAGCCTGTAGAAGTGCTTGGCCCTCAAGGAACCACCCAAGGTAGTGACACAGGGGACCCACGGGGGACGCGTGCAGTGTGAGAACGCAGCCGCGAGCCGCCGTTGACTTCTATGGGGAATGTCGCGGTTGGAGTTTTAAAGAAAAGGGACACTTAGAGGAGGACTTGGAGCAAACCCCTTTAGAACTAGGTTGTTCTAGAGTCTATACCCATGGGAGCACCGGAGTACTCGAGTTACCTCACCCAGGGAAGCCGGGTGCATAGGTGTCTTTCGGGGTCGGGTTTCGTCGTCGTTTTCAACGGCGATCTGCTGCAAAGTGCTGCTGGCGGCCAAGTCGAAAGTGTTCGGGTTGATCCAAAGGTGGATCGAAGATCAGAAGAACCTGAAAGCAGAGGGGACAGAGTCTGGGTCACTAGCCAGTGACCAGGAAGGCGACGAGCGGATGCCCACCGATGTCGGGTGCTTCAGGTAGGTTGACGGTCGTCTTGACTCTTCAGCCACGCGGTCCAGGAGGTGTCGACGACGACCAGGAGCTGGATTCGAGCTGCCCCACGACGTCTGTCGATTGCAGGGGTATCGGAGACCGGATTGGACCCAACAAGCCTTGGCAACGGCAAGTCTCGTGGAAAGAGAAGAAGGACGGTGGTGCAGACCAGCAAGGTCTGAGGGACTCACCCAGCGAGGGTAAGTCAGGGCACTTCTGGAGCAACCAGGAAAGCCCAAGCAGAAGAAGAGTTGCCTTCGGGAGGGCCCACTAGCCAATGGACTAGCGACCGCGAAGGAGCCTCGAGTGGACGCACTTGGAGCTAGCTCACAGGACACTCGTGGAGTGGAGGCCAGTGATCTTCGGTGCAGTCGGTGCTGGAGGCGAGGGCTACTCGGAGCCCAAAGCACAACTTCGTGAGAGGCCCAGAAGAGGATGCACTTGCAAATGTGCTCGGTGTCCAGGGGTCACGGTTCCACGTTACCCACGACAGCTACGGGCCTCAGCTTTGCTGGGGACTCAGGGCAGCCTCGGGGAAGTTTGGAAATCTACCTCTGGTGATGCAAAGACTTCGGCGTCCGGCGGGAGCTTCAGCGATGCAGACCAGACAATTGCTTCTTAGGTGCCTGCCAAGCAGGGGAGTCACTCCTTGACCCCAAGGGAGATTCTTCAGTCCTCTAATCTTGAAGTAGAGCGTCGAAGGTCCAGGATTCTGTATCAGAGTTTCGTCCAGGTAAATCTAAAGTCCTAAGGACTGGGGTCCCATACTTATACCAAGTTAGGGGGTTGGACATACTCTGGGGACCCACCTATGGGAGGGTCAGGGCAGAGGGGTGGTTGCACCCCTTTCCCTTTGTCCAGTTTCACGCCAGAGCAGGGGCTGGAAGCCCCTGAGCCGGTTTGAACTGGGGTACGCACAGGGACACCAAATGTGCCCCCAGTGCAGGGTTTCAAAGCACCAGAGAGTGCTCCCGCCCAGCCCCAATACACATCATCCTGTCTGGGGAGGTGGTTACACCTCCCTGGGACAGGAAACCTAGTGTCCAGGCCTCCCCTGCTGGAGTTTCAGTCAGCAGCAGGAGGCCAGACCCGTGTCTGTGGCAGGGGCATCCATTTTGTGATGCCAGGGCTCTGGAAAGAAGTTACCGGGTATGCCGGTGGGTACATGTCTCTCCCTCTAGAAGGGTGGAATGCTACCCCCGCCACCATAACTGGCGGGGGGGGTAGTATTCCAAGATGTTTGACACCAAACACGACATGTTTTGGTGCAGCCAGTCCACATTTAGCATTCTACCGCGAGGATATAATGCACTTAAGAGTATATGGTCAGGCTGCACTACAAACAGCATCAGAGAAGGGTCTCCGACCGCTGCAGAGGGGCTCTGCTCATGCAGGGGCACTCTCTCACATAAGAACCAAGCACTCTGCCTTCAGGATTGATAAGGCCTGCCATAGGAGTGACTTATAGGTTTATATGTGTGCATATGCAGTGATATAGGTAACCTATATCACAGTAAGGGGTGCATGCACCACCTTACCCAGGCTGCAGTAGCAGACCTGTTGTGTCATTTTGGATGGCCTTCCAGGGGTGGCACAATACATGCTTGTTAGAAGCGGGGTCACTGATTCCGACACAGTAGCTTGGCGCGAGGCAGGAAGGCACCCGAAGGCAACGTGTTAAGCACTTGTGCAGCACACACTCACACTGATTCAGTAATGCGCACACAATAAGGAGACACCACACCAGGCTGTTATGTAAAAACAAGATTCTTTATCCAAGTTTAAATCAGCAATAGATGAGACAGATAATTTTAGGCAACATTTCAATTCATTTAGCTTCTTAAAACCAGTGCGTAAATTCATTCAAGCACATTATAACAGTAACACGTTACGCCGTTAAAAGGGCAGTAGCAATAACCTCATTGAAAAGTAGGTAACACTGTAGGTCATAGATTGTAGGTCAAAACATAGACTTCAATGCATTTAGCGACATTCAAGTAGCAAGAATTTAGATGCACATAACACTGTAGATGAGGAGGAACCTGTATCAACCTAGGCGCAACCACATTCAGTACAGTGGGTGTCGCAAAGCAGGTAGGCCTACAACATAGGAACACTTTAACTCTTGGCCGGTGAACACAAAGGCTCAATTCATGTAGGTACATTCAATTCCGTAAAGACCTTTATGTAGATTAACCACACACCATTGTAAACATTTCCCTCATTAGGAGACGTAATGCAAATACTTCAGCATATAATCCTGGCTAATAGGCCTCACATCACGGTACCTTTCAAGGAACAGGCGACCTGACAGCAGGCCGGTATCATCAGAGGCGACTCATAGCGCCTGCGGTCCTAGCTAGCCTCACACCCGTGTATTTAGTCCTCAATTGGGCAGGAGGGCGCAAGGGGGTTATCAGGCCAGACCTAATGTGGGGAGCGAGGGCCCGGCTTCATGTGCAGCGGGGGCAGTCAATGCGGCAAATCAGGGAGACTGCCCCGCTCGGTATCCTCTGGGCGTTAGGCGGGGAATCCCCTCCCAGGCCTCCCGGCTCACCTTACTGTGCCGCTCTGTGTGGAGGCCTTGGGCGCCTCCTCCCCGGTCAGCCCGCTCTCAATTACTCGTGGGGCCTCGACCGGGGGAGGCGGCGCTTCCTCTCGGGGCCCCAGTGCTCTCTGAGGGGTTGCGGACCAGTGGCAGGGGCTCCCGCAGGCAGGGAAGCCCACGGACGTCGTCCCGCTCCGGGCTCCGGGCCTCCGTCGGCCTCCGGAGCCGAGAGCCAATCGTGTAGCTGCTTCCTGGGGGCGCGGCCACTGACGCGGTCGGCGCCCTCGTTGCTGGGCAACGCCTCCCGCCCTTCTCTAGGCCCAGCGCGGCCTTCACTGCAACCACGGCGGTGATCCCTCTGCTCCCGGGCCTCGTGGCGATTCCGGCCTCACTTCTTTCCCAAAAGGGGGCGACACGGCCCCGGACAGGTACCTGGGTCGCGGCAGTGATAGGGGTCCCTGGCGCGTCTTCCCTCACACCGCCTCTGCCTACGCGGCTCTTCTTCACACGCGGCCACAGTGCCTACGCTCCAGGGGGTGGGCCGCGGCGGTGATCTCGTCCCAGCGCTTCTTCTGGCACACAGCGCTTTGGGTCCAGTTAGCGCTTCCTGGCACACAGCGCTTCAGGGGTACAGCGCTCAGGGGACACAGCGCTCCAATGACAAAGCGCTTGCAGGGGAGGCAGGCAGGTTGGCACCCAGCGCTTCTTCAGGGCACAGCATACAGCGCTTTACCTGGTGATCCCCAGCTGCATGTACAGGTTGCAGTGGCTGGATAGTTTCTTGGCAGTTTCGGTAGTTTCTGGATTGTTGCAGCAAGTTGATTGTGGTTACAGTTTCTTGGGGGGAAGGAGGGGGTTGAGTTGGTGGGCACAAGGGCAGATGGGTGCCCTGTAGGCACACTGGAGGTGGTTCCCTGGGTCCCCTCACGTTGGGCAAGGTCAGCAGGTGGAAGGTGGTCCTCATCTATCTTGGTACAGCAGTGCCTAGGCCCAGTCAGTGCCAGTAGTGTAGGTCTCCCCCCTAGGCCCCACAGCCTTTACTCCGACAGAGGTTCCCCCAGGTCCAGTGGTGCCCCAACTGACTAACTAGGTTTCCCTCCAAACCTCTTATACCCCTAGGTCAGGTGACCCTCCTGAAGGCGGCAAAACATAACTCCTCCCTGGGCTGGAAGGTTCTAGAAGCTTCCCTCATGTCTGGCTATGAGGCCCAGAGGCGGGGACGGCATGGATACTGTATCATTATGTCCCAGCCTGATCCTGACTACTAGTATGTGCGTGCGCAATGGCCACTCCGCAGTAGCAGGGGCCTGTGGCAGCCATCTTATTAGGAGAGAGCACCTGCACCTCAGCACTGTTTGGCAGTGGTAAGGCGCCCAGAGACGTAGGTCCAACAAAAAGGTAGTGGCAAAAATGAGGCGCAAAGAGAAAAAAACGGGGTAAGACCACCCTAGGGCTGACAGGTCTAACATGCTGCAGCCCCTGGTAGGCCTCTGAGGTACCTATGCCCTGGGTACATAGTATACCATATACTAGGGACTTATAAGGGCACTCCAGATTCCAATCAGAGATGTGCCTAAGGCACATGGAAACCATTTTAGAGAGGAAGCAGCTAGGCTGGGGTTCTGATTAGCAGGGCCCCAGCCAGACTAAAGTCGAAAAACAGTGAAGCATCAGCAAAAAGTGGGGGTACCCATGTGAAGCAGGTCCTACTCTCCTACACAACCCCCCAAACGTAGGGACATTAAACTAACCTTGCCCAGTTGAGTCTTCATGTTCTAAGTGGAAGTACCTAGAGAGTCCATCTGCATTGGCATGGTTACTCCCAGGTCTATGTTCCACTGTAAAGTCCATCCCCTGTAGGGAAATGGACCACCTAAGCAGTTTGGGGTTTTCACCCTTCATTTGTTTTAGCCATAGGAGGGGCTTGTGGTCTGTTTGAACAAGGAAGTGAGTACCAAACAATTATGGCCTCAACTTCTTCAGAGCCCAAACCACAGCAAAGGCCTCCCTCTCTATGGCTGACCAACGTTTCTCTCTAGGGGTCAGCCTTCTGCTAATAAAAGCTACTGGCTGATCCTGACCTTCATCATTCAATTGTGACAGTACAGCCCCTACCCCCAATTCAGATGCATCTGTTTGGACAATGAACTTCTTGGAGTAATCAGGACTCTGTAGAATGGGAGCAGTGCACATGGCCTGCTTCAGGTCATCAAATGCCTTTTGACAGCTAACTGTCCACTGAACCTTTTTGGGCATTTTCTTGGAAGTTAAGTCATTCAGGGGTGTCACTATTGATCCATACCCCTTGACAAATCTCCTATAGTACCCAGTCAGGCCTAAAAGGCTCTCACCTGAGTCTGGGTAGTTGGAGCAGTCCAGTCCATGATGGTTTGGATCTTGCTCTGCAATGGTTGAACCTGGCCTCCACCCACAAGGTGGCCCAGGTACACAACCTGACTCTGCCCTATCTGGCACTTTGTGGCCTTGATAGTTAGGCCTGCTTTCTGCAGGGCCTGCAAAACATTTCTGAGGTGGACCAGGTGATCCTCCCAGGTGGAGCTAAAGACAGCAATATCATCTAGATATGCTGCACTATAGGCTTCCAGACCTGTAAGGACTGTATTCACCAACCTCTGAAAAGTGGCAGGTGCATTCTTCAGACCAAAGAGCATTACCACAAATTGATAATGCCCACTAGGGGTTGAGAATGCTGACTTTGGCTTTGCATCATCAGCTAGTCTGATCTGCCAGTAGCCAGCTGTCAGGTCAAATGTGCTTAGATACTTGGCTGAGGCCAAGGTGTCTATTAGCTCATCTGCCCTAGGTATTGGATGGGCATCAGTCCTAGTGACTGCATTGAGACCCCTGTAGTCCACACAAAACCTCATCTCTCTTTTCCCACCACTGGTGTGAGGTTTTGGCACAAGGACCACTGGACTATCCCAAGGGCTATCTGAGGGTTCAATAACTCCCAAATCCAACATTTTCTGGACTTCTGTCCTGATACAGTCCCTGACATGGTCAGGTTGCCTATAAATCTTATTTTTAATAGGCAGACTGTCCCCAGTGTCCACTTCATGAGTGCACCAGGTGGTCTGACTTGGAGTCAGAGAGAACATATGTCTGTACTGATTGAGCACTTGTCTACAATCAGTTTGCTGCTGAGCAGTGAGGCTGCCTGCCAAGGCTACACCACCCACTGACCCATCATCAGGGTTCTGTGAGAGCAGGTCAGGGAGTGGGTCACTCTCTTCCTCCTGTCCCTCATCAGTAGCCATGAGCAAGCCCATGTCTGCCCTGTCCACATATGGTTTCAGTCTGTTGACATGGAGAACCCTGTGGGGACTCCTGGGTGTTCCTAGGTCTACTAAATAGGTAACCTCACCCTTCTGTTCAACAATGGTATGGGGTCCACTCCATTTGTCTTGGAGAGCTGCTGGGGCCACTGGCTCCAACACCCACACCTTCTGTCCTGGCTGGTAAACAGTCAGTACAGCCTTTTGGTCATGCCAGGCTTTTTGCAGTTCCTGGCTAGCCTCAAGGTTTTTAGTTGCCTTTTTCATGTATTCAGCCATCCTGGAGCGGAGACCAAGTACATAGTCCACTATGTCATGCTTTGGGGGCTTGAGAGGTAACTCCCATCCTTCCTTTACCAAGCACAATGGACCCCTGACAGGGTGACCAAACAAAAGTTCAAAAGGGCTGTAGCCAACCCCCTTTTGAGGCACCTCCCTGTATGCAAATAAAAGGCAGGGCAAGAGTATGTCCCATCTTCGCCTAAGCTTCTCTGGGAGCCCTTTAATCATGCCCTTCAAGGTTTTGTTGAATCTCTCAACTAAACCATTGCATTGTGGGTGATAGGGTGTGGTGAACTTGTAAGTCACTCCACACTCCTTCCACATTGCTTTCAAGTATCCAGACATAAAGTTGGCACCCCTGTCTGATACAACCTCCTTAGGGAAGCCCACTCTTGAGAAAATTCCCAGGAGGGCCCTTGCCACCACAGGTGCTGTAGTGGTCCTAAGGGGTATAGCCTCTGGGTACCTGGTGGCATGATCCACTACCTCCAGGATAAACCTGTGCCCAGATGCTGTTTGGGGATCCATGGGACCAACAATGTCAATCCCCACCCTTTCAAAGGGAACCCCCACCACAGGTAGTGGTATCAGGGGGCCTTTGTAGTGCCACCTGCCTTGCCACTGGCCTGGCAGGTTACACAGGAGCGACAAAACTCCTTGGTGTCTTCAGACATGTGGGGCCAGTGAAAGTGAGGGACACTTCTGTCCCAAGTCTTGTTCTGGCCCAGGTGACCTGCTAAAGGAATATCATGGGCTAGGGTCAATAGGAAGCCCCTGAACTTCAGAGGTATAACCAACCTCCTGGTGGCACCAGGCTTGGGGTCTCTACACTCTGAGTACAAGAGTCCATCATCCCAATACACTTTATGGGGACCACTAGCATTCCCAGCAGCCTCAGCAGCAGCTTGCTGTCTGAGGGGTTCAAGAGAGGGCAGCTCTGCTGCTCCTGGCTCAGATCTGCCCTGGAAGGGCCCCCTGTCCCCAAGAACTCAACCTGGTCAGGTTCAAGCTCCTCTGGGACAGTTCCTTCCTCAGGACTGAGATCATCCCCCTCAAGAGACTGATCTTCCTTCTGAGCCAAGGGGAAGGCACTGCCTTTACCCTACTACTCCTCCTCTTGGATGGCACTTGGTCCATTATTTCAGAATCCAAGGCCTGTTCAGTGTTAGACATTTTGCTCTGTGACCTGGTCACAGCAAACACATCTGCAGGGATCCCCAGCATTTCTGCATGGGTCCTGAGCTCCACTTCTGCCCAAGCTGAAGTTTCAAGATCATTGCCAAGCAAGCATTCCACTGGTAGGTTTGCACTCACCACAACCTTCTTAAGGCCAGTGACCCCTCCCCAGGAGAAGTTAACAACTGCCAGAGTATGGTCTGTTCTGACATTGCTAGCATTGGTCACTTGGTATATTTCACCAAGTATAATCTGCCCAGGATCCACAAGGTCTTGTGTCACCATGGTGACACTTGCCCCTGTGTCCCTAAATGCCAAAGCCTCTTTTCCATTGATTAAGGGCTGTTGCCTGTACTTGCCCAGATTACTGGGACTCACAGAGGAGGTCACATCCATGCCTCCATCACAGACTAGGACAGCCTGAGTGAGTTCTCTGACTAGGTCAGAGCTCATCTCCTTACCCAGGGTCAACCCTACTAAACCCTTGGCCTGTGTATTCCCACCACCAACTGTAACTTCACTAGGGGGAACAGGTGCCTTAGGGGCATTGGTGGGGGCTGGAATAGAGTCTTTGGACTTGGTGCAATCACTGGTCCAGTGTGTCTTTTGCTTACAGACTTTGCACCATGGTTTCTTTTGGCCTTTTCCCTTGTTAGACTGTGAATCCCCACCTGAAGAAGGTTTTTGGGGGCCTTGTGAAGACTTCTGGTCTTTACCCTTCTCCCCACCCTTATCAGAGTTCTTAGAATCTTGCTTCTTTGGGTCACCACCTTGGTTCTGTACCTTCTGCCTCACCCTGGTTCTGACCCATTTGTCTGCCTTCTTTCCCAATTATTGGGGAGAGGTCAGATCAGAGTCCACCAGGTACTGATGCAACAGCTGATTTTGACAGTTATTAAGAATCTGCTCCCTCATGATAAGATTGTACAATCCTGTGAAGTCACATACCTTACTGCCCAATAACCAACCTTCCAGAGCCTTAGCAGAACAATCCACATAGTCCACCCAGTCTTGAGTCTGTGCTTTTTGGGTATCTCTGAACTTTAACCTGTATTGTTCAGTTGTTAGGCCAAACCCATCAATCAGAGCACTCTTCAAGACTTTGTAATTGTCAGCATCCTCTTATCTAACAGTGAGGAGCTTGTCTCTACCTTTGTCTGCAAAGGAGAGCCACAAGATTGCTGCCCACTGCTCCTGAGGGACCCTCTGTACTTTACAGGACTTCTCCAGTGTTGTTATCCATTTGTGGATGTCATCCCCACTCTGGTAGGGAGGGACAATCTTGCTCAGGTTTCTATGGTCATAAGACCTTTCCCTATCTCTGGGGAAATTGCTGCCACCATGGGACTCTAGTCCCATCTTTTTTCTTTGCTTTTCAAGCTCTAGGGACTCCCTGTCTATAGCCAACTGCTCTCTTCTGAGTCTCAACTGAGCTTCTCCATATCTGAGCAGTCTCTCTTTCCTTTCATTAGTAGATTCCCTCCTATGAGAGGAAACAGAGGTCCCTATTGAGGTGTCAGAGTGGTTAGACTCCTGAGAAGGAGATCTAGGCCTCCTGGGCACACTCACAATTCTTCCTGGGGGGACAAAGGGGAGGTCATTCTGATCCTCCTCCTCATCCACAGGAGGAATTGGGTTTTCCAGGTCAAGGTCATTTTCACCTTCCTGGCCAGTTTCAGAGGGGGGGGTCCTGGGTGATTTCACCCCTGGCCCCTTCCTCATCTTCTGCCCCACCCTGTCTGCCTACCCCTTCAGACCCTAGGGGTCTGCTGAGATCATCTGACAGTAGCACCTCCCGGAGGTGTTGGGTGCTGGCACTTTTGCCTGCCTTCAGCTTCCTAGTATTGCACAATGCTTTCAATTCCAAGAATGGGAGATTATCATACTTGGAGGGAAGAAGCCCACTGGCTTCTGGCAAGGACTCACTGGGTCCTGGCTTTGAAGACATTACTAGTGAGGTGTGGTGTATGCACTACCTACTCTAGTGTGGCCTACTAAACTCTCTTGAGTTGTAGAAAGGGTGTGCTATCCCTTAACACACAACTCTAAGTACAGTAGAACTTACTGTATTACTAAGCTTGTGGCAGTGGCGCCAGAGACTAATCTACCGCGTAGCGGACCAGGATTTCAGGTGTTACTATGGGTGCACTACTATGCTCATATCACGCATAATGTTTATCTGCTTGCTCCTTCGGAGGCCCAGATGTATTGATGTGCCCCGGGATGGCCCCTATGCGCATTATTGGGTTGGGGTATAATGTTCTCACCACGGCTGGAGGATATGTGCCACGTTGAGCCTAGGTCTTTGTAGAGTGTGGTTCCAGCTCAGGTGGTTGTGCCCATTGCCAGTGTTGTTGAGGCCCATTGCCTCAGGTGATGTATTGCATATTATGGTTGTGTGCTACTGATGCCGTTATGCCCACATGTTCAGGCCTAATGCTGTGTCGCTAATGATGATGGTGCCTCTATGCTCATCTGGTTTTGCGTAATGCTAATGTTATGTATGCATAGTGTGATGGTAGGCCTAAGGTTGCATTTTATGCTAATGCCAATCTGAATATGCATGTTGCATTTCCATGCCTAACCTAAGGTTCTCATCCCAGGCCTCCTGTTAAAGTGATTTATACAGATGTGTTCATACCTAGGGTTATGCTAATGTGCCTAATGCTTTTTCCTAGGGTGGACATTGCTGAGGTTTATGCCCCTCTGTAAATGACTACCTGGTGCCAGTTGGCTCCATGTTCACCACCGTGATTGCATCCTGCTGTATAGGGTATAATACACAAGTTATTTTCACATCACCTGGTGTGGTCTCTTTTTGTAGTGTGCCTGGTGTGTCGCCTGTGAATGTGCTGCGCAGATGATTTATACATTTCCTCCGGAGTTTGGCCCGCCCGCTCTGCACCACGCTACCCATTTCTAACAGGTGCGCACACAGGTTGCAGGGTCCGGCAGCCGCATCACTGAGGCCAAAAGTGCGCAAACAGGTTGCAGGGTCGGGCAGCCGCATCACTGAGGCCAAATGTGAGCACACATCTTGCAGGGTCGGGCAGCCGCACCACTGAGGCCAAAAGTGCGGACACATCATGCAGAGTCGGGCAGCCGCATCACTGAGGCCAAAGGTGCGCACACATCTTGCAGGGTCGGGCAGCCGCATCACTGAGCCAAAGGTGCGCACACAGGTTGCAGGGTCGGGCAGCCGCATCACTGAGGCCAAAGGTGCGCACACTTCTTGCGGGGTCGGGTGTTGATGCGCGCAGCTCCCTGGACCTCGGGCAGCCGCAATTCACTGAGGCCAAAGATGCACACACAGGTTGCAGGGTCGGGCAGCCGCATCACTGAGGCCAAAGGTGCGCACAGATCTTGCAGGGTCAGGCAGCCGCATCACTGAGGCCAAAGGTGCGCACACATCTTGCAGGGTCGGGCAGCCGCATCACTGATGCCAAAGGTGTGCACACAGGTTGCAGGGTCGGGCAGCCGCATCACTGAGGCCAAAGGTGTGCACACATCTTGCAGGGTCGGGCAGCCGCACCACTGAGGCCAAAGATGCGCACACATCTTGCAGGGTCGGGCAGCCGCATCACTGAGGCCAAAGGTGCGCACACATCTTGCAGGGTCAGGCAGCCGCATCACTGAGCCAAAGGTGCGCACACAGGTTGCAGGGTTGGGCAGCCGCATCACTGAGGCCTAAGGAGCGCACACTTCTTGCAGGGTCGGGTGTTGATGCACGCAGCTCCCTGGACCTCGGGCAGCTGCAATTCACTGAGGCCAAAGATGCGCACACATGTGGCAGGGTCGGGCAGCCGCATCACTGAGGCCAAAGGTGCGCACAAATGTTGCAGGGTCAGGCAGCCGCATCACTGAGGCCAAAGGTGCGCACACAGGTTGCAGGGTTGGGCAGCCGCATCACTGAAGCCAAAGGTGCGCACACATCTTGCAGGGTCGGGCATCCGCACCACTGAGGCCAAAGGTGCGCACACATCTTGCAGGGTCGGGCAGCCGCATCACTGAGGCCAAAGGTGCGCACACATCTTGCAGGGTTGGGCTGCCGCATCACTGAGCCAAAGGTGCGCACACAGGTTGCAGGGTCAGGCAGCCGCATCACTGAGGCCAAAGGTGTGCACACAGGTTGCAGGGTCGGGCAGCCGCATCACTGAGGCCAAAGGTGCGCACACAGGTTGCAGGGTCGGGCAGCCGCATCACTGAGGCCAAAGGTGAGCACACATCTTGCAGGGTCGGGCAGCCGCACCACTGAGGCCAAAGGTGCGCACAGATCTTGCAGGGTCGGGCAGCCGCATCACTGAGGCCAAAGGTGCGCACACATCTTGCAGGGTCGGGCAGCCGCATCACTGAGCCAAAGGTGCGCACACAGGTTGCAGGGTCGGGGAGCCGCATCACTGAGGCCAAAGGTGCGCACACTTCTTGCAGTGTCGGGTGTTGTTGCGCGCAACTCCCTGGACCTCGGACAGCCGCAATTCACTGAGGCCAAAGATGCGCACACAGGTTGCAGGGTCGGGCAGCCGCATCACTGAGGCCAAAGGTGCGCACAGATCTTGCAGGGTCAGGCAGCCGAATCACTGAGGCCAAAGGTGCGCACACATCTTGCAGGGTCGGGCAGCCGCATCACTGAGGCCAAAGGTGTGCACACATCTTGCAGGGTCGGGCAGCCGCACCACTGAGGCCAAAGATGCGCACACAGGTTGCAGGGTCGGGCAGCCGCATCACTGAGGCCTAAGGTGCGCACACTTCTTGAAGGGTCGGGTGTTGATGCACGCAGCTCCCTGGACCTCGGGCAGCTGCAATTCACTGAGGCCAAAGATGCGCACACATGTTGCAGGGTCGGGCAGCCGCATCACTGAGGCCAAAGGTGCGCATACATGTTGCAGGGTCAGGCAGCCGCATCACTGAGGCCAAAGGTGCGCACACAGGTTGCAGGGTCAGGCAGCCGCATCATTGAGGCCAAAGGTGCGCACACATCTTGCAGGGTTGGGCTGCCACATCACTGAGCCAAAGGTGCGCACACAGGTTGCAGGGTCGGGCAGCTGCATCACTGAGGCCAAAGGTGCACACACTTCTTGCAGGGTCAGGTGTTGATGCACGCAGCTCCCTGGACCTCGGGCAGCCGCAATTCACTGAGGCCAAAGATGCGCACACAGGTTGCAGGGTCGGGCAGCCGCATCACTGAGGCCAAAGGTGCGCACAGATCTTGCAGAGTCGGGCAGCCTCATCACTGAGGCCAAAGGTGCGCACACATCTTGCAGGGTCGGGCAGCTGCATCACTGAGGCCAAAGGTGCGCACACAGGTTGAAGGATCGGGCAGCCGCATCACTGAGGCGAAAGGTGCGCACACATCTTGCAGGGTCGGGCAGCCGCACCACTGAGGCCAAAGGTGCGCACACATCTTGCAGGGTCGGGCAGCCGCATCACTGAGGCCAAAGGTGTGCACACATCTTGCCGGGTCGGGCAGCCGCATCACTGAGGCCAAAGGTGCGCACAGATCTTGCAGGGTCGGGCAGCCGCATCACTGAGGCCAAAGGTGCACACACATCTTGCAGTGTCAGGCAGCCGCATCACTGAGGCCAAAGGTGCGCACACAGGTTGCAGGGTCGGGCAGCCGCATCACTGAGGCCTAAGGTGCGCACACTTCTTGCAGGGTCGGGTGTTGATGCACGCAGCTCACTGGACCTCGGGCAGCTGCAATTCACTGAGGCCAAAGATGCGCACACATGTTGCAGGGTCGGGCAGCCGCATCACTGAGGCCAAAGGTGCGCACACATGTTGCAGGGTCAGGCAGCCGCATCACTGAGCCAAAGGTGCGCACACAGGTTGCAGGGTCGGGCAGCTGCATCACTGAGGACAAAGGTGTGCACACAGGTTGCAGGGTCGGGCAGCCGCATCACTGAGGCCAAAGGTGCACACACAAGTTGCAGGATCGGGCAGCCGCATCACTGAGGCCAAAGGTGTGCACACAGGTTGCAGGACCGGGCAGCCGCATCACTGAGGCCAAAGGTGCGCACACAGGTTGCAGGGTCGGGCAGCCGCATCACTGAGGCCAAAGGTGAGCACACATCTTGCAGGCTCGGGCAGCCGCACCACTGAGGCCAAAGGTGCGCACACATCTTGCAGGGTCGGGCAGCCGCATCACTGAGGCCAAAGGTGCGCACACATCTTGCAGGGTCGGGCAGCCGCATCACTGAGCCAAAGGTGCGCACACAGGTTGCATGGTCGGGGAGCCGCATCACTGAGGCCAAAGGTGCGCACACTTCTTGCAGGGTCGGGTGTTGATGCGCGCAGCTCCCTGGACCTCGGGCAGCCGCAATTCACTGAGGCCAAAGATGCACACACAGGTTGCAGGGTCGGGCAGCCGCATCACTGAGGCCAAAGGTGCGCACAGATCTTGCAGGGTCAGGCAGCTGCATCACTGAGGCCAAAGGTGCGCACACATCTTGCAGGGTCGGGCAGCTGCATCACTGATGCCAAAGGTGCGCACACAGGTTGCAGGGTCGGGCAGCCGCATCACTGAGGCCAAAGGTGTGCACACATCTTGCAGGGTCGGGCAGCCGCACCACTGAGGCCAAAGATGCGCACACATCTTGCAGGGTCGGGCAGCCGCATCACTGAGGCCAAAGGTGCGCACAAATGTTGCAGGGTCAGGCAGCCGCATCACTGAGGCCAAAGGTGCGCACACAGGTTGCAGGGTCGGGCAGCCGCATCACTGAAGCCAAAGGTGCGCACACATCTTGCAGGGTCGGGCATCCGCACCACTGAGGCCAAAGGTGCGCACACATCTTGCAGGGTCGGGCAGCCGCATCACTGAGGCCAAAGGTGCGCACACATCTTGCAGGGTTGGGCTGCCGCATCACTGAGCCAAAGGTGCGCACACAGGTTGCAGGGTCGGGCAGCCGCATCACTGAGGCCAAAGGTGTGCACACAGGTTGCAGGGTCGGGCAGCCGCATCACTGAGGCCAAAGGTGCGCACACAGGTTGCAGGGTCGGGCAGCCGCATCACTGAGTCCAAAGGAGTGCACACATCTTGCAGGGTCGGGCAGCCGCACCTCCGTTGCCAAAGGTGCGCACAGATCTTGCAGGGTCGGGCAGCCGCATCACTGAGGCCAAAGGTGCGCACACATCTTGCAGGGTCGGGCAGCCGCATCACTGAGCCAAAGGTGCGCACACAGGTTGCAGGGTCGGGGAGCCGCATCACTGAGGCCAAAGGTGCGCACACTTCTTGCAGGGTCGGGTGTTGTTGCGCACAGCTCCCTGGACCTCGGGCAGCCGCAATTCACTGAGGCCAAAGATGCGCACACAGGTTACAGGGTCTGGCAGCCGCATCACTGAGGCCAAAGGTGCGCACAGATCTTGCAGGGTCAGGCAGCCGCATCACTGAGGCCAAAGGTGCGCACACATCTTGCAAGGTCGGGCAGCCGCATCACTGAGGCCAAAGGTGTGCACACATCTTGCAGGGTCGGGCAGCCGCACCACTGAGGCCAAAGATGCGCACACATCTTGCAGGGTCGGGCAGCCGCATCACTGAGGCCAAAGGTGCGCACACATCTTGCAGGGTCGGGAAGATGCATCACTGAGCCAAAGGTGCGCACACAGGTTGCAGGGTCGGGCAGCCGCATCACTGAGGCCTAAGGTGCGCACACTTCTTGAAGGGTCGGGTGTTGATGCACGCAGCTCCCTGGACCTCGGGCAGCTGCAATTCACTGAGGCCAAAGATGCGCACACATGTTGCAGGGTCGGGCAGCCGCATCACTGAGGCCAAAGGTGCGCACACATGTTGCAGGGTCAGGCAGCCGCATCACTGAGGCCAAAGGTGCGCACACAGGTTGCAGGGTCGGGCAGCCGCATCACTGAGGCCAAAGGTGCGCACACATCTTGCAGGGTCGGGCATCCGCACCACTGAGGCCAAAGGTGCGCACACATCTTGCAATGTCGGGCAGCCGCATCACTGAGGCCAAAGGTGCGCACACATCTTGCAGGGTTGGGCTGCCACATCACTGAGCCAAAGGTGCGCACACAGGTTGCAGGGTCGGGCAGCTGCATCACTGAGGCCAAAGGTGCACACACTTCTTGCAGGGTCAGGTGTTGATGCACGCAGCTCCCTGGACCTCGGGCAGCCGCAATTCACTGAGGCCAAAGATGCGCACACAGGTTGCAGGGTCGGGCAGCCGCATCACTGAGGCCAAAGGTGCGCACAGATCTTGCAGAGTCGGGCAGCCGCATCACTGAGGCCAAAGGTGCGCACACATCTTGCAGGGTCGGGCAGCTGCATCACTGAGGCCAAAGGTGCGCACACAGGTTGAAGGATCGGGCAGCCGCATCACTGAGGCGAAAGGTGCGCACACATCTTGCAGGGTCGGGCAGCCACACCACTGAGGCCAAAGGTGCGCACACATCTTGCAGGGTCGGGCAGCCGCATCACTGAGGCCAAAGGTGTGCACACATCTTGTCGGGTCGGGCAGCCGCATCACTGAGGCCAAAGGTGCGCACAGATCTTGCAGGGTCGGGCAGCCGCATCACTGAGGCCAAAGGTGCACACACATCTTGCAGTGTCAGGCAGCCGCATCACTGAGGCCAAAGGTGCGCACACAGGTTGCAGGGTCGGGCAGCCGCATCACTGAGGCCTAAGGTGCGCACACTTCTTGCAGGGTCGGGTGTTGATGCATGCAGCTCCCTGGACCTCGGGCAGCTGCAATTCACTGAGGCCAAAGATGCGCACACATGTTGCAGGGTCGGGCAGCCGCATCACTGAGGCCAAAGGTGCGCACACATGTTGCAGGGTCAGGCAGCCGCATCACTGAGGCCAAAGGTTCGCACACAGGTTGCAGGGTTGGGCAGCCGCATCACTGAGGCCAAAGGTGCGCACACATCTTGCAGGGTCGGGCAGCAGCACCACTGAGGCCAAAGGTGCGCACACATCTTGCAGGGTCGGGCAGCCACATCACTGAGGCCAAAGGTGCGCACACATCTTGCAGGGTTGGGCTGCCGCATCACTGAGCCAAAGGTGCGCACACAGGTTGCAGGGTCGGGCAGCTGCATCACTGAGGCCAAAGGTGTGCACACAGGTTGCAGGGTCGGGCAGCCGCATCACTGAGGCCAAAGGTGCACACACAAGTTGCAGGATCGGGCAGCCGCATCACTGATGCCAAAGGTGTGCACTCAGGTTGCAGGGTCGGGCAGCCGCATCACTGAGGCCAAAGGTGCGCACACAGGTTGCAGGGTCGGGCAGCCGCATCACTGAGGCCAAAGGTGAGCACACATCTTGCAGGCTCGGGCAGCCGCACCACTGAGGCGAAAGGTGCGCACACATCTTGCAGGGTCGGGCAGCCGCATCACTGAGGCCAAAGGTGCGCACACATCTTGCAGGGTCGGGCAGCCGCATCACTGAGCCAAAGGTGCGCACACAGGTTGCATGGTCGGGGAGCCGCATCACTGAGGCCAAAGGTGCGCACACTTCTTGCAGGGTCGGGTGTTGATGCGCGCAGCTCCCTGGACCTCGGGCAGCCGCAATTCACTGAGGCCAAAGATGCACACACAGGTTGCAGGGTCGGGCAGCCGCATCACTGAGGCCAAAGGTGCGCACAGATCTTGCAGGGTCAGGCAGCCACATCACTGAGGCCAAAGGTGCGCACACATCTTGCAGGGTCGGGCAGCCGCATCACTGATGCCAAAGGTGCGCACACAGGTTGCAGGGTCGGGCAGCCGCATCACTGAGGCCAAAGGTGTGCACACATCTTGCAGGGTCGGGCAGCCGCACCACTGAGGCCAAAGATGCGCACACATCTTGCAGGGTCGGGCAGCCGCATCACTGAGGCCAAGGTGCGCACACATCTTGCAGGGTTGGGCAGCCGCATCACTGAACCAAAGGTGCGCACACAGGTTGCAGGGTCGGGCAGCCGCATCACTGAGGCCTAAGGTGCGCACACTTCTTGCAGGGTCGGGTGTTGATGCACGCAGCTCCCTGGACCTCAGGCAGCTGCAGTTCACTGAGGCCAAAGATGCGCACACATGTTGCAGGGTCGGGCAGCCGCATCACTGAGGCCAAAGGTGCGCACACATGTTGCAGGGTCAGGCAGACGCATCACTGAGGCCAAAGGTGCGCACACAGGTTGCAGGGTCAGGCAGCCGCATCACTGAGGCCAAAGGTGCGCACACATGTTGCAGGGTCAGGCAGACGCATCACAGATGCCAAAGGTGCGCACACATCTTGCAGGGTCGGGCATCCACACCACTGAGGCCAAAGGTGCGCACAAATCTTGCAGGGTCGGGCAGCCGCATCACTGAGGCCAAAGGTGCGCACATATCTTGCAGGGTTGGGCTGCCACATCACTGAGCCAAAGGTGCGCACACAGGTTGCAGGGTCGGGCAGCTGCATCACTGAGGCCAAAGGTGCACACACTTCTTGCAGGGTCAGGTGTTGATGCGCGCAGCTCCCTGGACCTTGGGCAGCCGCAATTCACTGAGGCCAAAGATGCGCACACAGGTTGCAGGGTCGGGCAGCCACATCACTGAGGCCAAAGGTGCGCACAGATCTTGCAGAGTCGGGCAGCCGCATCACTGAGGCCAAAGGTGCGCACACATCTTGCAGGGTCGGGCAGCTGCATCACTGAGGCCAAAGGTGCGCACACAGGTTGAAGGATCGGGCAGCCGCATCACTGAGGCGAAAGGTGCGCACACATCTTGCAGGGTCGGGTAGCCGCACCACTGAGGCCAAAGGTGCGCACACAGGTTGAAGGATCGGGCAGCCGCATCACTGAGGCGAAAGGTGCGCACACATCTTGCAGGGTCGGGTAGCCGCACCACTGAGGCCAAAGGTGCGCACACATCTTGCAGGGTCGGGCAGCCGCATCTCTGAGGCCAAAGGTGTGCACACATCTTTCAGGGTCGGGCAGCCGCATCACTGAGGCCAAAGGTGCGCACAGATGTTGCAGGGTCGGGCAGCCGCATCACTGAGGCCAAAGGTGCGCACAAATCTTGCAGGGTCGGGCAGCAGCATCACTGAGGCCAAAGGTGCGCACATATCTTGCAGGGTTGGGCTGCCAAATCACTGAGCCAAAGGTGCGCACACAGGTTGCAGGGTCGGGCAGCTGCATCACTGAGGCCAAAGGTGCACACACTTCTTGCAGGGTCAGGTGTTGATGCGCGCAGCTCCCTGGACCTCGGGCCGCCGCAATTCACTGAGGCCAAAGATGCGCACACAGGTTGCAGGGTCGGGCAGCCGCATCACTGAGGCCAAAGGTGCGCACAGATCTTGCAGAGTCGGGCAGCCGCATCACTGAGGCCAAAGGTGCGCACACAGGTTGAAGGATCGGGCAGTCGCATCACTGAGGCGAAAGGTGCGCACACATCTTGCAGGGTCGGGTAGCCGCACCACTGAGGCCAAAGGTGCGCACACAGGTTGAAGGATCGGGCAGCCGCATCACTGAGGCGAAAGGTGCGCACACATCTTGCAGGGTCGGGTAGCCGCACCACTGAGGCCAAAGGTGCGCACACATCTTGCAGGGTCGGGCAGCCGCATCACTGAGGCCAAAGGTGTGCACACATCTTTCAGGGTCGGGCAGCCGCATCACTGAGGCCAAAGGTGTGCACACATCTTTCAGGGTCGGGCAGCCGCATCACTGAGGCCAAAGGTGCGCACACATCTTGCAGGGTCGGGCAGCTGCATCACTGAGGCCAAAGGTGCGCACACAGGTTGAAGGATCGGGCAGCCGCATCACTGAGGCGAAAGGTGCGCACACATCTTGCAGGGTCGGGTAGCCGCACCACTGAGGCCAAAGGTGCGCACACATCTTGCAGGGTCGGGCAGCCGCATCACTGAGGCCAAAGGTGTGCACACATCTTGCAGGGTCGGGCAGCCGCATCACTGAGGCCAAAGGTGCGCACAGATCTTGCAGGGTCGGGCAGCCGCATCACTGAGGCCAAAGGTGCACACACATCTTGCAGTGTCAGGCAGCCGCATCACTGAGGCCAAAGGTGCGCACACAGGTTGCAGGGTTGGGCAGCTGCATCACTGAGGCTAAAGGTGCACACAGATCGTGCAGGGTCGGGCAGCTGCATTTCACTGAGGCCAAAGGTGCACACACATCTTGCAGGGTAGGGTGTTGATGCGCGCAGCTCCCTGGACCTCGGGCAGCCGCAATTCACTGAGGCCAAAAATGTGCACACATCTTGCAGGGTCGGGCAGCAGCATCACTGAGGCCAAAGGTGCGCAGACATCTTGCAGGTTTGGGCAGCCGCATCACTGAGGCCAAAGGTGCGCACACATCTTGCAGGGTCAGGCAGCCGCATCACTGATGCCAAAGGTGGGCACACAGGTTGCAGGGTCGGGCAGCCGCATCACTGAGGCCAAAGGTGCGCACAAAGGTTGCAGGGATGTGCAGCCGCTTCACTGAGGCCAAAGGAGCGCCCACATGTTGCAGGGTCAGGCAGCCACATCACTGAGGCCAAAGGTGCGCACACATGTTGCAGGGTTGGGCAGCCGCATCACCGAGGCCAAAGGTGCGCACACATCTTGCAAGGTCGGGCAGCCGCATCACTGAGACCAAAGGTGCGCACAGATCTTGCAGGGTCGGGCAGCCGCATCACTGAGGCCAAAGGTGCGCACACATCTTGCAGGGTCGGGCAGCTGCATCACTGTGGCTAAAGGTGCGCACAGATCTTGCAGGGTCAGGCAGCCGCATCACTGAGGCCAAAGGTGCGCACACATCTTGCAGGGTCGGTCAGCCACATCACTGAGGCCAAAGGTGTGCACACAGATTGCAGGGTCGGGCAGCTGCATCACTGAGGCCAAAGGTGTGCACACAGGTTGCAGGGTCGGGCAGCCGCATCACTGAGGCCAAAGGTGGGCACACATCTTGCAGGGTCGGGCAGCCGCATCACTGAGGCCAAAGGTGCGCACACATCTTGCAGGGTCGGGCAGCCACATCACTGAGGCCAAAGGTGCGCACACATCTTGCAGGGTCGGGCAGCCGCATCACTGAGCCAAAGGTGCGCACACAGGTTGCAGGGTCGGGCAGCCGCATCACTGAGGCCAAAGGTGCGCACACTTCTTGCAGGGTCGGGTGTTGATGCGCGCAGCTCCCTGGACCTCGGGCAGCCGCAATTCACTGAGGCCAAAGATGCGCACACAGGTTGCAGGGTCGGGCAGCCGCATCACTGAGGCCAAACGTCCGCACAGATCTTGCAGGGTCGGGCAGCCGCATCACTGAGGCCAAAGGTGCGCACACATCTTGCAGGGTCGGGCAGCCGCATCACTGAGGCCAAAGGTGCGCACACAGGTTCCAGGGTCGGGCAGCCGCATCACTGAGGCCAAAGGTGTGCACTCAGGTTGCAGGGTCGGGCAGCCGCATCACTGAGGCCAAAGGTGCGCACACAGGTTGCAGGGTCGGGCAGCCGCATCACTGAGGCCAAAGGTGAGCACACATCTTGCAGGCTCGGGCAGCCGCACCACTGAGGCGAAAGGTGCGCACACATCTTGCAGGGTCGGGCAGCCGCATCACTGAGGCCAAAGGTGCGCACACATCTTGCAGGGTCGGGCAGCCGCATCACTGAGCCAAAGGTGCGCACACAGGTTGCATGGTCGGGGAGCCGCATCACTGAGGCCAAAGGTGCGCACACTTCTTGCAGGGTCGGGTGTTGATGCGCGCAGCTACCTGGACCTCGGGCAGCCGCAATTCACTGAGGCCAAAGATGCACACACAGGTTGCAGGGTCGGGCAGCCGCATCACTGAGGCCAAAGGTGCGCACAGATCTTGCAGGGTCAGGCAGCCGCATCACTGAGGCCAAAGGTGCGCACACATCTTGCAGGGTCGGGCAGCCGCATCACTGATGCCAAAGGTGCGCACACAGGTTGCAGGGTCGGGCAGCCGCATCACTGAGGCCAAAGGTGTGCACACATCTTGCAGGGTCGGGCAGCCGCACCACTGAGGCCAAAGATGCGCACACATCTTGCAGGGTCGGGCAGCCGCATCACTGAGGCCAAAGGTGCGCACACATCTTGCAGGGTTGGGCAGCCGCATCACTGAACCAAAGGTGCGCACACAGGTTGCAGGGTCGGGCAGCCGCATCACTGAGGCCTAAGGTGCGCACACTTCTTGCAGGGTCGGGTGTTGATGCACGCAGCTCCCTGGACCTCGGGCAGCTGCAGTTCACTGAGGCCAAAGATGCGCACACATGTTGCAGGGTCGGGCAGCCGCATCACTGAGGCCAAAGGTGCGCACACATGTTGCAGGGTCAGGCAGACGCATCACTGAGGCCAAAGGTGCGCACACAGGTTGCAGGGTCAGGCAGCCGCATCACTGAGGCCAAAGGTGCGCACACATGTTGCAGGGTCAGGCAGACGCATCACAGATGCCAAAGGTGCGCACACATCTTGCAGGATCGGGCATCCGCACCACTGAGGCCAAAGGTGCGCACAAATCTTGCAGGGTCGGGCAGCCGCATCACTGAGGCCAAAGGTGCGCACATATCTTGCAGGGTTGGGCTGCCACATCACTGAGCCAAAGGTGCGCACACAGGTTGCAGGGTCGGGCAGCTGCATCACTGAGGCCAAAGGTGCACACACTTCTTGCAGGGTCAGGTGTTGATGCGCGCAGCTCCCTGGACCTTGGGCAGCCGCAATTCACTGAGGCCAAAGATGCGCACACAGGTTGCAGGGTCGGGCAGCCACATCACTGAGGCCAAAGGTGCGCACAGATCTTGCAGAGTCGGGCAGCCGCATCACTGAGGCCAAAGGTGCGCACACATCTTGCAGGGTCGGGCAGCTGCATCACTGAGGCCAAAGGTGCGCACACAGGTTGAAGGATCGGGCAGCCGCATCACTGAGGCGAAAGGTGCGCACACATCTTGCAGGGTCGGGTAGCCGCACCACTGAGGCCAAAGGTGCGCACACAGGTTGAAGGATCGGGCAGCCGCATCACTGAGGCGAAAGGTGCGCACACATCTTGCAGGGTCGGGCAGCCGCATCTCTGAGGCCAAAGGTGTGCACACATCTTTCAGGGTCGGGCAGCCGCATCACTGAGGCCAAAGGTGCGCACAGATCTTGCAGGGTCGGGCAGCCGCATCACTGAGGCCAAAGGTGCGCACAAATCTTGCAGGGTCGGGCAGCAGCATCACTGAGGCCAAAGGTGCGCACATATCTTGCAGGGTTGGGCTGCCAAATCACTGAGCCAAAGGTGCGCACACAGGTTGCAGGGTCGGGCAGCTGCATCACTGAGGCCAAAGGTGCACACACTTCTTGCAGGGTCAGGTGTTGATGCGCGCAGCTCCCTGGACCTCGGGCCGCCGCAATTCACTGAGGCCAAAGATGCGCACACAGGTTGCAGGGTCGGGCAGCCGCATCACTGAGGCCAAAGGTGCGCACAGATCTTGCAGAGTCGGGCAGCCGCATCACTGAGGCCAAAGGTGCGCACACATCTTGCAGGGTCGGGCAGCTGCATCACTGAGGCCAAAGGTGCACACACAGGTTGAAGGATCGGGCAGTCGCATCACTGAGGCGAAAGGTGCGCACACATCTTGCAGGGTCGGGTAGCCGCACCACTGAGGCCAAAGGTGCGCACACAGGTTGAAGGATCGGGCAGCCGCATCACTGAGGCGAAAGGTGCGCACACATCTTGCAGGGTCGGGTAGCCGCACCACTGAGGCCAAAGGTGCGCACACATCTTGCAGGGTCGGGCAGCCGCATCACTGAGGCCAAAGGTGTGCACACATCTTTCAGGGTCGGGCAGCCGCATCACTGAGGCCAAAGGTGTGCACACATCTTTCAGGGTCGGGCAGCCGCATCACTGAGGCCAAAGGTGCGCACACATCTTGCAGGGTCGGGCAGCTGCATCACTGAGGCCAAAGGTGCGCACACAGGTTGAAGGATCGGGCATCCGCATCACTGAGGCGAAAGGTGCGCACACATCTTGCAGGGTCGGGTAGCCGCACCACTGAGGCCAAAGGTGCGCACACATCTTGCAGGGTCGGGCAGCCGCATCACTGAGGCCAAGGTGTGCACACATCTTGCAGGGTCGGGCAGCCGCATCACTGAGGCCAAAGGTGCGCACAGATCTTGCAGGGTCGGGCAGCCGCATCACTGAGGCCAAAGGTGCACACACATCTTGCAGTGTCAGGCAGCCGCATCACTGAGGCCAAAGGTGCGCACACAGGTTGCAGGGTTGGGCAGCTGCATCACTGAGGCTAAAGGTGCACACAGATCGTGCAGGGTCGGGCAGCTGCATTTCACTGAGGCCAAAGGTGCACACACATCTTGCAGGGTAGGGTGTTGATGCGCGCAGCTCCCTGGACCCTCGGGCAGCCGCAATTCACTGAGGCCAAAAATGTGCACACATCTTGCAGGGTCGGGCAGCAGCATCACTGAGGCCAAAGGTGCGCAGACATCTTGCAGGTTTGGGCAGCCGCATCACTGAGGCCAAAGGTGCGCACACATCTTGCAGGGTCAGGCAGCCGCATCACTGATGCCAAAGGTGGGCACACAGGTTGCAGGGTC
The DNA here is from genome assembly GCA_963921515.1 of Calotriton arnoldi. Taxonomy (NCBI): domain Eukaryota; kingdom Metazoa; phylum Chordata; class Amphibia; order Caudata; family Salamandridae; genus Calotriton; species Calotriton arnoldi. The sequence goes on along the minus strand of CAWUFW010012893.1, from coordinate 214,985 downwards.
GGGCAGCCGCATCACTGAGGCCAAAGGTGCGCACAAAGGTTGCAGGGATGTGCAGCCGCTTCACTGAGGCCAAAGGAGCGCCCACATGTTGCAGGGTCAGGCAGCCACATCACTGAGGCCAAAGGTGCGCACACATGTTGCAGGGTTGGGCAGCCGCATCACCAAGGCCAAAGGTGCGCACACATCTTGCAAGGTCGGGCAGCCGCATCACTGAGACCAAAGGTGCGCACAGATCTTGCAGGGTCGGGCAGCCGCATCACTGAGGCCAAAGGTGCGCACACATCTTGCAGGGTCGGGCAGCTGCATCACTGTGGCTAAAGGTGCGCACAGATCTTGCAGGGTTGGGCAGCCGCATCACTGAGGCCAAAGGTGCGCACACATCTTGCAGGGTCGGTCAGCCACATCACTGAGGCCAAAGGTGCGCACACATCTTGCAGGGTCGGGCAGCTGCATCACTGTGGCTAAAGGTGCGCACAGATCTTGCAGGGTTGGGCAGCCGCATCACTGAGGCCAAAGGTGCGCACACAGGTTGCAGGGTCGGGCAGCCCCATCACTGAGGCCAAAGGTGCGCACACAGGTTGCAGGGTCGGGCAGCCACATCACTGAGGCCAAAGGTGCGCACAGATCTTGCAGGGTCAGGCAGCCGCATCACTGAGGCCAAAGGTGCGCACACATCTTGCAGGGTCGGTCAGCCACATCACTGAGGCCAAAGGTGTGCACACAGATTGCAGGGTCGGGCAGCTGCATCACTGAGGCCAAATGTGTGCACACAGGTTGCAGGGTCGGGCAGCCGCATCACTGAGGCCAAAGGTGCGCACACATCTTGCAGGGTCGGGCAGCCGCATCACTGAGGCCAAAGGTGCGCACACATCTTGCAGGGTCGGGCAGCCGCATCACTGAGGCCAAAGGTGTGCACACAGGTTGCAGGGTCATGCAGCTGCATCACTGAGGCCAAAGGTGCGCACACAGGTTGCAGGGTGGGGCAGCCGCATCACTGAGGCCAAAGGTGAGCACACATCTTGCAGGGTCGGGCAGCCGCACCACTGAGGCCAAAGGTGCGCACAAATCTTGCAGGGTCGGGCAGCCGCATCACTGAGGCCAAAGGTGCGCACACATCTTGCAGGGTCGGGCAGCCGCATCACTGAGCCAAAGGTGCGCACACAGGTTGCAGGGTCGGGCAGCCGCATCACTGAGGCCAAAGGTGCGCACACTTCTTGCAGGGTCGGGTGTTGATGCGCGCAGCTCCCTGGACCTCGGGCAGCCGCAATTCACTGAGGCCAAAGATGCGCACACAGGTTGCAGGGTCAGGCAGCCGCATCACTGAGGCCAAAGGTGCGCACAGATCTTGCAGGGTCGGGCAGCCGCATCACTGAGGCCAAAGGTGCGCACACATCTTGCAGGGTCGGGCAGCCACATCACTGAGGCCAAAGGTGCGCACACTTCTTGCAGGGTCGGGTGTTGATGCGCGCAGCTCCCTGGACCTCGGCCAGCTGCAATTCACTGAGGCCAAAGATGCACACATATGTTGCAGGGTCGGTTAGCCGCATCACTGAGGCCAAAGGTGCGCACACATGTTGCAGGATCGGGCAGCCGCATCACTGAGGCCAAAGGTGCGCACACAGGTTGCAGGGTCGGGCAGCCTCATCACTGAGGCCAAAGGTGCGCACACATCTTGCAGGGTCGGGCAGCCGCACCACTGAGGCCAAAGGTGCGCACACATCTTGCAGGGTCAGGCAGCCGCATCACTGAGGCCAAAGGTGCGCACACATCTTGCAGGGTTGGGCTGCCGCATCACTGAGCCAAAGGTGCACACACAGGTTGCAGGGTCGGGAAGCCGCATCACTGAGGCCAAAGGTGCACACACTTCTTGCAGGGTCAGGTGTTCATGCGCGCAACTCCCTGGACCTCGGGCAGCCGCAATTCACTGAGGCCAAAGATGCGCACACAGGTTGCAGGGTCGGGCAGCCGCATCACTGAGGCCAAAGGTGCGCACAGATCTTGCAGGGTCGGTGTAGGAGAGTAGGATCTGCCTCTTATGTTGCCCCCACTTTTTTTCTGATGTTTACACTGGTTTCTGGCTATAGTCTGGCTGGGACCCTGCCAATCAGGGCCCCAGCCTCTCTGTTCTCTCTAAACGACTTGGAGTGCACTCTAGGTGCACTAGTGATTGGATACTGTGGTACCTTATGAGTCCCTAGTATATGGTACCTTTTGGTACCAAGGGCATAGGTACTTCACAGGCCTACCAGGGGCTGAAGCATGTATTATGCCACCCCTCGGAAGCAGACTAAATCTGACACCACAGGTCTGCTACTGCAGCCTGGGTAAGGTGGTGCAGGCACCCCTTACTGTGATATAGGCTACCTATATCACTACATAGATACACACATATAAACCTATAAGTCACTCCTATGGCAGGCCTTATCAATCCTGAAGGCAGAGTGCTTGGTTCCTATGTGAGAGTGTGCCCCTGCATGAGCAGAGCCCCTCTGCAGCATTCGGAGACCCTTCTCTGAGGCTGTTTGTAGTGCAGCCTGACCATATACTCTTAAGCGCATTATAACCTCGCGTTAAATGCTAACTTTGGGATGGCTGCACGGAAACATGTCGTGTTTGGTGTCAAACATCTTGGAATACTACCCCCCCGCCAGTTCTGGCAGCGGGGGTAGCATTCCACCCTTCTAGAGGGATAGACATGTACCTACTGTGGAAACGCTGTAGAATCCTGAAGAGCCCTGGCATCACAAAATGGATGCCACCAGTCACAGACACAGGGCTGCCCTCCTGCTGATGACCAACACTCACAGTGGAGGAGGCCCAACAATAGGTATCCTGTCCCAAGGGGGTGTGACCACCTCCCAGACAGGGTTTAGTGTATTGGGGCTGGGTGGGTGCACTCCTAGAGTGCTTTGAAGTCCTGCACTGGGGGAGCAGAAGGCTCCTCTGTGCATATGCCAGTTCAAACCAGCTCAGGGGCTACCTGCCCCTGCTCTGGCGCGAAACTGGACAAAGGGAAGTGGGTGTAGCCACCCACTCCCCTGACCCTCCCATAGGTGGGGTCATAGAGCTAGTCCCTCCCTTCTCTTTAGTATAAGAGGGGGAACCTGTGCATTGCAACCTAGATACCCCTGGATGACGCTCTTGAGAACAATCCTGGACCTTCAATGTTCCACTACCTCTAGAAGACTGAAGAATCTCCCTTGGAGTCAAGGAGTGACTCCCCTGCTTGGCAGGCACCAAAAGCTACAACAATGGTTGCAAACTACGCTGCTCCCGCCGGAGCCCGAAGACCCTGTAGCCCAGGAAGAGGATTTCCTGACTTCTCCAAGGCCATCGTGAGTCCCCAGTGAAGCTGAGGCAAGTGGACCCCACGAGCGACGAGAAACCGCAGCCCCTGGGTACCGTGCACTATTGTCGAGTGCAACCCTTTCACAACGTTCTACGAACTTGTGCTTTGGACCACGTGTGGTCCCAGCCTCTAGCAGAGATCCCTCCCAAAATCAGAGGCCTACACCGTCCCGAGTGACCGTGGGCCTCTGTTGAGTGAATCCTCCCAAGGTGTCTTTGCGATCCCTTGCCAACCGGCTTGTGGGTCCCCAGAAGACTTTTCAACAAAACCAAAGGGCTCCCCTGGTTGCTCCAGGCCTGCCCTGACATACCCTCACTGGGTGAGTCCCCCAGACCTTGCTGGTCTGCACCATTTACTTTTTTGTCCTTTCCACAAGACTTGCTGCTACCAAGGCTTGTTGGCTCCAATCGGGACGCCGACACTGCAGTCAGCTTCAGACTTTGTGGAACACACTGAATCCAGCTCCTGGCCATCCTCGATGCCTCCTGGACCTCGTGGTCGAAGAGTCAAGACATCAGTGAATGACCTGAATCCTGTCGACGACGGTGGGCATTCATCTTCCTTGCCCCGGGTCACTGCCAAGTGACTGTGAACACTGTCCCCTCTGCTTTCAGGTCTTCCTCCTTCCGAATCCAGGCTTGGATTCCAACGGACACTTCTTCTGTCATCGCAAGCAGCAAGTCTTCACTGGCTCCCATTGAGAACGACGCCGCGACCCGACACCAAAGGACACCTATGCACCCGGCTCCCCTGGGTGAGGTAACTTCAGCACTACGGTGCTCCTGTGGGTGTGGGCCCTAGAACTACTTACCCTGTAAGTGGCTTGCTTGTAGCTACCCTAGAAGTGCCCTAAAACTCCTATTTTCCCCGTGCGATTCTCGCACTGGCTCGTACAGGGTTCGCGTCTGTGTTAGACACATCGCGTCCAACTCCCTTGTAACTCTACCAGTATCCGCGTCCTTCGACTCGTACTGACCGATCGGTGTGTTCGCCTCGAACACGCCAGGGACCTGTAACATTGATAACTCAATCGCGTTCTCTCGCATAGACTCGTACAGGACTCGCACCAGTGTCTGAACACCGCGTCCGTCCCCTGTGGGTCTCCTACAACTACCTGGGGTGGTTCTTTGGGGTCCCTCGATTCTATGTGCTCTAGACCCCGGTCTAGCCAAGATAAGATTGTGATATTTACTTGTGCTAACTTATTTTGATAACAATTGACTTGTACATATGTTCCTGACTGCTAATCTCATAAAGAGATTAGTAGAGAGTTGTTTAGTAATAAATACATATATATTTGATATATATATGTTAGAACCGGGGTCACCGATTCCGACGCGGTAGCTTGGCGCGAGGCAGGAAGGCACCCGAAGGCAATGTGTTAAGCACTTGTGCAGCACACACTCACACTGACTCAATAATGCGCAACAATAAAGGGGGACACCACACCAGGCTTTGATGTAAAAACAAGATCCTTTATCTCATTTAAATTAGCAGTTGATAAGGCAGATAATCTTAGGCAACATTTCAATTAATTCTAGCTTCATAAAACTAGTGCGTAAATTTCATTCAAGAACATTAGAACAGTAGAACGTTACGCCATTAAAAAGGCAGTAGCAATAACCTCCTAGAGAAGCAGGTAACACTGTAGGTCATAGCCTGTAGGTCAAAAACATAGACTTCAATGCATTTAGCGACATCCCATTAGCAAGGACTTAGATGCACATTACACTGTAGATGAGGAGGAACCTGTATCAACCTAGGCGCAACCACATTCAGTACAGTGGGTGTCGCAAAGCAGGTAGGCCTACAACATAGGAACACTTTAACTCTTGGCAGGTGAACACAGGCTCAATTCATGTAGGTACATTCATTTCATTGGAGGTCGTAAGGTAGATGAATTACACAACATTGGAAACATGTCCCTCACGAAGGGTCTTAATGCAGGTACTTCAGCATATAAGCACGGCTAAGTATGCATGACATCAAGGTACATTTCACTTCAAAGGTGGCCTTAATGTAGATTAACCACTCAACATTGTAAACACTTCCGTTATCAGGAGACGTAATGCCAATACTTTAGCATATAATTATGGCTAATAGGCCCCACATCCCGATACCTTTCAAGGCCCAGGCGACCTGGCAGCAGGCCGACCTCATCAGGGACGAGTAATGACTCCTGCGGGCCCAGCGAGCCCCAACTCTGTGTACTAGGGGTCAATGGGGCCGGGGGGATGCAGTGGGTCGGCAGGCCCGGCCCAGTCTGTACTTCAGGGCCTCGCCTTAGGCGCAGAGGAAGCAGTCTCCACGGAGGGAGGAGGGGTGCCGCCCCTCCCCGTCCTATCAGGCTCACCTGGGTTCCGTTCAGTCTCGCGGAGTGAGCGCAGAGCCAGGAACCTCCTCCCCGGCCGGCCCGCTCCTCTCTAATGTGGGGACCGGACGGGGGAGGCGAATCGGGGCAGTCCCCCCGGGAAGGTAGGCCTTCGTTGGTGGAAGGACGGGGGACGGCAAGGCTCCTCTCCGGCCCCCGCTGCGGGCGGCTGCGCTCGACGGTGCAGGTCTCCAGCTCCGTCCCCAGCTCCCGGCAATGAGCCAATCGGTGTGCGGCATTTTCTCAGGGGCGCGGCCTTTGACGCGGCGGCGCCCCGGTCGCTTAGCAACGCCTCCCGCCCTCCTCTTAGGCCCAGCGCGGCCTTCGCTTCGCCTCAGCGGCACCTCCTCTCAGCAGCGCCTGGGCAGCGGCGGTGATCTTGACAGTCGTCGGTATTCCGCCTGCCGCAGCACAGGTGGGCCGCAGCAGGGGGGGGACGGGGAATGTAGCGCTCCTTCTCTCGTGGCGCTGGAGGCCGCGGCGGAAACCTAGGGCAGCAGCGCTTCAGTTGCACTCAGCGCGGGGGGTCCGCGGCGGTGATTCGACATCCAGCGCTCCTCTTCACAGGGCACAGAGGTTGCACACTTCAAAGCGCTTCTTGGCCCACAGCGCTCAGGGGGCACAGCGCTTGCAGGGGAGACAGGCAGATTGGCACACAGCGCTTCTTCAGGGCACAGCATACAGCGCTTTACCTGGTGAACCCCAGCTGCATGTACAGATTGCAGTGGCTTGATGACAGTCTCTTGGTTTCTGGGTTGTTGGAGCAAGTTGGTTGCGGTTGTAGTTACTTGGGGGGAAAGGGGGGTTGAGTTGGTGGGCTTAAAGGCAGGATGGTTCCCTGCAGGCACACTGGAGGTGGTTCCCTGGGTCCCCTCACGCTGGGCAAGGTCAGTGGGTGGAAGGTGTTCCTCAGCTATCTTAGCACAGCAGTGCCTCAGCCCAGTCAGTACCAGTAGTGTAGGCCTCCCCCCTAGGCCCGACAGCCTATACTCCGACGGAGGTTCCCCCAGGTCCAGTGGTGCCCCAACTGACTAAAAGGTTTCCCTCCAAACCTCTTATACCCCTAGGTCAGGTGACCCTCCTAAAGGCGGCAAAACATAACTCCTCCCCAAGCTGGAAGGTTCTAGAAGCTTCCCTCATGTCTGGCTATGAGGCCCAGAGGCGGGGACGGCATGGATACTGTATCATTATGTCCCAGCCTGATCCTGACTACTAGTATGTGTATGCAAAGGCCACTCCGCAGTAGCAGGGGCCTGTGGCAGCCATCTTAATAGGAGAGAGCACCTGCACCTCAGCACTGTTTGGCAGTGGTAAGGTGCCCAGAGACCTAGGTCCAACAAAAGTGTAGTGGCAAAAATGAGGCGCAAAGAGAAAAAAAACGGGGTAAGACCACCCTAGGGCTGACAGGTCTAACAATATACCTGTGTGGTGTCTTTTCATTTGGTGATTCAGGAGATTGTGTGGTAAAACAAGCTGCTTTACATTCCTCCAAGACTTAGCCTGAAGGCTGCTCTCCACAGCTACCACTAGGATAGCTTTCTATAAAGGTTGTCTTAAACCTACCTACCATAAGAGTCGAATTGTACTGGTGCAAGGTGTCCACTTTAACTAGTGAACAGCATATACCAGGCCAACTTCTCACATTGGTGGCAGCGTGTGGGATTCCAGCTTGCTATTGTTTTACCAGAAAATCTCTATTTGAATTACTAACTGAAAACCACTATAGGTACTCAAGGTACATATAAAGTCAAGCTTAGTATCAATAAGTTCTACTGAACTTAGAGCTGTGTGCCAAGGGATAGCACACCCTTTCTACAGCTCAAGCTAGGATCAGTAGGCCACAAACTAGTGTAGGTAGTACAACACTGCACAACACTAGAATGTCCTTAAGGGATGGACCCAGTGGATCCACCCAGCTTCAGTATAAGGACATGACTTTTTTGACTTGAAAGCCATGTGTGCTGAGAGGCACCTGAAGATAGGACAGAGTCCCTCCACACTACACCTGATAGATCTGCTGACAACAGAAGATCTTAGAATAGCTCTAGGAGCTAATGGGTCTGAATCAGGGGGTGGGTCAATTACAGTGTCTGGGTCAGATGATGAACATCAAGTTGACCAAGACTCTGTGATTGTAGGGCCAGGCCCCAAGGGGTCTGAAAAGGACAGAGGAATTCTCCCTAAGAGAACTGACACAGTGGAGGAGAGGCATAGGTCCCTTTCTAGGGACTCTGACCGCTCCTATCACTCTGGCAGAGAATTTGTCCAGCAGAGGAACTCCTACTTCCCAAGAAGAGAGACCTCCTCTGAAAGACTGTGCAAGCTGCTGCAGTATGAGGAAGCAAGATTTGCCCTCAAAACCAAGCAGTTGGCACTAGATAAAGAAGCCTTTGAGCTCCAGAGAGCTTCTAGAATAGAGGGGTTAGAAACCCCTGGTGGCAGCAGCAGTGTCCCTAGAGGCAGAGAATATATTCCAGACCATAGGAACCTGAGCAAGGTTGTTCCTCCCTACCAGAGTGGGGATGATATCCTTAAGTGGATAACTGCTATGGAAAGGGCCTGTAGAGTACAACAGGTCCCCCAAAAGCAGTGGGCAGCAATCTTGTGGCTCTCCTTTTCAGATAAAGGTAGAGACAAGCTCCTCACTGTTAGAGAAGAGGATGCTGATGACTATGAAGTCCTGAAGAGTGCACTGATAGATGGGTTTGGCTTAACCACTGAGCAGTACAGGTTGAAGTTCAGAGACACCCAGAAGGCACAGACTCAGGACTGGACTGACTTTGTAGATTGTGCAACCAAGGCTCTGGAGGGTTGGCTGGTTGGCAGTAGGGTTACTGATTTCAAGGGATTGTGTAATCTAATGATGAGAGAACAGATCCTTAATAATTGCCAGAACCAGTTGTTGCATCAATACCTGGTGGACTCAGATCTGACCTCTCCCCAAGAATTGGGAAAGAAGGCAGACAAGTGGGTCAGAACCAGGGTGAGGCAGAAAACCCAGAACCAAGGGGGTGACACAAAGAAGCAGTATTCTAAGGGCTCTGAGAAAAGTGGGGATAAGTCAAAAGACCAGAAGACTTCACAAGGGCCCTAAAAATCTGCATCTGGTGGGGAGTCACAATCCAACAAGGGAAAAGGCCAAAAGAAGCCCTGGTGCAAATTCTGTAAACAGAAAGGGCACTGGACTTCAGATTGTAACAAGTCCAAAGACCAAACCACCACCACTCCTGCCCCTAAGGCAACTGTTCCCCCTAGTTCAGCTACTAGTGGAGGTGGTACTCAGAATAAGGGTGTAGTAGGGTTGACCCTGGGTTCTGAAGTGGACTCTGGCCTAGTCAGAGTACCCACTCAGGCAATGCTGATTTGTGATGGAGACATTGACATGTCCTTCCTGGTGAGCCCCAGTAATCTGGGCAAATACAAACAGCAGCCTGTAATAAATGGCAAACAGGCTTTGGCATTTAGGGACACAGGTGCTAGTGTCACCATGGTGGCAGAGGATCTTGTGGACCCTGGACAGATCATCCTGGGTGAAATGTACCAGGTGACCAATGCAAGCAACACCAGGACCAACCATAGTCTGGCAGTTGTGAATTTCTCCTGGGGGGGGTAACTGGCCTCAAGAAGGTTGTAGTCAGTGCAGACCTCCCTGTAGAATGTCTATTGGGCAATGATCTAGAGACTTCAGCCTGGTCTGAAGTAGAGTTATGGACTCATGCTGAGATGTTGGGCATCCCTGCAGAGGTATTTGCTGTGACCAGGTCACAGGCCAAAATGCATGACAATGAACAAGCTCTGGATCCTGAAATTAAGGACCAGGTGCTTCCCAAGAAGAGGAGCAGTAGGGTTAAGGCAGTGCCTTCCCCTTTTCTCAGATCACAGATTCCCCTCTTGAGGGAGGAGAAGCAGATCCTGAAGAAGGAACTGCCCCAGAGGGACTTGAGCCTGATCAGGTTGAGTTCTTGGGGGCAGGGGGCCCTTCTAGGGAAGATCTGAGTAAGGAGCAACAGTGCTGCCCCTCTCTTGAACCCCTCAGACAGCAGGCTGCTGCTGAGGCTGCTGGGAGTGCTAGTGGGTCCCATAAAGTTTATTGGGATGAGGGACTCCTATATTCTGAGGGTAGAGATCCAGCCCCTGGAGCCACCAGGAGGTTGGTAATACCTCAGAAGTTTAGGGGTTCCTCTTGACCCTAGCACATGATATCCCTTTGGCAGGTCACTTGGGCCAAAACAAGACCTGGGACAGGCTTGTTTCACATTTTCATTGGCCACATATGTCAGAGGACACAAAGGAGTTTTGTCGCTCCTGTGTCACATGCCAAGCCAGTGGCAAGGCAGGTGGTACAACAAAGGCCCCCCTGATACCACTACCTGTGGTGGGGGTACGCTTTGAAAGGGTAGGGATTGACATTGTTGGTCCCCTTGACCCTCAAACTGCATCTGGGCACAGATTTATCCTGGTGGTAGTGGATCATGCCACCAGGTACCCAGAGGTAATTCCCCTGAGGACCACCACAGCTCCTGTGGTGGCAAGAGCCCTCATTGGAGTTTTCTCCAGAGTGGGTTTCCCAAAGGAGGTCATCTCTGACAGAGGTACCAACTTCATGTCAGGATATTTGAAAGCAATGTGGAAGTAGTGTGGTGTAACTTATAAGTTCACCACCCCCTATCACCCACAATGCAATGGGTTGGTTGAACGCTTCAACAAAACCCTGAAGGGAATGATTAAAGGACTCCCAGAGAAGCTTAGGCGGAAATGGGACCTTCTTCTTCCCTGCCTGTTGTTTGCATACAGAGAAGTTCCACAGAAGGGGGTTGGTTACAGCCCATTTGAGCTTCTGTTTGGGCATCCAGTAAGAGGTCCATTATGTTTGGTAAAAGAGGGCTGGGAGTCACCTCTCAAGCCCCCCAAGCAGGATGTGATGGACTATGTACTTGGTCTCCGCTCCAGGATGGCTGAATACATGAAAAAGGCAACCAAAAACCTGGAGGCCAGCCAAGAATTACAAAAAGCTTGGCATGACCAAAAGGCTGTGCTGACTGTGTACCAGCCAGGACAGAAAGTGTGGGTGTTGGAGCCGGTGGCCCCAGCAGCCCTCCAAGACAAGTGGAGTGGCCCCCATACAATAGTTGAGCAGAAGGGAGAAGTCACCTATTTGGTGAATCTTGGAACTCCCAGGAGCCCCCTGAGGGTGCTCCATGTCAACTGATTGAAACCATATGTTGACAGGGCTGACATGGGCTTGCTCATGGCAACTGATGAGGAACAGGAGGAGGAGAGTGACCCTCTCCCTGACCTGCTCTCACAGAACCCTGATGATGGGTCAGTAGATGGTGTTGCTTTGGCAAGCATCCTCACTGCCCATCAGCAAACTGAGTGCAGACAAGTTCTGCAGCAGTACAGACATATGTTTAGCCTGACCCCTAGTCAGACTACCTGGTGCACCCATGAGGTGGACACTGGAGACAGTCTGCCTGTCAAGAGTAAAATCTACAGGCAACCTGACCATGTCAGGGACTGTATCAGGACTGAAGTCCAGAAAATGTTGGAGTTAGGTGTGATTGAGCCTTCAGATAGCCCAGTAGTCCTAGTACCCAAGCCTCATACTCAGGTTGGTAAGAAAGAAATGAGTTTTTGTGTAGACTACAGAGGCCTCAATGCAGTCACTAGGACTGATGCCTATCCCATACCAAGGGCAGATGAGCTGATTGATACTTTGGCCTCAGCCAAGTATCTAAGTACATTTGACCTAACAGCTGGCTACTGGCAGATCAGATTAGCTGATGATGCAAGAGCCAAAACAGCATTTGCGACCCCTGGTGGGCACTACCACTTTGTGGTGATGCCCTTTGGATTGAAAAATGCACCTGCCACTTTTCAGAGGTTGGTGAACAAAGTTCTGGCAGGGATGGAAACTTATTGCTCAGCTTATCTAGATGGTATTGCTGTCTTTAGTTCCTCCTGGCAGGATCACCTGGTCCACCTCAGAAATGTTTTGGAGGCTCTGCAGAAAGCAGGCCTCACTATCAAGCCCACTAAGTGCCAGATAGGGCAGAGTCAGGTTGTGTACCTGGGCCACCTTGTAGGTGGAGGCCAGGTTCAGCCTTTACAGAGCAAAATCCAAACCATAATGGAATGGGTTGCTCCAACCACCCAGACACAGGTGAGAGCCTTCTTAGGCCTGACTGGGTACTATAGGAGGTTTGTGAAGGGATATGGATCTATAGTGACCCCCTTGAATGATCTAACCTCAAAGAAAATGCCAAAAAAGGTTCAGTGGACAGCTAGCTGTCAGAAGGTATTTGAAGACCTAAAGCAGGCCATGTGCACTGCCCCCATCTTACAGAGTCCAGACTACACCAAAAAGTTCATTGTCCAAACAGATGCTTCTGAACTGGGTGTGGGAGCTGTACTGACTCAACTGAATGATGAAGGTCAAGACCAGCCAGTAGCTTTCATTAGCAGAAGGCTGACCCCTAGAGAGAAACGTTGGTCAGCTAGAGAGAGGGAGGCCTTTGCTGTGGTGTGGGCCCTGAAGAAGCTGAGGCCATACTTGTTTGGCACTCACTTCATAGTTCAGACTGACCACAAGCCCCTCCTATGGCTTAAACAAATGAAAGGTGAGAACCCAAAACTTTTAAGGTGGTCCATTTCCCTACAGGGGATGGACTATACAGTGGAACATAGGCCTGGGACCCAACATGCCAATGCAGATGGACTCTCAAGGTATTTCCACTTATAGCACGAAGACTCAACTGGTCAAAGTTAGTTTAGTGTCCCTGTGTTTGGGGGGGGCTGTGTAGGAGAGTAGGATCTGCCTCTTATGTTGCCCCCACTTTTTTTCTGATGTTTACACTGGTTTCTGGCTATAGTCTGGATGGGACCCTGCCAATCAGGGCCCCAGCCTCTCTGTTCTCTCTAAACGACTTGGAGTGCACTCTAGGTGCACTAGTGATTGGATACTGTGGTACCTTATGAGTCCCTAGTATATGGTACCTTAGGTACCAAGGGCATAGGTACTTCACAGGCCTACCAGGGGCTGAAGCATGTATTATGCCACCCCTGGGAAGCAGACTAAATCTGACACCACAGGTCTGCTACTGCAGCCTGGGTAAGGTGGTGCAGGCACCCCTTACTGTGATATAGGCTACATATATCACTACATAGATACACACATATAAACCTATAAGTCACTCCTATGGCAGGCCTTATCAATCCTGAAGGCAGAGTGCTTGGTTCCTATGTGAGAGGGTGCCCCTGCATGAGCAGAGCCCCTCTGCAGCATCTCGGAGACCCTTCTCTGAGGCTGTTTGTAGTGCAGCCTGACCATACACTCTTAAGCGCATTATAACCTCGCGTTAAATGCTAACTTTGGGATGGCTGCACGGAAACATGTCGTGTTTGGTGTCAAACATCTTGGAATACTACCCCCTGCCAGTTCTGGCAGCGGGGGTAGCATTCCACCCTTCTAGAGGGATAGACATGTACCTACTGTGGAAACGCGGTAGAATCCTGAAGAGCCCTGGCATCACAAAATGGATGCCACCAGTTACAGACACTGGGCTGCCCTCCTGCTGATGACCAACACTCACAGTGGAGGAGGCCCAACAATAGGTATCCTGTCCCAAGGGGTGTGACCACCTCCCAGACAGGGTTTAGTGTATTGGGGCTGGGTGGGTGCACTCCTAGAGTGCTTTGAAGTCCTGCACTGGGGGAGCAGAAGGCTCCTCTGTGCATATGCCAGTTCAAACCAGCTCAGGGGCTACCTGCCCCTGCTCTGGCGCGAAACTGGACAAAGGGAAGTGGGTGTAGACACCCACTCCCCTGACCCTCCCATAGGTGGGGTCATAGAGCTAGTCCCTCCCTTCTCTTTAGTATAAGAGGGGGAACCTGTGCATGGCAACCTAGATACCCCTGTGTAGGAAGGTGGAATCTGACTATATGGTTGCCCCCACTTTTTTATGGTGTTTTGCTGGTTTATGACTTAGTTGGACTGGGACCCTGCTATTCAGGGCCCCAGTCTATCTGCTCTCTCTAAACGACATGGAGTGCACTCTAGGTGCACTAGTGATTGGATACTGTGGTGCCTTATGAGTCCCTAGTATATGGTACCTTAGGTGCCAAGGGCATAGGTACTTCACAGGCCTCCCAGGGGCTGCAGCATATGTTATGCCACCCCTGGGAAGCAGTCTAAATCTGACACCACAGGCCTGCTACTGCAGCCTGGGTGAGGTGGTGCTAGCACCCCTCACTGAGATATAGGTTTCCTATATCTCTCCTGCACACACATATAAACCTATCAGTCACCCCTAAGGCAGGCCCTATCAATCCTGAGGGCAGGGTGCTTGGCTTCTATGTGAGGGGGTGCCTCTGCCTGAGCAGGGCCCCTCTGCAGCTCTCAGAGTCTATTCTCTGGTGCTGTTTGTGGATGCGGTTAAACCATATACTATTTAAGTGCATTATATCCTCGCGGTAAATGCTAACTTTGGAATGGCTGCATCAAAACATGTCGTGTTTGGTGTCAAACATCTTGGAATACTACCCCCCGCCAATCTTGGCGGCGGGGGTAGCATTCCACCCTTCTAGAGGGATAAGACATGTACCTGCTGTGGAAACGCGGTAGAATCCTAAAGAGCCCTGGCATCACAAAATGGATGCCACCAGTCACAGACACTGGGCTGCCCTCCTGCTGATGACCGAAACTCGCAGTGGAGGAAGCCCAACAATAGGCATCCTGTCACAGGGAGGTGTAACCACCTTCCAGACAGGGTTTAGTGTATTGGGGCTGGGTGGGTGCACTCTTAGAGTGCTTTGAAGTCCTGCACTGGGGGAGCAGAAGGCTCCTCTGTGCATATGCCAGTTCAAACCAGCTCAGGGGCTACCTGCCCCTGCTCTGGCGCGAAACTGGACAAAGGGAAGTGGGTGTAGCCACCCCCTCCCTTGACCCTCCCATAGGTGGGGTCATAGAGCTAGTCCATCCCCTCTTTTTAGTATAAGAGGGGGAACCTTGCCATTGCAAAGCAGATAACCCCTGGACGACGCTCTACAGAAGAATCCTGGCCCATCGACGTTCCACTACCTTTGGAAGACAGAAGAATCTCCCTTGGAGTCAAGGAGTGACTCCCCTGCTTGGCAGGCACCAAAAACGACAACGACGGTCGCAAACTACGCCGCTCCCGCCGGAGTCCGAAGTCCCTGCAGCCCAAGAAGTGGATTTCCTGACCTCTCCCAGGCCATCGTGAGTCCCCAGCGAAGCTGAGGCAAGTGGACCCCACGAGTAACGAGGAACCGCGACCCCTGGGTACCGTGCACTATTGTCGAGTGCAACCCCTTCACAATGTTCTACGAACTTGTGCTTTGGACCACGTGTGGTCCCAACCTCCAGCAGGAATCCCCCCGAAGATCAGAGGCCTACACCGTCCCGAGTGACCGTGGGCCCCTGTTGAGTGATTCCGCCTGAGGTGTCTTCGCGATCCCTTGCCCGCCGGCTTGTGGGTCCCCAGAAGACTTCTTAAAGAAACCAAAGGGCTCCCCTGGTTGCTCCAGGCCTGCCCTGACTTACCGTCGCTGGGTGAGTCCCACAGACCTTGCTGGTCTGCGCCATCGACTTTTCTTCATCTCCCCGAGACTTGCTGCTGCCAAGGCTTGTTGGCTCTAATCGAGTTGCCGACACCGCAGTCAGCTGCAGACGTCGAGGACCCACCGAATCCAGCTCCTGGTCGTCGTCGACACCTCCTGGACCACGTGGCTGAAGAGTCAAGGCACCCGCAACCGACCTGAATCAACCGACGACGGTGGGCATCCATCTTCCTTGCCCCGGGTCACTGCCAAGTGACTTTGAACACTGTCCCCTCTGCTTTCAGGTCATCCTTCTTCAGAATCCAGGCTTGGATTCCACCGGACACTTCTTCAGCTCCCGCAAGCAGCAAGTCTTCTTTGTTCGCCATTGAAAACGACGCCGCAACCCGACACCAAAGGACACCTGTGCACCCGGCTTCCCTGGGTGAGGTAACTCCAGCACTACGGTGCTCCTGTGGGTGTGGGCCCTAGAACTACTTACCCTGTAAGTGACTTGCTTGTAGGTTCTCCCGAAGTATCCTAAAACTCTTTATTTCCAACCGCGACTTGCCCCATTGAAGTTAACGGCGATCCGCGCCTGTGTATCCACACTGCACGCGTCCCCCGTGGGTCCTTTACTTACCTGCCTTGGGTGGTTTCGTGAGGCCCCTGCACTTCTGAAGGCCCTAGGCCTTGTCTCCCTGCAAGTCGTTGTTTCTAAGTCTCTTACTTAGTATATGGTCTGGTACGCCCCTAGGGCCCCAGCCATATTTTGTGCTTAACTTATTGTGAAACGTTGATTTGTGCATATGTTTGTCTTCTAATCTCATAAAGAGATTAGTAGAGAGTTATTTAGAAATAAATACATATATATTTGATATATATACCTGTGTGGTGTCTTTTCATTTGGTGATTCAAGAGATTATATGGTAAAACAAGCTGCTTTACATTCCTCCGAGACTTAGCCTGAAGGCTGCTCTCCACAGCTACCACTAGGATAGCTTTCTTTAAAAGGTTGTCTTAAACCTATCTACCATAAGAGTCGATTTGCCCTGGTGCAAGGTGTCCACTTTAATTAGTGAACAGCATATACCAGGCCAACTTCTCACATTGGTGGGCAGCGTGTGGGATTCCAGCTTGCCATTGTTTTACCAGAAAATCTCTATTTGAATTACTAACTGAAAACCATTATAGGTACTCAAGGTACATATAAAGTCAAGCTTAGTATCAATAAGTTCTACTGAACTTAGAGCTGTGTGCCAAGGGATAGCACACCCTTTCCACAGCTCAAGCTAGGATCAGTAGGCCACAAACTAGTGTAGGTAGTACAACACTGCACAACACTAGAATGTCCTTAAAGGGTGGACCCAGTGGATCCACTCAGCCCCAGTATAAGGACATGGCTTTCTCTGACTTGAGAGCCATGTGTGTTGACAGACACCTGAGGCTAGGACAGAGTCCCTCAACCCTGCACCTGATAGATCTGCTGACAGCAGATGACCTTAGATTGGCTCTAGGAGCTAAAGGGTCTGAATCAGTGGGTGGGTCAGTCATAGTATCTGGGTCAGATGATGAAAATCAGAATGACCAAGACTCTGTGATTGAAGGGCCAGGCTTCAAGGGGCCTGAACAGGACAGAGGAATTCTCCCTAAGAGAACTGGCAGAGTGGATGAGAGGCACAGATCCCCTTCCAGGGAATCTGAGCACTCTTATCACTCTGGCAGAGAATTTGTCCAGGAGAGGAGCTCATACTTTAACTTAAGAGAGACCTCCTCTGAGAGAAGGTGCAAACTGCTCCAGTATGAGGAAGCCAGAGTGGCCCTCAGAACCAAGCAGTTGGCCCTGGATAGGGACGCCCTGGAGATCCAGAGAGCTTCTAGAAAAGAGGGGTTAGAACCCCCTGGTGGCAGCAACAGTGTCCCTAGAGGCCGAGAATATATTCCTGACCATAGGAACCTGAGCAAGGTTGTTCCTCCCTACCAGAGTGGGGATGATATCCACAAGTGGATAACTGCTATGGAGAGGGCCTGTAGAGTACAGCAGGTCCCCCAAAAGCAGTGGGCAGCAATCTTGTGGCTCTCCTTTTCAGATAAAGGAAGAGACAAGCTCCTCACTGTTAGAGAGGAGGATGCTGATGATTATGAGGTCCTGAAGAGTGCACTGATAGATGGGTTTGGCTTAACCACTGAGCAGTACAGGTTGAAGTTCAGAGATACCCAGAAGGCACAGACTCAGGACTGGACAGACTTTGTAGATTGTGCATCCAAGGCTCTGGAGGGTTGGCTGGTTGGCAGTAGGGTTACTGATTTCAAAGGATTTTATAATCTAATGATGAGAGAACAGATCCTTAATAATTGTCAAAACCAGCTTTTACACCAGTACCTGGTGGACTCTGATCTGACCTCTCCCCAAGAATTGGGAAAGAAGGCAGACAAATGGGTCAGAACCAGAGTAAGGCCTAAGAATCAGGGTGGTGACCACAAGAAAGATTCTACCAAGTCCCAAGAGAAAGGTGGGGATAAATCTAAGGATAAGTCCACTACAGGGCCCCAAAAGTCCTCTTCTGGGGGTGGGTCCCAAACTCCTTCCTCTCCTGAAAAGAAACCCTATTGCCATGTCTGTAAAAAGCCTGGGCACTGGAAATCTGATCCCAGTTGTCCCAGGATTGGCAATAAAGAAAATGTTCCTCCAACAACTACTACCACCCCTCCTGGTACTACCAGTAGTAATCCTCCAGTTGGGAGTAGTGCACCCAAAAGTTAGGTGCTTTTGCAAGAGGAACAGAGGTGGGCCCTAGTTTAGACAGGACCCCCTCAACAGACTCCTCAGATTCTGATGGTGGTATAGGATTTGCCACCTTTACCGTGGGTCCCACAGCCTTGGGCAGGTACAGACTGGAGCCAATAATTAATGGTCAGAAAGCTGTGGCATTTAGGGACACAGGGGCTAGTGTCACCATGGTGGCAGGGAAACTAGTCCCCCTCACCAGCTTTTACCTGAGTTTAAATACCAGGTGACCAACATTGATGGTGTCAGAACAGATCACCCCATGGCCATAGTCAATCTCAGCTGGGAGGGGGTCACAGGCCCAAAAGAGTGGCAGTGTCCCCAACCTTACCTGTAGATTGCCTGATGGGCAATGATCTGGAAATTTCAGCCTGGGCTGAAATTGAACACCAAACCCATCTGAAGATGTTGGGTGTCCCTGTAAAGGTTAGTGGGGCTGTGATGGCCACAGCCCCAGCCCAAGATTTTGGAGAGATGGAGCCTGGAAGAATGGCCCACTCTCCCCCAGAAGAGAGCACAAGGGTTGAAGAAAAGTCTTCTTCCCTCCAGACAGTAGGTAAGGGTCAGCCTCCTCAGGGAACTGACCCTACCCCTAGTGAAGGAACTGCCACAGAGGTAGTCAGGCCTGGCCTGGCCACCCCCTGATGGCAGAGGACCCTTACAAGGTGGTACCCAGTCTGGAGCAGGTAACCTGCCCCTCTCTACCCTGCCTCAGTCAGCCCAGGGCTGCAGAGGTCAGGGAGGTCAGTGGACCCCCAGGGCCCCCTGTCCAGAGGAACCCCCCATCAGCAGATTAGGGGCACCCAGGCTAGTAGCCCTAGCCAGGTAGAAATTCCTCAACCCACTGAGGGATCCCCCATACCTTTATGTAGGGACCTCCCCCAGAAGGACTCTGTTAGGCAAGGGCAAACCTGGGACCAAAAGGTTCCAAACATGCCATGTCCCTCCAGTGTTCCACCCAAAGGGACCCAACCCCCGGCTGTAGGCAGTCAAAGGTTGACCCTTAGAGCAGAGTACCACTCAGTCATGGAAAGACAGGCATACATGGTGACCAGGGAGCTGAGAAAGCTGAGGCCAACATTCCTAGGGCCACACTTCCCTACTCAGACACCTCACCAGCCTGGTACTTTACCAAAGCACACCACAGGTAGTGATTCCCCATGGTGGAGACCCTCTCATACCCTTAGGGTGAGGGATTGCTTAGTGGACCATAAGACAGGGGGCAACCATGCTAGTGCAGGTGCTTCCTTATATGGCCACTTAGTCAATAAAGGCTCAACTTGCCAAGGTTAGCCTTATCTCCTTTCGTTTGGGGGGGTTATGTAGGAAGGTGGAATCTGACTATATGGTTGCCCCCACTTTTTTTATGGTGTTTTGCTGGTTTATGACTTAGTTGGACTGGGACCCTGCTATTCAGGGCCCCAGTCTATCTGCTCTCTCTAAACGACATGGAGTGCACTCTAGGTGCACTAGTGATTGGATACTGTGGTGCCTTATGAGTCCCTAGTATATGGTACCTTAGGTGCCAAGGGCATAGGTACTTCACAGGCCTCCCAGGGGCTGCAGCATATGTTATGCCACCCCTGGGAAGCAGTCTAAATCTGACACCACAGGCCTGCTACTGCAGCCTGGGTGAGGTGGTGCTAGCACCCCTCACTGAGATATAGGTTTCCTATATCTCTCCTGCACACACATATAAACCTATCAGTCACCCCTAAGGCAGGCCCTATCAATCCTGAGGGCAGGGTGCTTGGCTTCTATGTGAGGGGGTGCCTCTGCCTGAGCAGGGCCCCTCTGCAGCTCTCAGAGTCTATTCTCTGGTGCTGTTTGTGGATGCGGTTAAACCATATACTATTTAAGTGCATTATATCCTCGCGGTAAATGCTAACTTTGGAATGGCTGCATCAAAACATGTCGTGTTTGGTGTCAAACATCTTGGAATACTACCCCCACCAATCTTGGCGGCGGGGGTAGCATTCCACCCTTCTAGAGGGATAAGACATGTACCTGCTGTGGAAACGCGGTAGAATCCTAAAGAGCCCTGGCATCACAAAATGGATGCCACCAGTCACAGACACTGGGCTGCCCTCCTGCTGATGACCGAAACTCGCAGTGGAGGAAGCCCAACAATAGGCATCCTGTCACAGGGAGGTGTAACCACCTTCCAGACAGGGTTTAGTGTATTGGGGCTGGGTGGGTGCACTCTTAGAGTGCTTTGAAGTCCTGCACTGGGGGAGCAGAAGGCTCCTCTGTGCATATGCCAGTTCAAACCAGCTCAGGGGCTACCTGCCCCTGCTCTGGCGCGAAACTGGACAAAGGGAAGTGGGTGTAGCCACCCCTCCCTTGACCCTCCCATAGGTGGGGTCATAGAGCTAGTCCATCCCCTCTTTTTAGTATAAGAGGGGGAACCTTGCCATTGCAAAGCAGATAACCCCTGGACGACGCTCTACAGAAGAATCCTGGCCCTTCGACGTTCCACTACCTTTGGAAGACAGAAGAATCTCCCTTGGAGTCAAGGAGTGACTCCCCTGCTTGGCAGGCACCAAAAACGACAACGACGGTTGCAAACTATGCCGCTCCCGCCGGAGTCCGAAGTCCCTGCAGCCCAAGAAGTGGATTTCCTGACCTCTCCCAGGCCATCGTGAGTCCCCAGCGAAGCTGAGGCAAGTGGACCCCACGAGTAACGAGGAACCGCGACCCCTGGGTACCGTGCACTATTGTCGAGTGCAACCCCTTCACAACGTTCTACGAACTTGTGCTTTGGACCACGTGTGGTCCCGACCTCCAGCAGGAATCCCTCCGAAGATCAGAGGCCTACACTGTCCCGAGTGACCGTGGGCCCCTGTTGAGTGATTCCGCCCGAGGTGTCTTCGCGATCCCTTGCCCGCCGGCTTGTGGGTCCCCAGAAGACTTCTTAAAGAAACCAAAGGGCTCCCCTGGTTGCTCCAGGCCTGCCCTGACTTACCCTCGCTGGGTGAGTCCCACAGACCTTGCTGGTCTGCGCCATCGACTTTTCTTCATCTCCCCGAGACTTGCTGCTGCCAAGGCTTGTTGGCTCTGATCGAGTTGCCGACACCGCAGTCAGCTGCAGACGTCGAGGACCCACCGAATCCAGCTCCTGGTCGTCGTTGACACCTCCTGGACCACGTGGCTGAAGAGTCAAGGCACCCGCAACCGACCTGAATCAACCGACGACGGTGAGCATCCATCTTCCTTGCCCCGGGTCACTGCCAAGTGACTTTGAACACTGTCCCCTCTGCTTTCAGGTCATCCTTCTTCAGAATCCAGGCTTGGATTCCACCGGACACTTCTTCAGCTCCCGCAAGCAGCAAGTCTTCTTTGTTCGCCATTGAAAACGACGCCGCGACCCGACACCAAAGGACACCTGTGCACCCGGCTTCCCTGGGTGAGGTAACTCCAGCACTACGGTGCTCCTGTGGGTGTGGGCCCTAGAACTACTTACCCTGTAAGTGACTTGCTTGTAGGTTCTCCCGAAGTATCCTAAAACTCTTTATTTCCAACCGCGACTTGCCCCATTGAAGTTAACGGCGATCCGCGCCTGTGTATCCACACTGCACGCGTCCCCCGTGGGTCCTTTACTTACCTGCCTTGGGTGGTTTCGTGAGGCCCCTGCACTTCTGAAGGCCCTAGGCCTTGTCTCCCTGCAAGTCGTTGTTTCTAAGTCTCTTACTTAGTATATGGTCTGGTACGCCCCTAGTACCCCAGCCATATTTTGTGCTTAACTTATTGTGAAACGTTGATTTGTGCATATGTTTGTCTTCTAATCTCATAAAGAGATTAGTAGAGAGTTATTTAGAAATAAATACATATATATTTGATATATATACCTGTGTGGTGTCTTTTCATTTGGTGATTCAAGAGATTATATGGTAAAACAAGCTGCTTTACATTCCTCCGAGACTTAGCCTGAAGGCTGCTCTCCACAGCTACCACTAGGATAGCTTTCTTTAAAAGGTTGTCTTAAACCTATCTACCATAAGAGTCGATTTGCCCTGGTGCAAGGTGTCCACTTTAATTAGTGAACAGCATATACCAGGCCAACTTCTCACACCCTGGATGACGCACTTAAGAAGAATCCTGGACCTTCGATGTTCCACTACCTCTGGAAGACTGAAGAATCTCCCTTGGAGTCAAGGAGTGACTCCCCTGCTTGGCAGGCGCCAAAAACTACAATGACAGTCACAAACTACGCCGCTCCCGCCGGAGCCCGAAGTCCCTGCAGCCCAGGAAGAGGATTTCCTGACTTCTCCAAGGCCATCGTGAGTCCCCAGCGAAGCTGAGGCAAGTGCACCCCATGAGCAACGAGGAACCGCAGCCCCTGGGTAATGTGCACTATTGTCGAGTGCAACCCCTTCTCGACGTTCTACGAACTTGTGCTTTGGACCACATGTGGTCCCAGCCTCTAGCAGAGATCTCTCCCAAAATCAGAGGCCTACACCATCCCGAGTGACCGTGGGCCCCTGTTGAGTGAATCCTCCTGAGGCGTCTTTGCGATCACTTGCCAGCCGGCTTGTGGGTCCCCAGAAGACTTTTCAATGCAACCAAAGGGCTCCCCTGGTTGCTCTAGGCCTGCCCTGACATACCCTCGCTGGGTAGGTCCCCCAGACCTTGCTGGTCTGCACCATTTACTTTTGTGTCCTTTCCACAAGATTTGCTGCTACCAAGGCTTGTTGGCTTCAATCGGGACGCCGACACCGCAGTCAGCTGCAGACTTTGTGGGACACGCTGAGTCCAGCTCCTGGCCATCCTCGACGCCTCCTGGACCTCGTGGTCAAAGAGTCAAGACATCAGTGAACGACCTGAATCCTGTCGACGACGGTGGGCATTCATCTTCCTTGCCCCGGGTCACTGCCAAGTGACTGTGAACACTGTCCCCTCTGCTTTCAGGTCTTCCTCCTTCCGAATCCAGGCTTGGATTCCAACGGACACTTCTTCTGTCATCGCAAGCAGCAAGTCTTCACTGGCTCCCATTGAGAACGGCGCAGCGACCCGACACCAAAGGACACCTATGCACCCGGCTCCCCTGGGTGAGGTAACTTCAGCACTACGGTGCTCCTGTGGGTGTGGGTCCTAGAACTACTTACCCTGTAAGTGGCTTGCTTGTAGCTACCCTAGAAGTGCCCTAAAACTCCTATTTTCCCCGTGCGATTCTCGCACTGGCTCGTACAGGGTTTGCGTCTGTGTTAGACACATCGCGTCCAACTCCCTTGTAACTCTACCAGTATCCGCGTCCTTCGAGTCGTACTGACCGATCGGTGTGTTCGCCTCGAACACGCCAGGGACCTGTAACATTGATAACTCAATCGCGTTCTCTCGCATAGACTCGTACAGGACTCGCACCAGTGTCTGAACACCGCGTCCGTCCCCTGTGGGTCTCCTACAACTACCTGGGTTGGTTCTTTGGGGTCTCTCGATTCTATGTGCTCTAGACCCCGGTCTAGCCAAGATAAGATTGTGATATTTACTTGTGCTAACTTATTTTGATAACAATTGACTTGTACATATGTTCCTGACTTCTAATCTCATAAAGAGATTAGTAGAGAGTTGTTTAGTAATAAATACATATATATTTGATATATATACCTGTGTGGTGTCTTTTCATTTGGTGATTCAGGAGATTGTGTGGTAAAACAAGCTGCGTTACATTCCTCCAAGACTTAGCCTGAAGGCTGCTCTCCACAGCTACCACTAGGATAGCTTTCTATAAAGGTTGTCTTAAACCTACCTACCATAAGAGTCAAATTTTACTGGTGCAAGGTGTCCACTTTAACTAGTGAACAGCATATACCAGGCCAACTTCTCACAGTCGGGCAGCCGCATCACTGAGGCCAAAGGTGCGCACACATCTTGCAGGGTCGGGCAGCCGCATCACTGAGGCCAAAGGTGAGCACACAGGTTGCAGGGTCGGGCAGCCGCATCACTGAGGCCAAAGGTGTGCACACATCTTGCAGGGTCGGGCAGCCGCATCACTGAGGCCAAAGGTGCGCACAGATCTTGCAGGGTCAGGCAGCTGCATTACTGAGGCCAAAGGTGCACACACATCTTGCAGTGTCGGGCAGCCGCATCACTGAGGCCAAAGGTGCACACACAGGTTGCAGGGTTGGGCAGCCACATCACTGAGGCCAAAGGTGCACACAGATCGTGCAGGGTCGGGCAGCTGCATTTCACTGAGGCCAAAGGTGCACACACATCTTGCAGGGTAGGGTGTTGATGCGCGTAGCTCCCTGGACCTCGGGCAGCCGCAATTCACTGAGGCCAAAAATGTGCACACATCTTGCAGGGTCGGGCAGCAGCATCACTGAGGCCAAAGGTGCGCAGACATCTTGCAGGTTTGGGCAGCCGCATCACTGAGGCCAAAGGTGTGCACACACCTTGCAGGGTCGGGCAGCCGCATCACTGAGGCCAAAGGTGCGCACACAGGTTGCAGGGTCGGGCAGCTGCATCACTGAGGCCAAAGGTGCGCACACAGGTTGCAGGGACGTGCAGCCGCATCACTGAGGCCAAAGGAGCACCCACATGTTGCAGGGTCGGGCAGCCACATCACTGAGGCCAAAGGTGCGCACACATGTTGCAGGGTCGGGCAGCCGCATCACTGAGGCCAAAGGTGCACACACATCTTGCAAGGTCGGGCAACCGCATCACTGAAGCCAAAGGTGCGCACAGATCTTGCAGGGTCGGGCAGCTGCATCACTGATGCCAAAGGTGCGCACACATCTTGCAGGGTCGGGCAGCCGCATCACTGCGGCCAAAGGTGCGCACACATCTTGCAGGGTCGGTCAGCCACATCACTGAGGCCAAAGGTGCGCACACAGGTTGCAGGGTCGGGCAGCCGCATCACTGAGGCCAAAGGTGTGCACACAGGTTGCAGGGTCGGGCAGCCGCATCACTGAGGCCAAAGGTGCGCACACATCTTGCAGGGTCGGGCAGCCGCATCACTGAGGCCAAAGGTGCACACACATCTTGCAGGGTCGGGCAGCCGCATCACTGAGGCCAAAGGTGCGCACACATCTTGCAGGGTCGGGCAGCCGCATCACTGAGCCAAAGGTGTGCACACAGGTTGCAGGGTCGGGCAGCCGCATTTCACTGAGGTCAAAGGTGCGCACACATCTTGCAGGGTCGGGTGTTGATGCGCGCAGCTCCCTGGACCTCGGGCAGCCGCAATTCACTGAGGCCAAAGATGCGCACACATCTTGCAGGGTCGGGCAGCCGCATCACTGAGGCCAAAGGTGCGCACACATCTTGCAGGGTCGGGCAGCCGCATCACTGAGGCCAAAGGTGCGCACACATCTTGCAGGGTCGGGTGTTGATGCGCGCAGCTCCCTGGACCTCGGGCAGCCGCAATTCACTGAGGCCAAAGATGCGCACACAGGTTGCAGGGTCGGGCAGCCGCATCACTGAGGCCAAAGGTGCGCACAGATCTTGCAGGGTTGGGCATCCGCATCACTGAGGCCAAAGGTGCGCACACAGGTTGCAGGGTCGGGCAGCAGCATCACTGAGGCCAAAGGGGCGCACAGATCATGCAGGGTCGGGCAGCCGCATTTCACTGAGGCAAAAGGTGCGCACACATCTTGCAGGGTCGGGTGTTGATGCGCGCAGCTCCCTGGACCTCGGGCAGCCGCAATTCACTGAGGCCAAAGATGCGCACACATCTTGCAGGGTCGGGTAGCCGCATCACTGAGGGCAAAGGTGCACACACATCTTGCAGGGTCGGGCACCCGCATCACTGAGGCCAAAGGTGCGCACACATCTTGCAGTGTCGGGCAGCCACATCACTGAGGCCAAAGGTGCGCACACAAGTTGCAGGGTTGGGCAGCCGCATCACTGAGGCCAAAGGTGCGCACACAGGTTGCAGGGACGTGCAGCCGCATCACTGAGGCCAAAGGTGCGCCCACATGTTGCAGGGTCAGGCAGCCACATCACTGAGGCCAAAGGTGCGCACACATGTTGCAGGGTCGGGCAGCCGCATCACTGAGGCAAAGGTGCGCACACATCTTGCAGGGTCGGGCAGCAGCATCACTGAGGCCAAAGGTGCGCACACATCTTTGCAGGGTCGGGCAGCCGCATCACTGACGCCAAAGGTGCGCACACATCTTGCAGGGTCGGGCAGCCGCATCACTGAGGCCAAAGGTGGGCACAGATCTTGCAGGGTCGGGCAGCCGCATCACTGATGCCAAAGGTGCGCACACATGTTGCAGGGTCAGGCAGCCGCATCACTGAGGCCAAAGGTGCGCACACATCTTGCAGGGTCGGGCAGCCGCATCACTGAGGCCGAAGGTGTGCACAGATCTTGCAGGGTCGGGCAGCCGCATCACTGAGGCCAAAGGTGCGCACACATCTTGCAGGGTCGGGCAGCCGCATTACTGAGGTCAAAGGTGTGCACACAGGTTGCAGGGTCGGGCAGCCGCATCACTGAGGCCAAAGGTGCGCACACAGGTTGCAGGGTCGGGCAGCCGCATCACTGAGGCCAAAGGTGAGCACACATCTTGCAGGGTCGGGTAGCCGCACCACTGAGGCCAAAGGTGCGCACACATCTTGCAGGGTCAGGCAGCCGCATCACTGAGGCCAAAGGTGCGCACACATCTTGCAGGGTCGGGAAGCCGCATCACTGAGCCAAAGGTGCACACACAGGTTGCAGGGTCGGGCAGCCACATCACTGAGGCCAAAGGTGCGCACACATCTTGCAGGGTAGGGTGTTGATGCACGCAACTCACTGGACCTCGGGCAGCTGCAATCCACTGAGGCCAAAAATGCGCACACATCTTGCATGGTCGGGCAGCAGCATCACTGAGGCCAAAGGTGCGCACACATCTTGCAGGGTCAGGCAGCCGCATCACTGAGGCCAAAGGTGCGCACACATCTTGCAGGGTCGGGCAGACGCATCACTGAGGCCAAAGGTGCGCACAAAGGTTGCAGGGTCGGGCAGCCGCATCACTGAGGCCAAAGGTGCGCACACAGGTTGCAGGGACATACAGCCGCATCACTGAGGCCAAAGGAACGCCCACATGTTGCAGGGTCGGGCAGCCATATCACTGAGGCCAAAGGTGCGCACACATGTTGCAGGGTCGGGCAGCCGCATCACTGAGGCCAAAGGTGCGCACACATCTTGCAGGGTCGGGTAGCCGGATCACTGAGGCCAAAGGTGCGCACAGATCTTGCAGGGTCGGGCAGCCGCATCACTGAGGCCAAAGGTGCGCACACATCTTGCAGGGTCGGCAGCCGCATCACTGCGGTCAAAGGTGCGCCCAGATCTTGCAGGGTTGGGCAGCCGCATCACTGAGGCCAAAGGTGCGCACACAGGTTGCAGGGTCGGGCAGCCGCATCACTGAGGCCAAAGGTGCGCACACAGGTTGCAGGGT
This sequence comes from Calotriton arnoldi, assembly GCA_963921515.1. Taxonomy (NCBI): domain Eukaryota; kingdom Metazoa; phylum Chordata; class Amphibia; order Caudata; family Salamandridae; genus Calotriton; species Calotriton arnoldi. Next base: position 187,542 of record CAWUFW010012893.1, on the reverse strand, counting down.
CGGGCAGCCACATCACTGAGGCCAACGGTGCGCACACATCTTGCAGGGTCGGTCAGCCGCATCACTGAGGCCAAAGGTGCGCACACAGGTTGCAGTGTCGGGCAGCCGCATCACTGAGGCCAAGGTGTGCACACAAGTTGCAGGGTTGGGCAGCCGCATCACTGACGCCAAAGGTGCGCACACATCTTGCAGGGTCCGGCAGCCGCACCACTGAGGCCAAAGGTGCGCACACATCATGCAGAGTCGGGCACCCGCATCACTGAGGCCAAAGGTGCGCACACATCTTTCAGGGTCGGGCAGCCGCATCTACTGAGCCAAAGGTGCGCACACAGGTTGCAGGGTCGGGCAGCCGCATCACTGAGGCCAAAGTGCGCACACTTCTTGCAGGGTCGGGTGTTGATGTGCGCAGCTCCCTGGACCTCGGGCAGACGCAATTCACTGAGGCCAAAGATGTGCACACAGGTTGCAGGGTCGGCCGGCCGCATCACTGAGGCCAAAGGTGCGCACAGATCTTGCAGGGTCGGGCAGCCGCATCACTGAGGCCAAAGGTGCGCACACATCTTGCAGGGTCGGGTGTTGATGCGTGTAGCTTCCTGGACCTCAGGGAGCCGCAATTCACTGAGGCCAAAGATGCACACACATGTTGCAGGGTCGGGCAGCCGCATCACTGAGGCCAAAGGTGCGCACACATGTTGCAGGGTCGGGCAGCCGCATCACTGAGGCCAAAGGTGCGCACACAGGTTGCAGGGTCGGGCAGCCGCATCACTGAGGCCAAAGGTTCGCACACATCTTGCAGGGTCGGGCAGCCGCACCACTGAGGCCAAAGGTGCGCACACATTTTGCAGGGTCGGGCAGCCCCATCACTGAGGCCAAAGGTGCGCACACATCTTGCAGGGTTGGGCAGCCGCATCACTAAGCCAAACGTCAGCACCCAGGTTGCAGGGTGGGGCAGCCGCATCACTGAGGCCAAAGGTGCACACACATTTTGCAGGGTCGGGCAGCCACATCACTGAGGCCAAAGGTGCGCACACAGGTTGCAGGGGCGGGCAGCCGCATCACTGAGGCCAAAGGTGCGCACACAGGTTGCAGGGACGTGCAGCTGCATCACTGAGGCCAAAGGAGGGCCCACATGTTGCAGGGTCGGGCAGCCACTTCACTGAGGCCAAAGGTGCGCACACATCTTGCAGGGTTGGGCATCCGCATCACTGATGCCAAAGGTGCGCACACATCTTGCAGGGTCGGGCAGCCGCATCACTGCAGCCAAAGGTGCGCACACATCTTGCAGGGTCGGTCAGCCACATCACTGACTGCGCACACAGGTTGCAGGGTCGCGCACACAGGTTGCAGGGTCGGGCAGCCGCATCACTGAGGCCAAAGGTGTGCACACAGGTTGAAGGGTCGGGCAGCCGCATCACTGAGGCCAAAGGTGCGCACACATCTTGCAGGGTCGGGCTGCCGCATCACTGAGGCCAAAGGTGCGCACACATCTTGCAGGGTCGGGCAGCCGCATCACTGAGGCCAAAGGTGCGCACACATCTTGCAGGGTCGGGCATCCGCATCACTGAGCCAAAGGTGTGCACACAGGTTGAAGGGTTGGGCAGCCGCATCACTGAGGCCAAAGGTGCACACACATCTTGCAGGGTCGGGCAGCCGCATCACTGAGGCCAAAGGTGCGCACACAGGTTGCAGGGTCGGACAGCCGCATCACTGAGTCCAAAGGTGCGCACAGATCGTGCAGGGTCGGGCAGCCGCATTTCACTGAGGCCAAAGGTGCGCACACATCTTGCAGGGTCGGGTGTTGATGCGCGCAGCTCCCTGGACCTCGGGCAGCCGCAATTCACTGAGGCCAAAGATGTGCACACATCTTGCAGGGTCGAGCAGCCGCATCACTGAGGGGAAAGGTGCACACACATCTTGCAGGGTCGGGCAGCCGCATCACTGAGGCCAAAGGTGCGCACACAGGTCGCAGGGTCGGGCAGTCGCATCACTGAGGCCAAAGGTCCGCACACAGGTTGCAGGGTCGGGCAGCCGCATCACTGAGGCCAAAGGTGCGCACAGATCTTGCAGGGTCGGGCAGCCGCATCACTGAGGCCAAAGGTGCGCAAACATCTTGCAGGGTTGGGCAGCCTCATCACTGAGGCCAAAGGTGCGCACACAGGTTGCAGGGTCCGGCAGCCGCATCACTGAGGCCAAATGTGCGCAAACAGCTTGCAGGGTCGGGCAGCCGCATCACTGAGGCCAAATGTGAGCACACATCTTGCAGTGTCGGGCAGCCGCACCACTGAGGCCAAAGGTGCGTACACATCTTGCAGGGTCGGGCAGCCGCATCACTGAGGCCAAAGGTACGCACACATCTTGCAGGGTCGGGCAGCCGCATCACTGAGCCAAAGGTGCGCACACAGGTTGCATGGTCGGGCAGCCGCATCACTGAGGCCAAAGGTGTGCACACTTCTTTCAGGGTCGGGTGTTGATGCGCGCAGCTCCCTGGACCTCGGGCAGCCGCAATTCACTGAGGCCAAAGATGCGCAAACAGGTTGCAGGGTCGGGCAGCCGCATCACTGAGGCCAAAGGTGCGCACAGATCTTGCAGGGTCGGGCCTCCGCATCACTGAGGCCACAGGTGCACACAGGTTGCATGGTCGGGCAGCCGCATCACTGAGGCCAAAGGTGCGCACAGATCATGCAGGGTCGGGCAGCCGCATTTCACTGAGGCAAAAGGCGCGCACACATCTTGCAGGGTCGGTGTTGATATGCGCAGCTCCCTGGACCTCGCGCAGCCGCAATTCACTGAGGCCAAAGATGCGCACACATCTTGCAGGGTCGGGTAGCTGCATCACTGAGGGCAAAGGTGCGCACACATCTTGCAGGGTCGGGCACCCGCATCACTGAGGCCAAAGGTGCGCACACACCTTGCAGGTTCGGGCAGCCGCATCACTGAGGCCAAAGGTGCACACACAAGTTGCAGGGTTGGGCAGCCGCATCACTGAGGCCAAAGGTGCGCACACAGGTTGCAGGGACGTGCAGCCGCATCACTGAGGCCAAAGGTGCGCACACAGGTTGCAGGGTCGGGCAGCCGCATCACTGAGGCCAAAGGTGCGCACACATCTTGCAGGGTCAGGCAGCCGCATCACTGAGGCCAAAGGTGCACGCACATCTTGCAGGGTCGGGCAGCCGCATCACTGAGCCAAAGGTGCGCACACAGGTTGCAGGGTCGGGCAGCCGCATCACTGAGGCCAAAGGTGCGCACACATCTTGCAGGGTAGGGTGTTGATGCACGCAGCTCCCTGGACCTCGGGCAGCTGCAATTCACTGAGGCCAAAGATGCACACACATGTTGCAGGGTCGGTTAGCCGCATCACTGAGGCCAAAGATGCACACACATGTTGCAGGGTCGGTTAGCCGCATCACTGAGGCCAAAGGTGCGCACACATGTGCAGGGTCGGGCAGCCGCATCACTGAGGCCAAAGGTGCGCACACAGGTTGCAGGGTCGGGCAGCCGCATCACTGAGGCCAAAGGTGCGCACACATCTTGCAGGGTCGGGTGTTGATGTGCGCAGCTCCCTGGACCTCGGGCAGCCGCAATTCACTGAGGCCAAAGATGCGCACACATCTTGCAGGGTCGGGCAGCCGCATCACTGAGGGCAAAGGTGCGCACACATCTTGCAGGGTCGGGCAGCCGCATCACTGAGGCCAAAGGTGCGCACACATCTTGCAGGGTCGGGTGTTGATGTGCGCAGCTCCCTGGACCTCGGGCAGCTGCAATTCACTGAGGCCAAAGATGCGCACACATCTTGCAGGGTCGGGCAGCCGCATCACTGAGGGCAAAAGTGCGCACACATCTTGCAGGGTCGGGCAGCCGCATCACTGAGGCCAAAGGTGCGCACACATCTTGCAGGGTCGGGCAGCCGCATCACTGAGGCCAAAGGTGCGCACACAGGTTGCAGGGTCAGGCAGCCGCATCACTGAGGCCAAAGGGGCGCACAGATCGTGCAGGGTCGGGCAGCCGCATTTCACTAAGGCCAATGGTGCGCACACATCTTGCAGGGTCGGGTGTTGATTCGCACAGCTCCCTGGACCTCGGGCAGCCGTAATTCACTGAGGCCAAAGATGCGCACACATCTTGCAGGGTCGGGCAGCCGCATCACCGAGGGCAAAGGTGCGCACACATCTTGCAGGGTCGGGCAGCCGCATCACTGAGGCCAAAGGTGCGCACACATCTTGCAGTGTCCGGAAGCTGCATCACTGAGGCCAAAGGTCTGCACACAGGTAGCAGGGACGTGCAGCCGCATCACTGAGGCCAAAGGTGCGCCCACATGTTGCAGGGTCAGGCAGCCACATCACTGAGGCCAAAGGTGCACACACATGTTGCAGGGTCGGGCAGCCGCATCACTGAGGTCAAAGGTGCGCACACATCTTGCAGGGTCGGGCAGCCGCATCACTGAGGCCAAAGGTGTGCATACAGGTTGCAGGGTCGGGCATCCGCATCACTGAGGCCAAAGGTGAGCACACATCTTGCAGGGTCGGGCAGCCGCACCACTGAGGCCAAAGGTGCGCACACATCTTGCAGGGTCAGGCAGCCGCACCACTTAGGCCAAAGGTGCGCACACTTTTTGCAGGGTCGGGTGTTGATGCACGCAGCTCCCTGGACCTCGGGCAGCCGCAATTCACTGAGGCCAAATATGCGCACACAGGTTGCAGGGTCGGGCAGCCGCATCACTGAGCCAAAGATGCGCACACAGGTTGCAGGGTCGGGCAGCCGCATCACTGAGGCCAAAGGTGCGCACACTTCTTGCAGGGTCGGGTGTTGATGCGCGCAGCTCCCTGGACCTCGGACAGCTGCAATTCACTGAGGCCAAAGATGCGCACACATGTTGCAGGGTCGGGCAGCCGCATCACTGAGGCCAAAGGTGCGCACACATGTTGCAGGGTCGGGCAGCCGCATCACTGAGGCCAAAGGTGCGCACACAGGTTGCAGGGTCGGGCAGCCGCATCACTGAGGCCAAATGTGCTCACACATCTTGCAGGGTCGGGCAGCCGCACCACTGAGGCCAAAGGTGCGCACACATCTTGCAGGGTCAGGCAGCCGCATCACTGAGGCCATAGGTGCGCACACATCTTGCAGGGTTGGGCTGCCGCATCACTGAGCCAAAGGTGCGCACACAGGTTGCAGTGTCGGGCAGCCGCATCACTGAGGCCAAAGGTGCACACACTTCTTGCAGGGTCAGGTGTTGATGCGCGCAGCTCCCTGGACCTTGGGCAGCCGCACTTCACTGAGGCCAAAGATGCGCACACAGGTTGCAGGGTCGGGCAGCCGCATCACTGAGGCCAAAGGTGCGCACAGATCTTGCAGGGTCGGGCAGCCGCATCACTGAGGCCAAAGGTGCGCACACAGGTTGCAGGGTCGGGCAGCTGCACCACTGAGGCCAAAGGTGCGCATACATCTTGCAGGGTCGGGCAGCCGCATCACTGAGGCCAAAGGTGCGCACACATCTTGCAGGGTCGGGCAGCCGCATCACTGAGCCAAAGGTGCGCACACAGGTTGCAGGATTCGGGCAGCCGCATCACTGAGGCCAAAGGTGCGCACACTTCTTGCAGGGTTGGGTGTTGATGCGCGCAGCTCCCTGGACCTCGGGCAGCCGCAATTCACTGTGGCCAAAGATGCGCACACATCTTGTTGGCGTGAGGTAGCAAAGTAAATGAAGTAACCAAGGAGCAGGCCCTTCATCCTATTTTCCCACAGAATGTTATCTACATGGCGCCTTTCACTGAACACTCATTTATGTTACAAACCCTGGTGTATAATTATTTTGGCATGGCAAACACGTTCTGACAGATTTTATCTATGTGATGTACTTAACAACAGGTGAACCTGGGATTTTTTCACCAAATGCCTGTTCACGTTTTCATCAGTGGGCCTCCATAATAAATGTGGCGAGCTGGGGCCTAAACTACCACCAGTTTATCACTTCCCCTTGACACCCTTTTATACCCACTCATGTTAAACACCAGGAGCCAAGCACGGCCATGAGCACGGTCAGCGTCACTGCTGCTTTGGATTACTGCCCATTTAATGTTTTCTCTTTTCTGGGGGCGAAGGGGGTTAACCCTGCACAACCTACGTCAATGGTTTTTGTTTACATTCCCCGGTAAGGCAGGTTACTGCGGACTCGTTGCGCTTTATAAAATGGATATAACATAACATTAAGATGATACCGAGGAAAGCCCGTTTGATTTAACTTTGTGCCGCAAAGACTGCTATGCGACCAGCCAAGCCTGATTCTCAGCTTGCTCCTACCCCCCAGCTGATTGCACAAAGCATCTGGAATCTTTGGCAGAGTTTGAAATATTCTAGCACAGTGAGAGTATGCAGTGTGAGCAGAGTAATAGAAATGGTTTGTGTGTGGCGGTCATTTATTAGGTTTTCAACTCACAAATGTAAAATTTTGCGTACCTCTTTGAGGGTGCTCCATGCGCTAAGATGTCTGGTAAAAATTCAACACCTTGTTTATAATATTGTCCCCTTTCACCGGTGCATGTCTCAGGCACTATTAATGTCTCAGCCTCTTTGCATTCCCTGGGCTTGGGCAACAGGGGCCTTGTGCTCTCCATCGCGGGCATTACATGGATATTAATGTTGCGAGGGGACTTGTTGCAGCTATCGCTCAGATATTCTCGCTCACGCCCCGTGGTTGGTTCACTCCTTCTGCGCTCGGTCGTGTCGCATATGGCGGCTGGAGAGTTTGGGAGTCAGAGGCACAGCGCTGGCCCTACTATCCTCCTTCCTCAAGGACAGGAAAGTAACTGTCTCGGTTGATGGGTATCACTCCACATCCTATACCCTCCCGTGTGGAGTGCCACAGGGCTCCTCTTTGAGTCCTTCCCTGTTCAACATTTATGTTTCCGAGCTGGCCCCGCTGATCCGAGAATTCGGGTTCAGCCTTACGTCCTACGCGGACGACACCCAGATTGTGGTGACGGCCTACAAAAATCAGGCGCCCCCTAATCAGCAATTTCAGAATTGTATGTGTGCCATCAACCGTTGGATGAACACACATTGTTTAAAACTCAATTCTGAGAAAACCGAGGTCCTGATCTTCGGTAACATGCAACCGAGCTGGGGTAATCTTTGGTGGCCGGCTGAAATGGGAGAACCCCCAGAACCCGCGGTCAAGGCCAAGAACCTGGGAGTGTGGTTCGATAACAAACTTTCACTTATCCACCACACAAATGCCACGGTTTCTGCTGCCCATTTCCTCATCAAGAAAGTAAGGAAGATTCTCCCATACATTCCAGCGGACACGCGAAAGACGGTTGTCACAGCCCTGATTCAATCTAAATTAGATTACTGTAACGGGCTGTACATGAACATACAGAAGCATTGCCTGAACAAGTTACAGAGTGTACAGAATGCAGCAGCGTGACTACTGCTTAACCTCCCCAGACGCAAATCCGTATCTGAAGAGATTCGCGGGTTGCATTGGTTGCCAGTGGCACAATGAATAAAATTCAAGGCACTGTGTCAGGCCTATAAGGCATTGAGCCTCACAGGTCCTGTCTTCCTCCAGAACCTCTTCACTTGGTATGAACCAACTAGACATCTTCGATCTACGGGAGCCAAACTCCTGACAGTGCCTAGAATTCGGACCACAAAATGGGGAGGCCGCAGCTTTCTCTACAGCACCACTAAGCTCTGGAACAATCTCCCGAATGAGCTAAGAGGTGCGAGCTCCCTCCTCTCCTTCAGGAAAGGACTTAAAACCTGGTTGTTCCAAAATTAGATTGCCAACAGGGTCACTACAGTTACGCAGCGCTAAGACACCTGCGGGTATTCGTGCGCTTTATAAATCCTAATAACATAACATAACATAACATAACATACCTTGGGACCCCGGGTTATTGCCCCAAAGGATTGGGTTGGGGACCTTGTTGTCTCGTGAACTAACATCCCAGTCATGGTCTGCTATGGAGGATTGTTGTTGGTTTAGTGTCGGTTCCCGCGTTGGGCCACGGGGAGACAGCTGAGGACGTTTGTTTGTGGGGCATCCCTTTGGGGGGGGCATGTTTAGGTAGTGATGTGCTCCCACAGTTTGAGGCCAGGGCAGCCAGCATCATGTGTCTTGTGATTTTGATGCCTGGTCGCAGTTTGGACACAGGGGTTGGCAAACACACAGAGGCACTTTATTTAGTTGTAAACTAAGGTCGATTGCCGCCAGTTTAATAACTGTTCCGACCCTATTACAACGGGATGCAGCTTAATTCATGCGTTTAGGGGGCATCCCTTTAAGGCTACAGTCAGATAATGATGCGCGGCAGTCAGGGTGGCAAAGGGGGAATTTTGGTTAATAGGGCTGAGATTTCACAGTTAGAAGCCCAACACAGCCAGTAGCACAATTTCCTTCGATATCAAGGCCTGATAGCAGTAAACCACAAGGTTTGCAAATACTTGTCAGCAGTATCCGATGGCTTGGGTATTTTTACCAGATGGTAAAGGGGCATCCATTACTTAAGGCCATCCCATTAGAAGTTGTGCCGCCAAGTATATAGTGGGGACAGGCACCAACGTATAACCGTCTTGTGGGGCCATTTTGGCAGGTCACGTGCAAAACACACTTTATATCAATGGGAGCATCAATATGGTATAGAAATGCTTCTACCCTTAGCGGGAAGAACTGGCCAGCAGGACGCCCAGGCACTAGGGCAGTGATACTCAAAGTATGGTCCAGGGTCTGCATGACCACACTGGGCTTCCAGGAGAACTAACATTCATGAATGCTAAGTAAACTGCAAGCGTTATTTACACTAACTTAAATAAAAGAAGCAAATAAGGTGCCCCACACCATATAACGGTAGGAACACATTCATTGAGGACATCTCTCAACAAACGTGCGGCTATACAGCCTCTTCTTAATTAAAGTGTATTTAATTAACATGCGTTTCTCCCTCACCCCAGACATTTAAAGGTATGTTTTAGGTTAACTGGGGTACTTATTAATGTTTCGTGACCACCTGCAGACACACTTCAAGGTATGGCCATGGTTAATTGTGGTGCTTATTAACATCCTCCTGATCACAAGTATGGCCCCAAAAGGTGGATTTTGTAGCACCTCAGGGCAACAGTGCTGCGGGTTGTGCAAGGCCCGCATCACCACCAGAGCAAGACATTCTCACACCCTTTACGGTCATGACCCAATATGTGGGATAAATAGCGGATGGAGAGGTGTGTCCAGCTAGTTGCTCTCATACTGTGGCATCGGCAACAGTGAGTGCAGAGGACATGACGGTTAAATAGCATTCCCAGGTTCCACTAGGCTTTTAGCCAAATGACCACTTGTGCAAGGAGGTTAGGGTGATTCCAAAGGGCATAGGACGGGTGAGGGTGAGTTTATGCCTCAATATTGGCTTAAAACAGAGAGATCGGAAGGGACATTCTACGCAGCCTTCTCACATAATGGAAGGTCTACTCAGCTTTTCTTCCTTCTGAGGTCGATAAAACAAGTACCTCCAAGTTTTTACCAAGGAACATCAGTATTCAGCGCCAGGATACCCTCCAGGTGATCGTGCACACAAACGCATGTTATGATTAGCACAGCCACCAGCAATACTTGTAGGCTTGTCGAGAGCTCCCCTGTTTGGCCATCTTTCCCCGTTGCGGGTAAGGACAGCAACGCATACAGACAGTTGGATCTGGCAATCCCAGTGCTGAGATGACTGAGCATGGGCTGATGCACTCGGTAAAACACGCTTTGTTGTAATTCAAAAACAGCGGTTTAAACAGGGTCAGCGGCGAACACTCCCCTGCCCTACCACACATACAGAAGCCTCCTGGTAAGGGCATTGCTGGTATCCATAACAATCTCTCAACAAACGTCCGAATATACAGTCTCTTCTTAATTAAAAAGTGTATTTCATTTACAAGCGTTCCTCCCTGGAGAGTCAGTTAACACAAGGAACCCGCTGGGTTGTTGGTTGTTAAGATAGATTGATAACATTATAGTTTAATAATTCAAACACAAGAGAGTTTCATACAGCGGATATCTTGACCACAGGTATTTCAAGGTGCCCTCATGTCCTATGAAAGTGCAAGCAAAATTCAGACAATTGCCTAGGATCACACAATTTGGTCAAGCAGGGGAGCCATGATTAACCCCAGATTTATGGTTTTACTTTGCACAAGATGTACCTTCTCGAACAAGTAGTTCTGCAGGAAGTCTATAATAAGGCTCAAGGCCGTCCTATCGCTAGCAACAATTTAAACACAGCCAAACAAATCAAGGTACTTACTGGCAGATGCGCAAAGGACAAACACCCTCTGAAACTGCAAAATGATTCACAAAGGAGGTCTAGGATACAATACCGCACTTATTTAAATTTCGGGAATATTGTTGGCATATGGTGCGATGATCAAAGGAAACAAGACCCCTTAGTTTCCTAATGAGTGAAAAGAACTTTCACAACAAACAGTTACACAAATAATTTGATCCGCACACATTAAAGGTAAAGAAATAGTTCCACCAAATATCGTGATTCACACATTCCTTTATTCTTTAAATTTTGTTCTCCTTTCTTCACAGTAGCCAACGCGTTTCGTCCTATTTAAGGACTTCTTCAGGGCTCATCAGTTGTCCTTTGAATAATGTACGTTTTCCTTCTTCTCAAATAAAATCCCCCTCGCAATATCTTTTCTGTATCTCTAGGATATTGTAATCCCCAGTTGGATAGCGTGTGTCCTAATCTCTTCTTCTTATTCGAAGAGGTGGCAGCGTCAAAAGCTGTACTTCTGTGTTTGTAATCTGAAGTTGGGAAGATGTTTAAACGGTATCGCTCCTTAGGTAAAATAAGGTCATTGTTGACTCGTAAATCATTAGAATCAAAGATTTTGACGGGGTTGGACGCAGACAGAGGGACACTTTGCCCGAAATACATCTAATGATTTACGAGTCAACAATTACCTTATTTTACCTAAGGAGCGATACCGTTTAAACATCTTCCCAACTCGGATTACAAACACAGAAGTACAGCTTTTGACGCTGCCACCTCTTCGAATAAGAAGAAGAGATTAGGACACACGCTATCCAACTGGGGATTACAATATCCTAGAGATACAGAAAAGATATTGCGAGGTGGATTTTACTTGAGAAGAAGGAAAACGTACATTATTCAAAGGACAACTGATGAGCCCTGAAGAAGTCCTTAAATAGGACGAAACGCGTTGGCTACTGTGAAGAAAGGAGAACAAAATTTAAAGAATAAAGGAATGTGTGAATCACGATATTTGGTGGAACTATTTCTTTACCTTTAATGTGTGCGAATCAAATTATTTGTGTAACCCTCTGAAACTGGATTGACACATTATTAAATTGTTAGCAATAAAACGGTCTGTGCAAGTGTAATTTTCATTTCAACAGGAATGTGCTAAACGAGTGGGTGCTACAGTTTTTCCGCCTTACCGCCAGTGTAGCTAGGCGGGTTGCGAAAGCTTGTCATCCTATAAGTATGCTGTGGTCCCAAAGTTATGGGGAAATACTGGGCTAGAGCAATAAGGCCACAGTTATTAAAAAGCATCCAGCATACCCACAAATTAAGAAAGGGCAAGTAATCTGTACACATTTATCTGTGAGTGGGGTAATACACATCTGTTATTCAGCGCCATCATGCCTACAGGAGCACGTGCTCTCCACAAATATACAAACATGTTATGCTCCAACAAGCTTTATACACAGATAACTGGAAGAGTGGAAGCAAGGCAGATTGGATATCTGAATTCTGCCTGCACCGGCACAGCTTGACAGGTGTTGCTTGGGCAAAGGTACTGCACTACTGCCCGGCAAAGTTGACAACCCATAAACTCTAAGCCGCGTGTACTCGCAGATTCACATAAGACAAACATTCATGGAAAGTGGTTTTGACATATTATTAATTTGTTCGTCATAGTTTTATCAAGAAATCTGTTTGTGCAAATGTATTAGTCATTTCAACAAAAATGGTAGATAAGACAAAGGCGTCCGCATTATCGCCATCGCAGCTCGGCGGGTTGCGGAAGTTTGTCAGTCTAAAAAGTGTTGTGGGGTACCAAAGTTTTGGGAAATACTGGATTACAGCACAAAGGTTTCAAGTTATTGCAGTCAAGATTCCCATAATGTATGAAAGGGCAGGCGAGCCGCAAGTAAGGTTCTCACTATCCCAGTAGCTTTTCAGTTCACTTCTCTGCAGTCTGGTATCATCAGCAGAAGCCTGGCTCTGGGCTACTCGTGCGAGGGTGGGGACACCAGCAGGGTGACACCGCAGCTAAGGATCGTAGTCGGACAGTGATGGACCACGGGGCTACTCGTGCGAGGGTGGGGACACCAGCAGGGTGACACCGCAGCTAAGGATCGCAGTCAGACAGTGATGGGCCACGGTGCTACTCACGCGAGGGTGGAGACACCAGCAGGGTGACACCGCAGCTAAGGATCGCAGTCAGACGCTAATGGGCTTGCAGGCAATGATGACATGAAGCAGAATACTGTAAAGAGGAGTGTGGGTAAAGGGTTCCGGCATTTAAGCTATATACCTCGCAGCCCTTCAGCTAGGTGGATTGCGTTTGTTTGGCATTCCAACAAGTGTGCCGTGGCTTCAATAGTGTGGATAAATTGGGTTTTGGGCAGATATGCTGACTATCACCAGAACACATCTTGCAGCCTTAGTTAGGAAGGTGCAGGCAATCTTTGTTCATATGTTACCCTTGGTTCTCACTATCCAAAATCTGTGGCGCCTTTTCTGCACTCTAGTATACCTTTAGCAAAAGTCTGGCTATGGGCTACATAAGCTAGGGTGGGGACACCAGCATGGCGACACAGCATCTGCAGATCGCAGTCAGGCGGATGGGTTTGCAGGCAATAAGGACATGATATGTAGCATTATATTTGGAGTACACATGGTGGACCTCAGTCCTCACCCTGTTTTTAGATCCACCTGGTCGTGTTATAGGAGGGAGAGGAGCACCAGGTGTCCTCGAAAGTACATGACGCAGTGTAGATCCGAAGCAGTTCTACATGTTCACTTGCTGGTGTGGCACTTGGTCATCAGTCTGAACCCTCGTAATTGGGACCCTCCAAATAAGGGGGTACACAAAGGCTTAATCATCTCCCAAAAGAAAAGGCACAAACTTGCACACAGTGCATTATGGTTTGTATCACACAGAACTGTGGTTACGGTGAGAGCTGTTTTATATCCCCAAGAGGCCCCATTCCTGGCCGGTGTATTACTCCTGTCAGCGGATAAAGATAAGGGTATTGTATTGGCCACAACAATAACTTATTTAAAACAAACATACTTGTGGTCTTGAAGGTGGACACCTCTACGCTTACCAGGGAATCCTGAAGTTGGGGCCTGGGCAGTGAGCGGTAAATACTGGGCCCAGCCAAACCCCAATCAGAAGGCCCATTAGCGCAGAGGGCACCGGAGGGACATATATTGGAACTGTGGTTAAAGAGGAGAACAGTGGTTCCCAGCTTCCGGGGATGCCATCGAACTTTCCTACAGAAGGGTAAATTAAGCCAAGTACAAGCCCACCAAGCAGGAGGGCTTGGTATATTAGGCATGGCCTCTTTAGCGCAAACAAAACATGGGACCACGATAGGGACGGGGCACACTTGCCAGAGGTTGAGAGGCAATTGGTCCAGCTGGAAGGACTGGTATCTGTAGGTTGCAGGAGGTTATGGAGCCTGCCATGGTGGGGGCCCCAGATATGACAGCGGCCACATCCAGGGCTTAGCGGAGTTACAGGGCGATCCAGAGGCTGAATGGTACATAGGGGGTACCCTCTTCAGGAGCACAATAGGCGTGCAGAAGCCAAACAACCCCAGGAGTCTTTACGGCAGGACCCTGGAGGAAAGCGACGGCGCCCCGCTAGTCCTACGGACGGTTGTAAGCCTGAGCAACCGGGGGCTTGCCTGGACACGCTCCGCCCCTAAAAAGGCGTGAGTAAAGGGATGGACTGGTGGTCCACGGTATTTAAGGGGAATAAACCGCACAAAATGGTAGCACCGATTGGGTTGGCCACAGTGCAGTTGGTTCATCAGGCGGGCAGGGCAGCTTAGGTTAGTCACTGCTGTCTGCCCTTGGATCCCCCGTAAGTTAACCCACCACGTTGGTATATTTCTTGTATGAAATAAGCCTGCAGCAAAATGTTTCCCAACAAACATGCTCTTCTTGCGGGGGGAGGTTGCCTATATCGGCACTAAGCCTTTGGGCCATAATGCACAATGTGATGAAGCAAAGAACAGCAACAGTGATTTTTATGTATTAATTCATGCATAATCATATAGCGCTGACATTACCCAAAGGTGCTGGGACAGGAAGGTACAGGAGGCTGCACCACAGACCACAAGGAGGAGGTGGCGGTGTGGGTCGGAGGGATGGAGGGATGGAGGGGAGAGCTGTACTGCAGTCCGAGGGGTGCAGCCAGGACAGGGGTGCAAGCAGGGGGGCTGGGGGTGGAGGGGAGAGCTGTACTGCAGTTCGAGGGGTGCAGCAGGACAGAGGGGGCAAACAGGGGGGCCGGGGTGGAGGGGAGAGCTGTACTGCAGTTTGAGGGGTGCAGCCAGGACAGGGGTACAAGCAGAGAAGCCAGGGGTGGAGGGGAGAGCGGTACTGCAGTTCGAGGGGTGCAGCAGGACAACAGGGGGCAAGCAGGGGGCCAGGGGTGGAGGGGAGAGCTGTACTGAAGTCTGAGGGGTGCAGCCAAGACAGGGGTGCAAGCACGGGGTGTGGGGTGTGTTCAGGGCAGGAAGGCACTTCACACGTCCCTCCAGGAGGCTGCACCACAGACCACAAGAAGGAGGTGGGGTGTGGGTCGGAGGGATGGAGGGGAGAGCTGTACTGCAGTCCGAGTGGTGCAGACAGGGGTGCAAGCACGGGGTGTGGGGTGTGTTCAGGGCAGGAAGGCACTTCACACGTCCCTGCACCACAGACCACAAGGAGGAGGCAGGGTGGGTCAGAGGGAGGGAGCGGAGATGACAAGAGGAAGCAGGGGGGGGAGAGAGGAAGTTACTGAGCACATTTCTACAAGATGCTGCCAACCCCTTCCTGTCTTGAGAGGAGCTGCACCACAGATCACAATTGGGGCGGCACATTTATTGTGTAACCAAGGAGACGAAAGGCTCCGCCCCACCCCTTATCTCTCCGTCCTGCAACCTCTCACCATCGTTTCAGGTAGGGGTGCTTGGAGGGTGTTCTGGGGCTCCCCCGTCTAACCACCCCCTCTGTATGAAGGACTTCTGACGTCACTGCTAATGACGGGTGTGTGGGCAACTGCTTAAGCCCTGAATGTCAGACTCTGACAGGCGAGCTATTTTCAACCCAAACAAAGAGCTGTGTGAAGTGAGCGTGCCGTGTGATCTGCTGCAGGTGAGTTGTCTGTGTGGGAGGACTGGAGCCGGGGAAGTTACAGAGTGAGGGGGTTTTGTTCCCTCCACCCAGAGGGTCTCAGGCCTGTGACCGTTGAAACTGGGCTATATGGCTATAAATGCGACGGCTGTTCCGGTGGCGCTGCCCGTCATTACCCTCTGCCTCATCCCTTCCCTTTCTCGCATCTGCCTCCCTCTCTCCCCTCTGCCTCCCTCTCACCACTTTGCCTCCCTCTCTCTCTCTCTCTCCTCTGCCCCTTCCCTCTCTCCCCTCTGCCTCCTCTCTCCCCTCTGCCTCCTTCTCTCCTCCTCTGCCTCCCTCTCCCCCCTCTGCCTCCCTCTCTCCATTTGCCACCCTCTCTCCCCTCTGCCTCTTTCTCTCCTCTTTGCCTCCCACTCTGCCCCCTCTCTTCCCTCTGCCTCCCTCGCCCCCTCTGCCTCCCTCTCCACCTCTGCCTCCATCTATCCCCTCTGCCTCCCTCTCTCTCTCTGCCTCCTCTCTCCCCTCTGCCTCCTTCTCTCCTCCTCTGCCTCCCTCTCCCCTCTGCCTCCCTCTCTCCCTTTGCCACCCTCTCTCCCCTCTGCCTCTTTCTCTCCCCTTTGCCTCACACTCTGCCCCCTCTCTTCCCTCTGCCTCCCTCTCCCCCTCTGCCTCCCTCTCCACCTCTGCCTCCTTCTCTCCCCTCTGCCTCCTTCTCCCTCTCCCCCCTGTCTCCTCTGCCTACCTCTCTCTCCTCTGCCTCCCTCTCTCCCCTCTGCCTCCCTTTCTCCCCCTCTGCCTCTCTCTCCCCTCTGCCCTGTTCCTTCTCTCTGCCTTCCTCTCTCCCTCTGCCTCCCTCTCCCACTCTGCCTCCTTCTCTCCCCTCTGCCTCCCTCTCCCCTCTCCCTCCCTCTATCCTCTCTCCCTCTCTCCCCTCTGCCTCACTCTCTCCCCCTCTGCCTCCTTCTCTTCCCTCTGCCTCCCTCTCTCTCCTCTGCCTCCCTCTGTCCTCTGCCTCCATCTGTCCCTCTGCCCCATGTCTCCTCTGCCTCCTTCTCTTCCCTCTGCCTCCTTCTCTTCCCTCTTCCTTCCTCTCTCCCCTCTGCCTCCCTTTCCCCCTCTGCCCGTCCCTTTCCCCCTCTGCCCGTCCCTTCCCTCTCTCTCCTCTGCCTCCCTCTGTCCTCTGCCTCCCTCTGTCCCTCTCTCCCATCTCCCTTCTGCCTCCCTCTCTCACCTATGCCTCCGTCTCTACTCCTCTGCCTCCCACTCTCTCCCCTCTGCTTCCCTCTCTTGCCTCTGCCTCCCTATCCCCCTCTGCCTCCCTTTCCCCCTCTGCCTCCCTCTGTCTCCCCTCTGCCTCCCTCACTCCCTTCTGCCTCCCTCTCTCCCCTCTGCCTCCCTCTCTTTCCTCTGCCTCCTTCTCTCCCCTCTGCCTCCCTCTCTCCCCTCTGCCTCCCTTTCTCCCCTCTGCCTCCCTCTCTCCCCCTCTGCCTCCCTCTCTCCCCTCTACCTCCCTCTCTCCCCTCTACCTCCCTCTCTTCCCCTCTGCGTCCCTGTTCCCCTCTGCCTCCCTCTCCCCCTCTCTGCCTCCCTCTCTCCTCTGCTTCCCTCCCTTCCCTCTGCCTCCCTCTCTTCGCTCCACCTCCCTCTCTCTCCACTGCTTCCCTCTCTCTCCTCTGCCTCCCTCCCTTCCCTGTCATATCTATGCCTCTCTCTCTCTCTCCTCTCTGCCCCTTCCCTCTGCCTCATTCTCTCCCCTCTGCCTCCCTCTTTCTCCCCTCTGCCTCTCTCTCTTCCCTCTGCCTTTCTCTCTCCCCTCTGCCTCCCTCTCTCGCCCCTCTGCCTCCCTCTCTCTCCCCTCTGCCTCCCTCTCTTGCCTCTGCCTCCCTTTCCCCCTCTGCCTCCCTCTCTCCCCTCTACCTCCCTCTCTTGCCTCTGCTTCCCTTTGCCCCCTCTGCCTCCCTTTCCCCCTCTGCCTCCCCTTCCCCCTCCCTCTCTCTCCCCTCTGCCTCCCCCTCTTCCCTCTGCCTCCCCCTCTTCCCTCTGCCTCCCTCTCTCTCTCCTCTGCCTCCCTCTCTCCCCTCTGCCTCCCTCTCTTCCCCTCTCTCTCCTCTCCCTCCCTCTCTCTCCGCATATGCCACCTTACTACGCTTTCTTTTTCCCCACAGGCAATTACAACACGGTCGTTACAACGACCGGGTTGTAACAACGCATACCATTACTCCGCAAGACGTAACAACGACTTGCTCTAGGGGGGGCGCTAGATGTTGGAATAGTATAATTTACTATTCCAACTCCAGTCTGTGCAACAGTAGGGAAGGTGTTGGATTTTAAATCCAACACCTTCTGACCCCTCCGCAAGTCGTTGTTCCGACTTGCGGAGTAATGGTATGCGTTGTTACAATGAGGTCGTTGTAACGAACGCGTTGTAGTTGCCTGCGAGGAAAAGGATTTGTGGTAAACGATGTTTACCCTCTCTCCCCTCTGCCTCCTTCTCTCTCCCCTCTGCCTCCCTCTCTCCCCTCCCTCTCTCCCCTCCCCTCTGCCCTCCCTCCCCTTTTCCCTTTCTCCCCCTCTGCCTCCCTCTACCCCCTCTGCCTCCCTCTCTCCCCTCTGCCTCCCTCTCTGCCCTTTGCCTCCCTCTCTCCCCTCTGCCTCCTTCTCTCCCCTCTGCCTCCCTCTCTCTCCCTCTGCCTCTCTCTCCCCCTTTGCCTCCCTCTCTCCCCTTTGCCTCCCTCTCTCCCCTCTGCCTCCCTCTCTCCCCTCTGCCCCCTCTCTCCCCTCTGCCCCCTCCCTTCCCTCTGTCTCTGCCTCTCGCACCCTCTCTCCCCTCTACCTCCCTCCCTTCCCTCTGCCTCCCTCTCTCCCCTCTACCTCCCTCTCTCCCCTTTGCCTCCCTCTCTCCCCTCTGCCTCCCTCTCTCCCCTCTGCCCCCTCTCTCCCCTCTGCCCCCTCTCTCCCCTCTGCCCCCTCCCTTCCCTCTGTCTCTGCCTCTCTCTCCCTCTCTCCCCTCTACCTCCCTCCCTTCCCTCTGCCTCCCTCTCTCCCCTCTGCCCTGTCCCTTCCCTATGCCTCGCTCTTTCCTCTCTGCCCCCTTCTCTACCCTCTGCCTCCTTCTCTCCTCTCCTCTCTGCCTGCCTGTCTCTCTCTATCTCTCTCTCTCTCTCTCCTTTGCCTCCCTCTCTCCCCTCTGCCTTCCTCTCTCCCTCTGCCCCATCTCTACCCCTCTCTCCCCTCTGCCTCCCTCTCCCCCCTCTGCCTCCCTCTCTCCCCTCTGCCTCCTTCTCTCCCCGCTGCCTCCTTCTCTCCCACATGCCTCCTCTTTCCCTCTGTTCCCTCCACCTCCCCTTTGTATGTTCCATCTTTATCTTTCATCTCTACATACACTTCGGTCCCTAATTTTATCAGTTGCAATAACTATTGCACCTAAAAGAAGCCACTGGTGATCAGGCTATCAACCTTTGACCCCAGCAGGGCTGTCTCAGCCTCTCATCCTTGTGAAGTGGATATTAGAAGCTGTCATGACAAGGTATTGGGTCTGATGTCATCTTACAGTGGATTTGATGTAATGTGATGTTTATTTAACACACTTTTTTTTAACAATTATGTGTTATTTTCGTGTTCAAGTGTTAGATTGTCTGCGGTTGTGGGTTCACATGACAGGTGTATTGTGGGTGGGAGTCCATGCATGTGCTCTCGTCCAGTGAGCAAATGGGGTGTAAGTGTAAAAAAACATTTGCAATGCAATAGGTCTCGCATTACTGAAAGTTTGAGCCATTGGCATTAAATTATTATTAGCAATGCCAGTAGCTCAAACTTTCAGTAATACGGGACCTATTGCATTGCAAATGCTTGTTTAAGAGTAGTCATTGGCCCGTGGGACCACTGTCTGCTCCGAAAAAATGTTGGCGCCCTCATTCACAAAGGGGAAGGGGTCCCTTAGGGACCCCTTACCATTTGCGAATGGCTTACCACCAATTTCAAATTGGTGGTAATCTGCAAATGTTTTGTAACTGCATTCCCGGTCGCAAAACATTCATACATACCAGTGTGATTTGCTATTCGGAAGGGACGCCCTTTACACGGCCCTTCCTAATAGCGACTCGCAAACCTATTTTGTGAGTCAGTAATAGGTTACCGACTCGCAAAATATGGTTGGTACATAAGAAAATGCATTTCATCAGTCGCAAACAACATTTGGCCCTATGTATAAAGCATCTAACAGCACCAAACAATAAAAAAAGTAGCAACGACACATGAAAGAGAGAAGACATCAATTTATAAAAATAGATTATATTTTTATGAAATTATAGACGCATTTGATGAACAAAATCCACCAGAGCGTTCCGGAGATACAGATTTTAGAAGATATTATCACTCTTAAATGCAATTGCAAACAAGCATTGGCCAACAAAAACTTTGAAAACTTTTGAAAAGTTTGAAACAGTGAGTTTGGTTACTCCGGCGAGGTTGGGGAACCGATTCCAGCAGGACAGAGGTCTCGGGGGCCAAGGTGGACACTTTGTTATGTTATAAATACTTTCAAAATGCACACATACCCAGAGGTGTCTTGGCACTGACACTGTCACAAAGGCTCGAAAAGCCCTACTAATAATGAAAAGGAAAGGTTTTGAAAGCCTCCTGAAGGAAAAAAGATCGTTCATGGATTTAATTTGCAGAGCGAGAGTGTGCCGCAATTTAGAAGCACACATCACAAAGCGTTTCCCTCCCTATGAGGAGCATTTGAATTTAGGGACAACAACATTTTCGACACCAATGGAACGTAGCTGCCTATTAGGATAGCACCATTTAAAACCTTCTCTCAGATATTCTGGGCCTGTCTCGTGAAGCGCTTGTAGGTAGTGCACAAGCTTCAGAGCTGATTCTCTGTTTGATAAGCAGCCAATGAAGCTTTTGCAGGGCGTGTGTTACAGGTTGAAATGTATGAATCCATAGCCACATGCGTGCCGCTGCATGTTGGAGACTTTGGAGCCTGTTCACAAATTATTGTTGCATGTTCAAGTAGAAACCATTACAGTAGTCTATTTTAAGCAAGACTAAGTCTGCCACGTAGGTTTTTGTAAAACCGATGGAATATAAAGGAGGGTTTTCTTCACTATCTTTAGTGTATAGGAGGAGGAGGAAATAGTGGCATTGACTTGATCTCCATATGCGAGCTAGCTGTCCATTGAGACACTTAGATTGTTTACCTTCCTAGCTGGTAATGGGAGAGTTCCTAGCTGGTAATGGGAGAGTTCCTAGCTGGTAATGGGAGAGTTCCTAGCTGGTTGTGGGAGAGTTCCTAGCTGGTAATGGGAGAGTTCCTAGCTGAAAATGGGAGAGTTCCTAGCTGGTTGTGGGAGAGTTCCTAGCTGGTTGTGGGAGAGTTCCTAGCTGGTAATGGGAGAGTTCCTAACTGGTAATGGGAGAGTTCCTAGATGGTAATGGGAGAGTTCCTGGCTGGTAATGGGAGAGTTCCTGGCTGGTAATGGGAGAGTTCCTAGCTGGTAATCAGAGAGTTCCCGGCTTTTGAGGCCACCAAGATGGGGACCAAAATGAGACCTCTTTACCGAGCAGAAGGTCCTCGGTCTTTTCAGAGTTTAGCTTCAAGCAGTTATTGCTCATCCAATCCCTGACTGCCAGCAAACAGTTATGAAATCTGTTACTAGTGTTATTGTCATTGCTAGAAAGGAAGCCTACGATCTAAGTGTCGTCTGCATAGAACGTAAGGGAGAAACAAAAATGTATGATCAGGCAAGCCAGTGGCGTTACATAAACGTTAAATAGCATCTGGCTCAACAAAGACCCCTGAGGGACTCTGCTGGGCAGGGAGAAGGGGTCTGATTCAAACTCCTTTATTGACGCTGTTTGTTCTCCCCGCTGAGAAAGGAACTGATAAGGGCCCCTTCGATTCCAATCTTAAAGAGGCGGTCAATAGAAAAGCCATGGTTGACCATATCGAATGCTGCCGATGGGTCAAGTAAGGTGAGTGGCGTATCGAGAGTTGCCCTAATCTCCTCCGTTGCTACTATCGAGGCTGTTTCTGTGCCGTGGCCGCTCCTAAACACGAATGGAGTGGGATCCAGGAGCTGGTGCTTCGGCATGAAAGTAGCTAATTGCTTATTTATCTCTTTTTCCACGATTTTAGAGATGGAACGAAAGCTATGAGGGTCCCTAGGATTCAGGTTAGATTTTCTAGCAAAGGAAGAATCAATGCTCTTTTCCACTGTTTGTGAAAATAACCAAATTTAAACTTTGTATTGAAGATTTTCAAGAGATGATTTGCAATACTGTCAGGAGCAGGTTGCACAACGGATGGGGGACATGGATCAAACGGGGAGCCGGAGTTGGAAGAATTAATTAGCTCTGTTACTTGTTCCTTCTTGACAGGGGCATATTCAGTGAGCGTGTTGTTCTCTGTACAAGGGGAAACTGAACTACTTTCCTTTGACTCAGATTTGATGTTAGAGAAGAACCTATTGTAAATCAGTTCAACTTTGTTGTGGAAAAAATAGCTATCGTGTTGCAGAAGGATTGGCGACTTCCTGTCGCATTATTACAAGATACATTGGAGATCTTATTGACGGTCTGAAACAGTTCCTTCACTGAATCTTTTGCTTGATTCAATTTTCTGGGTATAATATCGGGATTTTTCTTCCTCTAACAGGATCTTATATTCTGCAATGTACTGTTTACATTTGTATTTCTTTAAGTCATTCTAGTCTTTTCTCCACTTCCGCTCCTGTCTCCTGCAATGTTGTTTCTGGCTCCTAAGTTTGTCTGAGAACCATGGCGCCGAAGAATTACTTCTTAGATGTGGAGCTATTTTAACAGGTGTCAGAGTGAAAGGTGCGGAGCTCAGCCAATTGGAGTGGGTAAAAGTTAATTGATCGAAGACCCCAGTTCAGTCGGGCTGAGACTCAGAATGAAGTTGATTAAAATAGTCAGATAAAATTTTGTCCCAGGCCCGATGTGTTTGAGAGGTGCGTGCAGCATGGCCGAGCACCCCCTGTGAGCAACCTTTATATCAAATATTACCCCGTTATGATCAGAGCGAGTCAGCGGTAGAATATCTGTTTTGGTTAAAAAGGGGTTGTTTGTAAACATGCCATCTAGCGTGTGTCCTGCAAGGTGGGCTGGGCCATCCACCCTTTGGGTGAGGCCAGATCAGGACATGACGTCAATTAAAGCATCCGTATCCTTATCCACGTGCACCTCCGAGTGAAAATTAAAGTCCCCTTGGAAGGTGTAATCTGATGAATGTAAACACGATTCCAAGAGGGCGGTAACATCCTGTATAAAAATGTTTCTAGGTCCGGGTGGACGATAAATGAACAGACCCATGCCTAACTGGGTTCTCGACAAGTCACTATTAAAGGAAAGTGCTTCGTCTCCAAGGAGGGAACCGGTTGTAAAAGTGCCGGCACGTGGCCTCGATATATGAAAGCTAATCCGCCCGCCCTCTTCGGAGTCCTATCTAGTCTGTAGAGCGTGTTACTAGGTGGTACTCCAGACAATACCCAGGCTGTGATAATCAAGAAAGACTGCAAACTCTATTGTGTGTTTCACCAGTGACCTCGCCTTAATGACAGCACGGATGACTTTTCCTTGACTGGAGTGTGGGCGAGACTCCCCAGTATTAGTTGGGTTACCATTGCCACAAGTTTGAAAGCTCTCCAGCAAGTTATTACAGCCCTTAAGTTAAGTTAAGGGTATTAGCCATAGAACCTGGACCAATTCTGATGCAGTTACCACCCTTGCCAGAGCTAGTAGCGCCTCACGAGTATAGCATCTCCTCTGGGGGTGATGGGGCTTGAAACCGCCAAGGGGTATGGTGCCAGGCGCAGTCATGGCGCGGGCGGGTGCTGACGGGCTTGCCTTTGGTGCGCCAGTGTAGTGGACGTGCTGGCAGAGGCTCTAAATAGCCCGCCATGCAAGGGGGGCATGTCCGAGGTCCGATGCTTTCCCAGCGTGTAATGGCCTGAAAAAGGTGGGAGGAATAAAACGCTAACCGGGGTCCAGTAACCCCTCAAACTTCCCTGTGGGAGGAAAGATACTGGTAAATAAAAACAAATTAAAATAAATGTGAGACGGCAAACTGGTAAAAACAAGATAAAAAGGTACAAACATTCTACAATATGGCACACACTTTAGCAGGAGCCGGGCACCTCCTAAAATGTTACATATATGCCTACAAGGAAATTAAAAATGTGGGCTGAGACAGACAATTGTAACAAAGCTTTGGACAGTTCCCTGGCCACCAGAACATTTTTGAAGCAAAATCCAAACTTACAGAAGAACACCATCGACATCAATGTAGTGGTCCTGATTACGCAGAAAGCAGCCAAAAGATGCTCCAAGAATGCTCTGGTTGTGGTGCTCGACAGGGCTGTCTTTTTGGGTGCTCCCCCGTCCATGGGTGGAATGGGGCAAACAACTTTTCCCCAAGCCGGGACCTGCAGGCACAGTACAAGCTTTTCAGGTCCAAGGGCAGCTGGCCAGTCCTTCGGTCCTCTCTCCAATTCTAGTGTGATCTAAGGGTCAGAGTGCCACGGGTGCCATATTTATCCCAGGAAAGTGCCCTGAGGGTACCACGCGGTCACTAGCCAATGGGCTACTGGGTCCCCTCCTATCTAGTGATGAAGCTCCTGTGATGTGTGCCATCTGGCTACCCCAGAGTGTCACATTCTTGCCCCTTTCAAGATGGCACAACCCTTCCTCAGCCGTTAGGAGGTTGGCAGCCAGCCCTAGAGGTGTGGCTGCCAGAGGGCTACCTGCCCATGGTAGAACCAGTTTGCGGGCAAGTTTTTCCCCGCTTGACCCTGTCTCCACTTTGTCTGCAGTAGCAAAAGGTATCCTGCTCTGGGGTGTTGGTGCTACTTCCCTCACAAGGCGGCTTCACCTTTGAAGCTTGCCTTTTGAGCTTACACTCTGAGTGGCCATCCCTGGAAAGGAGGTAAAACCTCACTCTAATGCAACTGCCTTTGTTCCTGTGCTGGGGAGCCGTTCACATGTCTCCCCAGGAAGTGAAAAAGCTGTCTGTGTGCCAGAGCCTTTATGAGGCCGGTGGGCTATCTGGAGTACAGGGTGGCATCTTTTTAAAAGTTGTTTATATTTTAATAGTGGTATTAAATTTGACCTTGGCATCACGTTGGGTTTAATGCCATGATTAATTTGATACCGTACATGACCCAGTTAGGTAGTTCCATTCAGGAGTTAACCGAGTTGGGGTGCAACCTGCTAACCCTGTGTTAGCCACTGGTGCTACTAACTTTAGCCACAGCAAAATGACAATTTAGAAGGATTGCTGTTTAAAACATATTAAAAATATGACTTACTTAACAAAATACAGCTCCCTGCCAAATGGTCAACCTCAACAAGTAGGGCTTTAGCTTCTTCAGGGACCGAACCACAGCAAAGGCCTCCCGCTCAATGGCACTTCAGTGCTGCAGCCTGCGATGTGGGGAGGAGTCGCCTGCTGATAAAGGTAACTGGTTGATTTTGACCCTGGTAATTTAGCACACAATCTCATCGCTGGTTTTTCCCTTTTTGGATTGGGTTTGGACACTGGAACCACTGGGCTCGCCCATGGAATACTAGAGGGCTCAATCACCCCCAATTCTAGCATCTTAGCAACTTCAGCTTTAATGCTAGCCTTGACTTGATCTGACAGTCTGTAAATCTTAGAGACTCCCCAGCCACATCCATTTTTGATATATAAAGAAGTGCATGAAGCCACTCTGAGTGGAGAGGAGGCAGATCAGCCACCCATTTTAGACCGATTTTCCTTCTCACCAGCACAATGAGATAGAGGAGTAGCTTTCTCATATTCCCACTCAACTACTCCAGCCCTCTGCTATCTCAAAAATAATCAAAGAGAAGCTTACCTTAATATCCACCGGCACAATGCTTGAAACGGGGTTGACCACTTCTTCCCAAAACATCTGGATTTCTGGGCATTCCATGATAATATAAATTTCCGTTGCCTTCTCTAACCTACATTTAGCACATTTGGCGACACCCTCTTACTGCATCTTCGATATTCTGTACGGCGATAAATAAGCTCTGTGGAGGGAAAAAAGATGGTTTCTTCTTAAAAATGCAGGCTTGACAACAGAAAATAAAGTGTTCCTCGATACTTGCCACAAGTCTTGTAACTGCTCCCTCGGCAAGCATCCTCCCCAGAGTTCCTCCACCAGTTTAAATCCCGATCCGGGGTCTCTAAAAGTTCCCAATATTAGATTGAAACTTACTTCTTCCCTGGGAGACTCACGGACAGTTGTTCCTACAGATGATTAATAGATCCCAAATGGCATCAAAAACTCTGCTCCCAGCTTTTCAGCTGCAAGTACTTGAACCCCATCTCATGCCATGAAAGTAACCTGCAGTCGCAGAAAATGTTACTCCAGTATTGTATGCCCACCTTCTTTATTGGTAGAGCCAGTTCATCTTTCAAACACTCCAGAGTACCTGAAGAATCCCATACAGGAGCTCAGTTGCTATAGTATTCCGCTTTGATTGCACATCTAATACTAGCCCACAGCCTAGCCATAGCTTAGAACACTATTGTGGGAAGATTTTCGTCTTGTGTGCACAAGTGAATCCCTTAACCCCTTCGCTGCTAGGCCTTGAGTCTACCGAGTAAAATGATACCTCACTTGTGTGGGTGGGGCAAGGGCCTGTGACGAGCCCAAAACTTAGGGAATAAGGGTATAGCACCGAGAATTCTAAGCGCTACATTTTTTTAAAAATACATTTTTAGCCAATTCTGCATTGGACACCCACACAAGTGAGGTATCATTTTACTCGGGACACTAAGGAGAACGCTGTGGGGAAGGACATTTGTGCCGGCACGGTGATTCTACACAAAAATATGTGGAAAATTTGGTTTTTTCAGCTAAATTTGAGGTTTGCATGGCATTCTGGGTAGGAAAACGTTGGGGGGTCCACGGAAGTCATACCTCATTGGACTCCCCGTGTGTCTAGTTTTCAGAAATGTGTGGGTTTGGTACTTTCCCAAGATGGCCGCCGAGCCCAGGGCCAAAACCCCAGGTGCCCCACCCCCCCAAAACCAGATAGTTTTTTTATAGGTAATTTTGATGTCGCCTCGATAGGTTTTGGGCCCTTGCCTGTCGCGGGTCCTTGACCCACCCACGCGAGTGAGTACCATTTTTATCAGGAGACCTGGGGAAACGCTGGGTGGGAGGAAATTTGTGGATCCACACAAATTCCAGGACTTTCCCTCACAGAAATTTGAGAAAAAAGTGATTTTTTTCAGCAAAATTTGAGGTTTGCAGGGGATTCTGGGTAGGAGAATGTTGGGGGACCCACGCAAGCCATACCTCGCTGGACTCCCCCAGGTGTCTAGTTTCCAGAAATGTGGGGGTTTGGTAGGTTTCCCTAGATGGCCGCCGAGCCCCGGGCCAAAAACTCATGGGACCCTCCTTGCAAAACCAGGTTGGTTTGTTATAGGTAATTTTGATGTCGCCTCAATAGGTTTTGGGCCCTTGCCTGTCGCGAGTCCTTGACCCACCCACGCTAGTGAGGTACCATTTTTATCGGGAGACCTGGGGGAACGCTGGGTGGGAGGAAATTTGTGGATCCACACAGATTCCAGAACTTTCCCTCACAGAAATTTGAGAAAAAAGTGATTTTTTCAGCGAAATTTGAGGTTTGCAGGGGATTCTGGGTAGGATAATGTTGGGGGACCCACGCAAGCCATACCTCGCTAGACTCCCCCGGGTGTCTAGTTTCCAGAAATATGTGGGTTTGGTAGGTTTCCCTAGATGGCCGCCGAGCCCTGGGCCAAAAACTCATGGAACCCCCATTGCAAAACCAGGTTGGTTTGTGATAGGTAATTTTGATGTCGCCTCAATAGGTTTTCGGCCCTTGCCTGTTGCGGGTCCTTGACCCACCCGTGCGAGTGAGGTACCATTTTTATCGGGAGACCTGGAGGAATGCTGGATGGGAGGAAATTTGTGGATCCACAAAGATTCCAGAACTTTCCCTCACAGAAATTTGAGAAAAAAGTGATTTTTTCAGCGAAATTTGAGGTTTGCAGGGGATTCTGGGTAGGATAATGTTGGGGGACCCACGCAAGCCATACCTCGCTGGACTCCCCCGGGTGTCTAGTTTCCAGAAATGTGTGGGTTTGGTAGGTTTCCCTAGATGGCTGCCGAGCCCTGGGCCAAAAACTCATGGAACCCCCATTGCAAAACCAGGTTGGTTTGTGATAGGTAATTTTGATGGCGCCTCAATAGGTTTTCGGCCCTTGCCTGTTGCAGGTCCTTGACCCACCCATGCGAGTGGGGTACCATCTTTATCGGGGGACCTGGGTGAACGCTGGGTGGGAGGAAATTTGTGGATCCACGGAGATTCCAGAACTTTCCCTCACAGAAATTTGAGAAAAAAGTGATTTTTTTCAGCGAAATTTGAGGTTTGCAGGGGATTCTGGGTAGAAGAATGTTGGGGGACCCATGCAAGCCATACCTCGCTGGACTCCCCCGGGTGTCTAGTTTCCAGAAATGTGTGGGTTTGGTAGGTTTCCCTAGATGGCCGCCGAGCCCCGGGCCAAAAACTCATGGGACCCTCCTTGCAAAACCAGGTTGGTTTATTATAGGTAATTTTGATGTCGCCTCAATAGGTTTTGGGCCCTTGCCTGTCGCGAGTCCTTGACCCACCCGTGCGAGTGAGGTACCATTTTTATCGGGAGACCTGGGGGAATGCTGGATGGGAGGAAATTTGTGGATCCACACAGATTCCAGAACTTTCCCTCACAGAAATTTGAGAAAAAAGTGATTTTTTCAGCAAAATTTGAGGTTTGCAGGGGATTCTGGGTAGGATAATGTTGGGGGACCCACGCAAGCCATACCTCGCTGGACTCCCCCGGGTGTCTAGTTTCCAGAAATGTGTGGGTTTGGTAGGTTTCCCTAGATGGCCGCCGAGCCCTGGGCCAAAAACTCATGGAACCCCCATTGCAAAACCAGGTTGGTTTGTAATAGGTAATTTTGATGTCGCCTCAATAGGTTTTGGGTCCTTCCCTGCCGCGGGTACTTTGCCCACCCACACAAGTGAGGTACCATTTCTATTGGGATACTTGGAGAAATGCTGGGGGGTTGGAAATTTGTTGTTACTTTCTGCAGCATGAAAATTTGGGCACAATAATGCAAGGAAAATGTGACAGTCACATTTTGAGGTTTGCAGGACATTGTAGGTAAGATAACTTGTTGGGATCTACAAGAGAGACATCACCATGTACTCCCATGGGTGCTTAGTTTACAACAATATCTACAGTTTGTAGGTTTTTCTTAGATAAAATGTACACCTTGGCAGAGAGACTAAAAAGACAAAGATTACTGCACAGCCATCTATTCCTCAAGCACACACACATACTGGTTGGATTTGGCACGAGCGCGAGTGATGGTTCAGTATATAAAATTTGATTAACAAGAGATTTCACAAAAATGAAATGCACTGTCAATAATTGAAAGGACAAAAAACTGAACCAGTGACTCGCAGCTCGTGAGCTGTAAAGCCACGGCAAGGCACCAATCGCTTTACAGGCCATTCACACACCTTTCATACGTGATACACACAAGACCATTCACACCACCAGGCACGAAACCAACACATTACAACATTCACAATAACGGACAAGGTACACCCTGCTTGAGAAAGACAGAAAAAACAAATATTTCTGCACAACCACCTATTCCTCAAGCACACATACATACTGGTTGGATTTGGCACGAGGGTGAGTGATGGTTCAGTATATACAGAGATCTCATATAAATGAAATGCACTGTTAATAATTGAAAGGACGAGAAACTGAACCATTGACTCACAGCTCGTGAGCTGTAAAGCCACGACAAGGCACCAACCTCTTTACAGGCCATTCATACACCTTTCATACGTGTGACACATACACAACCATTCATATCGCCAGCCGTGGGCCCAGCACATTACAACACTCACACCACCAGTCAGCGCCATTCAAGGGCCCATCACTTTCACATGCCCACATTCCTGACACATCAACCACACCAGCTCACGGATTGCGTGGAGTGGCGTTTGGCTAGCAGTGTGTGTAGTGACCAGCAGCAAGTCACTACTCACACACCGCCAGCCAAGCGCCAGTCCACCCACACCACCAGCCAAGCGCAAGTCCACCCACACTGCCAGCCAACCGCAAGTCCACCCACACCGCCAGCCAAGCGCCAGTCCACGCACACCGCCAGTCAAGCGCCAGTCCACACACACTGCCAGCCAAATGCCAGTTCACGCACACCGCCAGCCAAGCGCCAGTCCACGCACACCGCCAGCCAAGCACCAGTCCACTCACACCGCCAGCCAACCACCAGTCCATTCACACCGCCAGCCAAGCACCAGTCCAGGCACACCGCCAGCCAAGTGCCAGTCCAGGCACACTGCCAGCCAAACGCCAGTCCAGGCATACCGCCAGCCAAGCGCCAGTCCACGCACACCGCCAGCCAAGCACCAGTCCAAGCACACCGCCAGCCAAGCGCCAGTCCACACACACCGCCAGCCAAGTGCCAGTCCAGGCACACTGCCAGCCAAGCGCCAGTCCACGCACACTGCCAGCCAAGCACCAGTCCACGCACACCGCCAGGCAAGCACCAGTCAAGGCACACCACCAGCCAATCGCCAGCACACACACCGCCATCACATTTAGGATTTTTTTATACAAAAAAGAAAACTCAAACAAATTACAAATAGATACAAATCTACTAACACAAAATCTGAAACTAAAAACATTGCACAAATGCCAACCTTGAAACTGAAGAAAAAATATAAAACAATAGAGACCAGGCAGTTCACTTTACACTTATGGATGCTCCCAAAAATTATTTTGCATGTGGTACATTCTAAAACAAGCAGGCACACACAGCGCAGGGTTAGAAGGACACTCGGGGCAGTACATACGAGTCTCCTTCCGCGTACCTCTTCGCCAACAGACTCTACATCTCCTACTGGGAAAGTCTTTTGAGGGTGTGGGAGGAATGTGATCAGGAAAGTGGCAATCTTTCAATCTAGCCACATCCTCCACCACTCCAACTCTAGGGACACTTGCCTGTTCCACTACAACAAGGCTGCCAATTACAGACTCCTGAAACTTAGCAAACGTCATCTTTGACTCAGGACAAGAATCCTTGAATACAACAAAAGCATTAAAGGTTGCCAAGTGGAAAAGATGGACAGCCAACTTCTTATACCAAATGTAAGCCTTACGAAGAGCAGTGTAAGGTTCCAACCTCTGATCTACTCTATCAACACCACCCATGTGCCTATTATAGTCTAAAATGCACACAGGTTTGCGCGCTTCAGCAACCTGACCCCAAACAGTCCCAGGTGAAGTGCTTTCATCATGGATGGTAGTCAGCATGTAGACATCTCTCCAGTCTGAAAACTTCACAGCTAGAGGTTCCTCGCAACGCAATGCACTGCACAGTCCCCGCACAAGCTTTTGACAAACAAGTTCTTTTGGGAAACCTTTACGGTTAGAGCGGATTGTGCCACAAGCAACAGTGTCCACTTTGGCCAATTCTCTGAACAACCACACACCAGTGTAGAAGTTATCTACATATAAATGGTGACCTTTGTTAAAAAGTCCTCTACCAAGTTCCCACACAATTTTCTCAGTCACTCCAAAAGTGGACGGACAACCAGGGGGGTTAATCCTGGATTCCTTACCGGTGTACACCCTGAAATTAGAGACATATCCAGTCCTACTGTCACACAGCATATACAGCTTAATTCCATAGCGTGCCCTCTTTCTAGGAATGTATTGCCTAAAAACCAAGCGGCCCTTGAACAAGACCAAAGACTCATCCACTGCTATTTCTTTCCCTGGAGCATAGATCTCAGAAAATCGATCTACAAAGTGATCAATGACAGGCCGAATCTTAAAAAGACGGTCACACTCAGGGTGATTTTGTGGCAATGCTAAACCATTATCGACAAAATGCAGCATCCGAAGCAGAAGCAAATACCTATCACGACTCATGACTGCCGGAAATATAGCCGTTGCCATCAAAGGACTAGTAGCCCAATATGAAGACATTGATGGCTTCCTTAGCAAGCCAATCAAAAAAGTTAAACCCAAGAACTTCTTCATCTCTTCCAGATGTGTGGGAGTCCACTGGGTAGCTCTAGAGTGGGGCCTAAAGCTGGCACTGTTGTCCCTCAAAAACTGTTTGGCATACAAATTAGTCTGCTCAACAATCTCTGCCAAAAACACATCGTCCATAAACAACTGAAACAAATTTATTGGCAAAAACATTTCTGTATTCACTCTACACCCTGGAACACCAGTAAAGTCTGGCAATGCCGGCTGCACCATTCCTGGGGCAACCCAGAGGTCATCACTTCCAACTGGAAGCCTTGCAGCCCCAGGCTGCAGCCCAGATGCCTCTTGCTGCACTATCGGCACATCAATGTCCTCCTCTAAAACAGGCACTTCATCCGCACTAAGAGTAGCTTCATCCGCACTGAGAGTAGCTTCATCATCCGATGATTCCATGTGGAGAGAAAACTCACTGCCTGAATCTTCCCCTCCCTCCTCTGCCTCAGATGCAGAGTCAGTCTCTGAACCGTGGTCAGAGGAAGACTCAAAAAGCATACCAACAACCTGCTGAGCAGTAATCCTTCGGCTAGCCATTATCCTTACTAAGAAAGGAGACTGCACAAACAAGTCAACAACAACCAACACTGTGCAAAACAAGTAAGTAAAAAAATGTGTGCCTTTATCAGAAAGATCTATAAACTCAAAAACTATACGATTCACTTGCAAGAGACAGCTACACTCACCAGCACCTACCCTGCAGAGAGACAGCAAAAACCAACGATATCCCACTAGAAAGAAAAACCAAAACCAATTACTCACAAGACAACAAAATACACATCGAACACAAATGCAAAAGGTTTTTGACACTCAAAAAACAGAAGCCAAACCTACTGCTATTATTAAACCATTTGCAAAAAACACATTCATGCAGAGAAATGAAACTCATTTACATTGTACAAAAGAAAGTCTCTTACCAAACACATGCAACTACACAAACAGCAGAACCACCAGTAACGAAACCGCAACCTGGAACAGTCTAAAGAGCAAAAGCCTTGAACTAAAACAAAAAGGGAGAAATAAAGCATTACAATTGCAATTCACAAGAAATAAAACAATTAACATTATAACACACTATGTCCTTACCCAAATAGTCAATCTGCCAGATGGGCCTTCAAATAGGGCTGAGAAAAATGGGGGGTGATCTTGCCCAAAGGATCGGGTGAGGTTGTCTGCCAGGCCGATCTGTCCCCCAGGTGGGGCTGACAAAAGCAGACATAAATGTGCCCCCCTTGCTAAAGAAATAAATCCCTGGTGCCTAGTAGGGTTTTCTGCCTCCCCCCTCCCGCCTAGGGCAGAAAGGCCAAAAAAGGGGCAGATCTGTCCCCAGGAGGGGCAGAAAAAACATTAACCAAATTTTACCCCCTTGGAAGCAACCATGTCGATTCCATTACACACAAAACAAAATCCCAGGTGGCTAGTGGCTTTTCTGCCCCCCTGGTGCAAAAAGGCCAAAAAAACAGGCCGATCGGCCCCCAGGGGGGGCAGAATACACACATAAAAAAAAAATCTGCCCCCTGGAAGCGACCCTTGCCCAAGAGGACGCTTCCATTTTAATTTTAAATAACTCCCTGGTGTCTAGTGGAGTTTTCTGCCCCCCCTGGTGGCAAATAGGCGAAATAAACGGGCCGATCTGCCCCCAGGGGGGGCAGAATACACATTAAAAAAAATATGTCCCCTGTAAGCGACCCTTGCCCAAGGGGTCGCTTCCAATTTCTTTATTTTTTAAATCCCTGGCTCTAGTGAGCTTTTCTGCCCCCCCTGGGGCCAGAAACGCCAAAAAATGCAGGCGATCTGTCCCCGGGGGGAGGGGGGGGGCAGAAAAGTCTTAAAAATTATTTAGGCCCCTAAGGAAGCGACCCTTGCCCAAGGGGTCACTTCCATTTAAAATTTAAAACACTCCCTGGTGTCTAGTGGGGTTTTCTGCCCCCCCCCGGGGGCAGAAAGGCCAAATAAACACACCGATCTGCCCCCAGGGGAGGCAGAATATACTTTTAAAAAAAATATTGCCCCTGGAAGCGACCCTTGCCCAAGGGGTCACTTCCATTTTAATTTTTAAAACCTCCCTGGCTCTAGTGGGCTTTTCTGCCGCCCCTGGGGCCAGAAACGCCAAAAAATGCAGGCGATCTGTCCCCAGTGGGGGCAGAAAAGTCTTTAAAAATATTTAGGCCCAAAAGGAAGCAACCCTCGCCCAAGGGGTCGCTTCCATTTAAAATTAAAAACACTCCCTGGTGTCTAGTGGGGTTTTCTGCCCCCCCCTGAGGGCAGAAAGGCCAAATAAACAAACCGATCTGCCCCCGGGGGGGGGCAGAATATACTTAAAATAAAAAAATTGGCCCCTGGAAGCGACCCTTGCCCAAAGGGTTGCTTCCAATTTAATTTAAAAAAATTCCCTGGCTTAGTGGGTTTTTCTGCCCCCCCCCTGGGGCCAGAAACACCAAAACAATCGGGCGATCTGTCCCCAGGGGGGGCAGAAAAGTCTTTGAAATAATTATCCCCCATAGGGAGCGACCCTTGACCAAGGGGTCGCTTCCTTTAAAGAAAAAAGACATCCCTGGTGTCTAGTGGGGGCATTCCTGCTGCACGATCGCGACGCTGTGCGCTATCGTGCAGCAGGAATGCCCTGCATTGAGACATCAGGGGAGAGGAAACACTCTTTCCTCTCCCCCGATGCCTCAATGTGACCGGATCTGCCCCCCCGGCCCCACCGGAGCCCAAAACTCACCTCTTCCTCCTATGGACGCCTGGAAACAAATGGTTTCCAGGCGTCCAGCGCTTCCTGATGACGTCGGCGCGCGCTGTGCGCACTGACGTCACAGGATCGCCGAGGGGGGTTCGGGATGGCAGCGGAAGCTCTTCCGCTGCCATCCCCCTTTGTGGCACGATGTTGGGCTGCCCATGGGGGGAGCGCCAGCGCTTCCACCATGGGTGGGTGCCATGACGGAGCGGTTCCGTCATGAGCACACGCCAACCGTGGCTCATGACGGAACCGCTCCGTCATGAGCACTGAAGGGGTTAAGAGAAACCCTAGGCCCTGTGCTACCACAGTTTAACAGGACCCAGATTGTGTATGATAGGCTTTCCTAGTAGAGTGACTGTGTAAAAGGATTAAGAGAAACCCCAGGCCTTGACCTACCACAGTTTAACAGGACGCAGATTGTGTATGATAGGCTTTCATAAAAGAGTGACTGTGTAAAAGGATTAAGAGAAACACCAGGCCCTGACCTACCACAGTTTAACAGGACGCAGATTGTGTGTGATAGGCTTTCATAAAAGTGACTGTAAAAGGATTAAGAGAAACCCTAGGCCCTGACCTACCACAGGTTAACAGGATGCAGATTGTGTGTGATAGGCTTTCATAAAAGAGTGACTCCGTGTAGTAGGATTAGGAGAAACCCTAGGCCCTTACCTACCACAGTTTAACAGGATGCAGATTGTGTATGATAGGCTTTCATAAAAGAGTGACTGTAAAAGGATTAAGAGAAACCCTAGGCCCTGACCTACCACAGGTTAACAGGATGCAGATTGTGTGTGATAGGCTTTCATAAAAGAGTGACTGTAAAAGGATTAAGAGAAACCCTAGGCCCTGACCTACCACAGTTTAACAGGACGCAGATTGTGTATGCTGGGCTTTCATAACACAGCCCCTACCCCCAATTCAGATGCATCTGTTTGAACAATGAATTGTTTGGAATAATCAGGACTTTGCAGAATGGGCGCAGTGCACATGGCCTGCTTCAGGTCATCAAATGCCTTTTGACAGTTAACTGTCCACTGAACTTTCTTAGGCGTTCTTTTGGAGGTAAGATCATTTAAGGGGGTCACTATAGATCATGGGTACTAACAAACTTTCTCTCGGGGGCCAAATTTACAGTGTGGTTTGTGGCCGAGGGCCGCACTGGTGGGGGCGGGGTCAGTGGGGGAGGGAGGCGGGGCTAGAGCAAAAAAAAAAACAATGACCATGAGGTTGAACACAGGCCCCTGCAGCGGACGCCTTCGTCCACTGAGCCACCAGACCCGGCATACACACATCTCTCTCTCTCTCTATCTCTCTCTCTCTCTCTCTCTCTCCATCTCTCTCCCTCTCTCTCCCTCTCTCTCTCCCTCCCTCCCTCTCTCCCTCTGTCTCACTCACTCTGTTTGTCTCTGTCTCTCCCTCCCTCTCTCTCTCTGTCTCCCTCCCTCTCTCTCTCTGTCTCCCTCTCTCTCTGTCTCCCTCTCTTTCCCTCCCTTTGTCTCCCTCCGTCTGTCTCCCTCCCTCTGTCTCCCTCCCTCTGTCTCCCTCCCTCTGTCTCTCTCCCTCCCTCCCTCTGTCTGTCTCCCTCCC
Source organism: Calotriton arnoldi (assembly GCA_963921515.1). Lineage (NCBI taxonomy): Eukaryota > Metazoa > Chordata > Amphibia > Caudata > Salamandridae > Calotriton > Calotriton arnoldi. The sequence goes on along the minus strand of CAWUFW010012893.1, from coordinate 151,709 downwards.
TCTGTCTGTTTCCCTCTGTCTCCCTCTCTCTGTCTGTCTCCCTCTCTCTGTCTGTCTGTCTCCGTCTGTCTGTCTCCGTCTGTCTCCCTCTGTCTGTCTCCCTCTGTCTGTCTCCCTCTGTCTCCCTCTGTCTGTCTCCCTCTCCCTCCCTCTGTCTCCCCCCTCTGTCTCCCCCCGATTCCCGCCCTCTGTCTCCCTCTGCCTCCCTCTATCTGTCTCCCTCCCTGTCTCCCTCCCTCCCTATGTCTGTCTCCCTCTGTCTCCCTCTATCTGTCTCCCTCTATCTGTCTCCCTCTCTCTGTCTCCCTCTCTCTGTCTCCCTCTGTCTGTCTCCCTCTGTCTGTCTCCCTCTGTCTGTCTCCCTCTGTCTCCCTCCCTCTCCCTCTGTCTGTCTCCCTCCCTCTCCCTGTCTGCCTCCCTCCCTCTCTGTCTCCCTCCCTCTCCTCCCTCCCTCTCCCTCTGTCTGTCTCCCTCTCTGTCTCCCTTTCACTCTGTCTCCCTCTGTCTCCCTCTATCTGTCTGTCTCCATCTGTCTCCGTCTGTCTCCATCTGTCTGTCTCCATCTGTCTGTCTCCCTCTGTCTGTCTCCCTCTGTCTGTCTCCCTCTGTCTGTCTCCCTCTGTCTGTCTCCCTCTGTCTCCCTCCCTCTCCCTCTGTCTGTCTCCCTCTCTGTCCCCCTCCCTCTCCCTGTCTGTCTCCCTCCCTGTCTGTCTCCCTCTCTGTCTCCCTCCCTCCCTCTCCCTCTGTCTGTCTCCCTCTCTGTCTCCCTCTCTCTCTGGCTCCCTCTCTCTCTCTGTCTCCCTCTCTCTCTGTCTCCCTCTATCTGTCTGTCTCCGTCTGTCTCCGTCTGTCTGTCTCCCTCTGTCTGTCTCCCTCTGTCTGTCTCCCTCTGTCTCCCTCCCTCTCCCTCTGTCTGTCTCCCTCTCTGTCTCCCTCCCTCCCTCTCCCTCTGTCTATCTCCCTCTGTCTCCCTCCCTCTCCCTGTCTGTCTCCCTCTCTGTCTCCCTCCCTCTCCGTCTGTCTCCCTCTGTCTCCCTCCCTCTCTCTCTGTCTCCCTCTCTCTCTGTCTCCCTCTCTCTCCGTCTGTCTCCCTCTGTCTCTCTCTACCTCTCTCTCCATCTGTCTCCCTCTGTCTCTCTCTCCCTCTCTCTCGGTCTGTCTCCCTCTGTCTCTCTCTCTCTCCCTCTCTCTCTGTCTCCCTCTCTCTCCCTCTCTCTCTGTCTCCATCTCTCTCCCTCTGTCTCTGTCTCCCTCCCTCTGTCACCCTCTCTCTGTCACCCTCTCTCTGTCACCCTCTCTCACCTCACCCCGCGTGTGTGTCAGCCGGGGCTGAGACAGCTTCCCGGGAACACACACAGCCGCACCCGAGTACTTCACAGGTCTTTAAAAGACCATTCACTTGTTAATGAGGCTTTGTTGTATTTTACCTCTTCTTAGTGCCCCTGCATCGCCAAGAGTGGAGATGCAGGGGCACTAAGAAGAGGTAAAATACAACAAAGCCTCATTAACAAGTGAAGGGTCTTTTAAAGAATCGCCCAGCCCCCATAGAGCAGAGTCTCTCAGAGTCCGCGCTGCGGTGTTTGCTGACACTTTAAAAAAAAAAAAAAAACAGGTACGATGTCTGCAAGGTCCGCGGGCCGCCAAGGAAGGCTTGCCGGGCCGCTGGCGGCCCGCGGGCCATACTATGAGTACCCGTGCTATAGATCCATAATCCTTAACAAACCTCCTATAGTACCCAGTCAGGCCCAAAAAAGCTCTGACCTGAGTCTGGGTAGTGGGAGCAACCTAGTCCATGATGGTCTGGATTTTGCTCTCTAATGGTTGAACCTGACCTCCACCCACAAGGTGGCCCAGGTACACAACCTTACTCTGCCCTATCTGGCACTTGGTGGCCTTGATAGTGAGGTCTGCTTTCTGCAGGGCCTCCAAAACATTTCTCAGGTGGACCAGGTAATCCTCCCAGGTGGAACTAAAGACAGCAATATCATCAAGATAAGCTGCACTATAGTCTTCCAGGCCTGTGAGGACTTTGTTCACCAACCTTTGAAAAGTGGCAGGTGCATTCTTCAATCCAAAAGGCATTACAATAAATTGATAATGCCCACCAGGGGTTGAAAATGCTGTTTTTGGTTTTGCATCCTCAGCTAATCTGATTTGCCAGTAACCAGCTGTCAGGTCAAATGTACTTAAGAACTTGGCTGAGGCCAAAGTGTCAATAAGCTCATCTGCCCTTGGAATAGGGTGAGCATCAGTCCTAGTGACTGCATTAAGTCCCCTGTAGTCAACACAGAACCTCATCTCTCTCTTACCATCCTGGGTGTGAGGTATTGGTACTAAGACTACTGGACTAGCCCAAGGGCTAGCAGAAGGCTCAATCACTCCCAAATCCAACATTTTCTGGACTTCAGTCCTGATACAGTCCCTGACATGGTCAGGTTGCCTGTAAATCTTATTTTTAACAGGCAGACTGTCACCTGTGTCCACCTCATGTGTACACCAGGTAGTCTGACTTGGAGTCAGTGAAAACATGTGTCTAAACTGATTGAGGACCTTCCTGCAATCAGTCTGCTGCTGTTCAGTGAGGCTGCCTGCCAAGGCTACACCATCAACTGAACCATCATCAGGGTTCTGTGAGAGGAGGTCAGGGAGTGGGTCACTGTTGGAAACGGGGTAGCGTGGTGCGGAGCGGGAAGGCTAAACCAGGAGCATTGTGTGAAGCATCCGCGCAGCACACACAGGCGACACACCAGGCACACTACAAAAAGGAGACCACACCAGGCTGTTATGTAAAAACAAGTTTCTTTATCTAATTCAAGTCAGCCGTAGATGGGGCAGATAATCTTAGGATGACATTCAATTCATTGCATTGTAAAACTTGAATAATTCATTCAAGTGCATAACAGCATTAAACCTTCATGTGAGAAGTTGGCCTGGCATATGCTGTCCACTAATTATAGTGGGCACCTTGCACCAGTCCAAATCGACTCTTATGGTAGATAGGTTTAAGACAACCTTTTAAAGAAAGCTATCCTAGTGGTAGCTGTGGAGAGCAGCCTTCAGGCTAAGTCTCGGAGGAATGTAAAGCAGCTTGTTTTACCATATAATCTCTTGAATCACCAAATGAAAAGACACCACACAGGTATATATATCAAATATATATGTATTTATTTCTAAATAACTCTCTACTAATCTCTTTATGAGATTAGAAGACAAACATATGCACAAATCAACGTTTCTCAATAAGTTAAGCACAAAATATGGCTGGGGCCCTAGGGGCGTACCAGACCATATACTAAGTAAGAGACTTAGAAACAACGACTTGCAAGGAGACAAGGCCTAGGGCCTTCAGAAGTGCTGGGGCCTCACAAAACCACCCAAGGCAGGTAAGTAAAGGACCCACGGGGGACGCGTGCAGTGTGGATACACAGGCGCGAATCGCCGTTAACTTCAATGGGGCAAGTCGCGGTTGGAAATAAAGAGTTTTAGGATACTTCGGGAGAACCTACAAGCAAGTCACTTACAGGGTAAGTAGTTCTAGGGCCCACACCCACAGGAGCACCGTAGTGCTGGAGTTACCTCACCCAGGGAAGCCGGGTGCACAGGTGTCCTTTGGTGTCGGGTCGCGGCGTCGTTTTCAATGGCGAACAAAGAAGACTTGCTGCTTGCGGGAGCTGAAGAAGTGTCCGGTGGAATCCAAGCCTGGATTCTGAAGAAGGATGACCTGAAAGCAGAGGGGACAGTGTTCAAAGTCACTTGGCAGTGACCCGGGGCAAGGAAGATGGATGCCCACCGTCGTCGGTCGCTTCAGGTCGGTTGCGGGTGCCTTGACTCTTCAGCCACGTGGTCCAGGAGGCGTCGACGACGACCAGGAGCTGGATTCGGTGTGTCCCTCGACGTCTGCAGCTGACTGCGGTGTCGGCAACTCGATCGGAGCCAACAAGCCTTGGCAGCCGCAAGTCTCGGGGAGATGAAGAAAAGTCGATGGCGCAGACCAGCAAGGTCTGAGGGACTCACCCAGCGAGGGTAAGTCAGGGCAGGCCTGGAGCAACCAGGGGAGCCCTTTGGTTTGGTTAAGAAGTCTTCTGGGGACCCACAAGCCAGCGGGCAAGGGATCGCGAAGACACCTCGGGCGGAATCACTCAACAGGGGCCCACGGTCACTCGGGACGGTGTAGGCCTCTGATCTTCGGAGGGATTCCTGCTGGAGGTCGGGACCACACGTGGTCCAAAGCACAAGTTCGTAGAACGTTGTGAAGGGGTTGCACTCGACAATAGTGCACGGTACCCAGGGGTCGCGGTTCCTCGTTACTCGTGGGGTCCACTTGCCTCAGCTTCGCTGGGGACTCACGATGGCCTGGGAGAGGTCAGGAAATCCACTTCTTGGGCTGCAGGGACTTCGGACTCCGGCGGGAGCGGCGTAGTTTGCGACCGTCGTTGTCGTTTTTGGTGCCTGCCAAGCAGGGGAGTCACTCCTTGACTCCAAGGGAGATTCTTCTGTCTTCCAAAGGTAGTGGAACGTCGAAGGGCCAGGATTCTTCTGTAGAGTGTCGTCCAGGGGTTATCTGCTTTGCAATGGCAAGGTTCCCCCTCTTATACTAAAAAGAGGGGATGGACTAGCTCTATGACCCCACCTATGGGAGGGTCAAGGGAGGGGTGGCTACACCCACTTCCCTTTGTCCAGTTTCGCGCCAGAGCAGGGGCAGGTAGCCCCTGAGCTGGTTTGAACTGGCATATGCACAGAGGAGCCTTCTGCTCCCCCAGTGCAGGACTTCAAAGCACTCTAAGAGTGCACCCACCCAGCCCCAATACACTAAACCCTGTCTGGAAGGTGGTTACACCTCCCTGTGACAGGATGCCTATTGTTGGGCTTCCTCCACTGCGAGTTTCGGTCATCAGCAGGAGGGCAGCCCAGTGTCTGTGACTGGTGGCATCCATTTTGTGATGCCAGGGCTCTTTAGGATTCTACCGCGTTTCCACAGCAGGTACATGTCTTATCCCTCTAGAAGGGTGGAATGCTACCCCCGCCGCCAAGATTGGCGGGGGTAGTATTCCAAGATGTTTGACACCAAACACGACATGTTTTGATGCAGCCATTCCAAAGTTAGCATTTACCGCGAGGATATAATGCACTTAAATAGTATATGGTTTAACCGCATCCACAAACAGCACCAGAGAATAGACTCTGAGAGCTGCAGAGGGGCCCTGCTCAGGCAGAGGCACCCCCTCACATAGAAGCCAAGCACCCTGCCCTCAGGATTGATAGGGCCTGCCTTAGGGGTGACTGATAGGTTTATATGTGTGTGCAGGAGAGATATAGGAAACCTATATCTCAGTGAGGGGTGCTAGCACCACCTCACCCAGGCTGCAGTAGCAGGCCTGTGGTGTCAGATTTAGACTGCTTCCCAGGGGTGGCATAACACATGCTGCAGCCCCTGGTAGGCCTGTGAAGTACCTATGCCCTTGGCACCTAAGGTACCATATACTAGGGACTCATAAGGCACCACAGTATCCAATCACTAGTGCACCTAGAGTGCACTCCATGTCGTTTAGAGAGAGCAGATAGACTGGGGCCCTGAATAGCAGGGTCCCAGTCCAACTAAGTCATAAACCAGCAAAACACCATAAAAAAGTGGGGGCAACCATATAGTCAGATTCCACCTTCCTACATAACCCCCCAAACGAAAGGAGATAAGGCTAACCTTGGCCAGTTGAGCCTTTATTGACTAAGTGGCCATATAAGGAAGCACCTGCACTAGCATGGTTGCCCCCTGTCTTATGGTCCACTAAGCAATCCCTCACCCTAAGGGTATGAGAGGGTCTCCACCATGGGGAATCACTACCTGTGGTGTGCTTTGGTAAAGTACCAGGCTGGTGAGGTGTCTGAGTAGGGAAGTGTGGCCCTAGGAATGTTGGCCTCAGCTTTCTCAGCTCACTGGTCACCATGTATGCCTGTCTTTCCATGACTGAGTGGTACTCTGCTCTAAGGGTCAACCTTTGACTGCCTACAGCCGGGGGTTGGGTCCCTTTGGGTGGAACACTGGAGGGACATGGCATGTTTGGAACCTTTGGTCCCAGGTTTGCCCTTGCCTAACAGAGTCCTTCTGGGGAGGTCCCTACATAAAGGTATGGGGGATCCCTCAGTGGGTTGAGGAATTTCTACCTGGCTAGGGCTACTAGCCTGGGTGCCCCTAATCTGCTGATGGGGGGTTCCTCTGGACAGGGGGCCCTGGGGGTCCACTGACCTCCCTGACCTCTGCAGCCCTGGGCTGACTGAGGCAGGGTAGAGAGGGGCAGGTTACCTGCTCCAGACTGGGTACCACCTTGTAAGGGTCCTCTGCCATCAGGGGGTGGCCAGGCCAGGCCTGACTACCTCTGTGGCAGTTCCTTCACTAGGGGTAGGGTCAGTTCCCTGAGGAGGCTGACCCTTACCTACTGTCTGGAGGGAAGAAGACTTTTCTTCAACCCTTGTGCTCTCTTCTGGGGGAGAGTGGGCCATTCTTCCAGGCTCCATCTCTCCAAAATCTTGGGCTGGGGCTGTGGCCATCACAGCCCCACTAACCTTTACAGGGACACCCAACATCTTCAGATGGGTTTGGTGTTCAATTTCAGCCCAGGCTGAAATTTCCAGATCATTGCCCATCAGGCAATCTACAGGTAAGGTTGGGGACACTGCCACTCTCTTTGGGCCTGTGACTCCCTCCCAGCTGAGATTGACTATGGCCATGGGGTGATCTGTTCTGACACCATCAATGTTGGTCACCTGGTATTTAAACTCAGGTAAAAGCTGGTGAGGGGGACTAGTTTCCCTGCCACCATGGTGACACTAGCCCCTGTGTCCCTAAATGCCACAGCTTTCTGACCATTAATTATTGGCTCCAGTCTGTACCTGCCCAATGCTATGGGACCCATGGTAAAGGTGGCAAATCCTATACCACCATCAGAGTCAGAGGAGTCTGTTGAGGGGTCCCTGTCTAAACTAGGGCCCACCTCTGTTCCTCTTGCAAAAGCACCTAACTTTTGGGTGCACTACTCCCAACTGGAGGATTACTACTGGTAGTACCAGGAGGGGTGGTAGTAGTTGTGGGAGGAACATTTTCTTTATTGCCAATCCTGGGGCAACTGGGATCAGTTTTCCAGTGCCCAGGCTTTTACAGACATGGCAATATGGTTTCTTTTCAGGAGAGGAAGGAGTTTGGGACCCACCCCCAGAAGAGGAATTTTGGGGCCCTGTAGTGGACTTATCCTTAGATTTATCCCCACCTTTCTCTTGGGACTTGGTAGAATCTTTCTTGTGGTCACCACCCTGATTCTTAGGCCTTACTCTGGTTCTGACCCATTTGTCTGCCTTCTTTCCCAATTCTTGGGGAGAGGTCAGATCAGAGTCCACCAGGTACTGGTGTAAAAGCTGGTTTTGACAATTATTAAGGATCTGTTCTCTCATCATTAGATTATAAAATCCTTTGAAATCAGTAACCCTACTGCCAACCAGCCAACCCTCCAGAGCCTTGGATGCACAATCTACAAAGTCTGTCCAGTCCTGAGTCTGTGCCTTCTGGGTATCTCTGAACTTCAACCTGTACTCTTCAGTGGTTAAGCCAAACCCATCTATCAGTGCACTCTTCAGGACCTCATAATCATCAGCATCCTCCTCTCTAACAGTGAGGAGCTTGTCTCTTCCTTTATCTGAAAAGGAGAGCCACAAGATTGCTGCCCACTGCTTTTGGGGGACCTGCTGTACTCTACAGGCCCTCTCCATAGCAGTTATCCACTTGTGGATATCATCCCCACTCTGGTAGGGAGGAACAACCTTGCTCAGGTTCCTATGGTCAGGAATATATTCTCTGCCTCTAGGGACACTGTTGCTGCCACCAGGGGTTCTAAACCCTCCCTTCTGGAAGCTCTCTGGATCTCCAGGGCTTCTCTATCCAGTGCCAACTGCTTGGTTCTGAGGGCCACTTTGGCTTCCTCATACTGGAGCAGTTTGCACCTTCTCTCAGAGGAGGTCTCTCTTAAGTTAAAGTATGAGCTCCTCTCTTGGACAAATTCTCTGCCAGAGTGATAAGAGTGCTCAGATTCCCTGGAAGGGGATCTGTGCCTCTCATCCACTCTGCCAGTTCTCTTAGGGAGAACTCCTCTGTCCTGTTCAGGCTCCTTGAAGCCTGGCCCTTCAACCACAGAGTCTTGGTCATTCGGATTGTCCTCATCTGACCCAGATACTATGATTGACCCACCCACTGATTCAGACCCCTTAGCTCCTAGAGCCAATCTAAGGTCATCTGCTGTCAGCAGATCTATCAGGTGTAGTGTTGAGGGACTCTGTCCTAGTCTCAGGTGTCTGTCAACACACATGGCTCTCAAGTCAGAGAAAGCCATGTCCTTATACTGAGGCTGAGTGGATCCACTGGGCCCACCCTTTAAGGACATTCTAGTGTTGTGCAGTGTTGTACTACCTACACTAGTTTGTGGCCTACTGATCCTAGCTTGAGCTGTGGAAAGGGTGTGCTATCCCTTGGAACACAGCTCTAAGTTCAGTAGAACTTATTGATACTAAGCTTGACTTTATATGTACCTTGAGTACCTATAATGGTTTTCAGTTAGTAATTCAAATAGAGATTTTCTGGTAAAACAATGGCAAGCTGTAATCCCACACGCTGCCCACCAATGTGAGAAGTTGGCCTGGCATATGCTGTCCACTAATTATAGTGGGCACCTTGCACCAGTCCAAATCGACTCTTATGGTAGATAGGTTTAAGACAACCTTTTAAAGAAAGCTATCCTAGTGGTAGCTGTGGAGAGCAGCCTTCAGGCTAAGTCTCGGAGGAATGTAAAGCAGCTTGTTTTACCATATAATCTCTTGAATCACCAAATGAAAAGACACCACACAGGTATATATATCAAATATATATGTATTTATTTCTAAATAACTCTCTACTAATCTCTTTATGAGATTAGAAGACAAACATATGCACAAATCAACGTTTCTCAATAAGTTAAGCACAAAATATGGCTGGGGCCCTAGGGGCGTACCAGACCATATACTAAGTAAGAGACTTAGAAACAACGACTTGCAAGGAGACAAGGCCTAGGGCCTTCAGAAGTGCTGGGGCCTCACAAAACCACCCAAGGCAGGTAAGTAAAGGACCCACGGGGGACGCGTGCAGTGTGGATACACAGGCGCGAATCGCCGTTAACTTCAATGGGGCAAGTCGCGGTTGGAAATAAAGAGTTTTAGGATACTTCGGGAGAACCTACAAGCAAGTCACTTACAGGGTAAGTAGTTCTAGGGCCCACACCCACAGGAGCACCGTAGTGCTGGAGTTACCTCACCCAGGGAAGCCGGGTGCACAGGTGTCCTTTGGTGTCGGGTCGCGGCGTCGTTTTCAATGGCGAACAAAGAAGACTTGCTGCTTGCGGGAGCTGAAGAAGTGTCCGGTGGAATCCAAGCCTGGATTCTGAAGAAGGATGACCTGAAAGCAGAGGGGACAGTGTTCAAAGTCACTTGGCAGTGACCCGGGGCAAGGAAGATGGATGCCCACCGTCGTCGGTCGCTTCAGGTCGGTTGCGGGTGCCTTGACTCTTCAGCCACGTGGTCCAGGAGGCGTCGACGACGACCAGGAGCTGGATTCGGTGTGTCCCTCGACGTCTGCAGCTGACTGCGGTGTCGGCAACTCGATCGGAGCCAACAAGCCTTGGCAGCCGCAAGTCTCGGGGAGATGAAGAAAAGTCGATGGCGCAGACCAGCAAGGTCTGAGGGACTCACCCAGCGAGGGTAAGTCAGGGCAGGCCTGGAGCAACCAGGGGAGCCCTTTGGTTTGGTTAAGAAGTCTTCTGGGGACCCACAAGCCAGCGGGCAAGGGATCGCGAAGACACCTCGGGCGGAATCACTCAACAGGGGCCCACGGTCACTCGGGACGGTGTAGGCCTCTGATCTTCGGAGGGATTCCTGCTGGAGGTCGGGACCACACGTGGTCCAAAGCACAAGTTCGTAGAACGTTGTGAAGGGGTTGCACTCGACAATAGTGCACGGTACCCAGGGGTCGCGGTTCCTCGTTACTCGTGGGGTCCACTTGCCTCAGCTTCGCTGGGGACTCACGATGGCCTGGGAGAGGTCAGGAAATCCACTTCTTGGGCTGCAGGGACTTCGGACTCCGGCGGGAGCGGCGTAGTTTGCGACCGTCGTTGTCGTTTTTGGTGCCTGCCAAGCAGGGGAGTCACTCCTTGACTCCAAGGGAGATTCTTCTGTCTTCCAAAGGTAGTGGAACGTCGAAGGGCCAGGATTCTTCTGTAGAGTGTCGTCCAGGGGTTATCTGCTTTGCAATGGCAAGGTTCCCCCTCTTATACTAAAAGAGGGGATGGACTAGCTCTATGACCCCACCTATGGGAGGGTCAAGGGAGGGGTGGCTACACCCACTTCCCTTTGTCCAGTTTCGCGCCAGAGCAGGGGCAGGTAGCCCCTGAGCTGGTTTGAACTGGCATATGCACAGAGGAGCCTTCTGCTCCCCCAGTGCAGGACTTCAAAGCACTCTAAGAGTGCACCCACCCAGCCCCAATACACTAAACCCTGTCTGGAAGGTGGTTACACCTCCCTGTGACAGGATGCCTATTGTTGGGCTTCCTCCACTGCGAGTTTCGGTCATCAGCAGGAGGGCAGCCCAGTGTCTGTGACTGGTGGCATCCATTTTGTGATGCCAGGGCTCTTTAGGATTCTACCGCGTTTCCACAGCAGGTACATGTCTTATCCCTCTAGAAGGGTGGAATGCTACCCCCGCCGCCAAGATTGGCGGGGGGTAGTATTCCAAGATGTTTGACACCAAACACGACATGTTTTGATGCAGCCATTCCAAAGTTAGCATTTACCGCGAGGATATAATGCACTTAAATAGTATATGGTTTAACCGCATCCACAAACAGCACCAGAGAATAGACTCTGAGAGCTGCAGAGGGGCCCTGCTCAGGCAGAGGCACCCCCTCACATAGAAGCCAAGCACCCTGCCCTCAGGATTGATAGGGCCTGCCTTAGGGGTGACTGATAGGTTTATATGTGTGTGCAGGAGAGATATAGGAAACCTATATCTCAGTGAGGGGTGCTAGCACCACCTCACCCAGGCTGCAGTAGCAGGCCTGTGGTGTCAGATTTAGACTGCTTCCCAGGGGTGGCATAACACATGCTGCAGCCCCTGGTAGGCCTGTGAAGTACCTATGCCCTTGGCACCTAAGGTACCATATACTAGGGACTCATAAGGCACCACAGTATCCAATCACTAGTGCACCTAGAGTGCACTCCATGTCGTTTAGAGAGAGCAGATAGACTGGGGCCCTGAATAGCAGGGTCCCAGTCCAACTAAGTCATAAACCAGCAAAACACCATAAAAAAAGTGGGGGCAACCATATAGTCAGATTCCACCTTCCTACACTTCATATATGTGAAGAGACATTGGCAACATGCGTCTGAAAGCAGGTAATACTGTAGGTAATGCAGGGCAGTAACGAGCATAAACAACAGCCTATTCAGGCACATTCAGTTAAGCAGAAGCAGATGCAGGTAGGCATAAAACACTAGAGGTAATGAGGAACCTGTGTCAGCCTAGGCGTAACCACATTCAGCACAGTGGGTGCCCTAGTGCAAGTAGCATTCAACATAGGTACAGTTAGCTCAGAGCAAGTACTTCAATGAGGCTCAATGCATGTAGGTACATTCAATCCATGGGAGGACTTAAAGCAGGGATGCAAACACTGTGGGTAACATTTTAACCAATAAGCATCCTGAGGCAGGTTCACGAGCCTAAGCAGAAATCACATAAAGGCCCCACCAATAGCACTTCTATGCACAGCTTACGGCGAGGGAGCCTGATCCTATGGTGGGGAAATACCGGTACACATTCCTGTGGCAATGACAGGCAAATAACCAAACAAGGCAGGCATTCCATTAAAGTAACATTGCAGGTGGCCTGTTTCGTGTAACTAATCACTCCGGTGATATGTCCCCTGCAGTTTGTAGCTCCCTTCTGCAGGTAATTTGACCTTGTGCATGCAGGCAAAACAGGTAACATTACCCTCAATTAGGGCTTAATGCAGGCAAGTAATACCATACAGGGGGGGCAAGCCTAGCTGAGACTTTAGGGAGGCCCTATGGCGGTAAAACAGAGTCAAGGCAGTTAGGGTTTCTCAAGACTATCTCCCACCTGAAGTCAGTAGGGCCACCGTGTTAGGCAAGAACCAACATGCCCCTCGAGGCAACTGCCCCATGTCCGGCGGGGCCGTGGAGTAAAGTGAGGCCCAGGAGTCACAGGCCAAGGTGGAGTCCCTCCTCTGGACTTAGCAATAGAACCCCCTCAGTGCAGCCGCCTCCGAGGTGTCTCCGACTAACTTGCGGGGCAGCTGTGAGGAACAGTGCGGGTACTGGGGGCGGGCACCGGCAATGTGCCCCGAGATCTCCCCCCTTCCAAGGCAAGGCTGAGCCCCCACTCACCGGGCTCAGGGGACTCCTTCTCCCCTCAGGACTTCTCCTGGCCTCTTCGATGCAGCTGCGCACTGTCAGGCGGGGCAGCTGTGCAGGGCGTCCACACGGGCCCCCCTGGAGCCCCTCACTCACCCGCGATGCTCCCAGAGCCCCTCACTCACTGGGCTCACTGGAGGACTCCTCTGTCTGCTCCTCCGTCTTCCCTCGGTAGGCGGCTGACGCTCCACGCAGCCGCTGGCCTCTCTCCTCACGCGGGGCTCTCCTCTTCACCAACGACAGCGCCTCTGCTGGCTTCACCCGGGCCCCCTCCTGGGACCCAGGACTTTGGCGCGAAGTCCGCGAGGCTCCGGATGGCTTCCGGGGCCTCCCTCCTCCCGCCACCGGTGCCACGTCACTCGCGGGGCGCTGACCGGCGGGGTGGGCTCCCGCTCCGGTCTTCCAGTACTCTGGGGTCTGCTTCACCCGGGCCGCCCCTCGGGGGCCCGGGACTTCGGGCTTGACTTGTGGAGGCGGGGTAGGCTCCTGTCCTCCGGTCTCCTGATGTCGTCGAGGCCCCGCTCACAATCAGGCGGCTGGCCTCGCTTCCGCTGTCTCCCGGGTCACTCCTCCTCTTCCGGGCGCCGCGGGCAGCGCGGCGGCCTCTGCTCGTCCTTGGCCCGGGCTGCGGTGGGGATTAGCGGCACAGCTCTTCCTTCTTCGGCGACCCCGCGGTCGCGGCGGTGAGCTTGGGCAACTCCACAGTGCGGGCACAATACGGGGTAGGCTCCCGTCTAATTAGTATAAAAACCACGGGGTGGGCTCCCGTTGGTTTGATTAGCACCACGTGGCGGCACACACGCGGGGAGGGCACCCGCTGGCAGGCAAAGCTCAGGGGGGATCCCCCACTCCGGGATCTCCTCGGGACACGTGGCAGCACAGCACTGCGGTCGCGGCGGCAACAGGGACTCACAGCGCTTCCTCCCTCATGGCGCTTGACCTCCTCACAGGGCACAGGGGCCGCGGTGGTGATGCCTTACACAGCGCTTCTTCAGGGCATAGCGCTTCTTCAGGCACGCAGCACTTCTGGGTAGCACAGCGCTTGGGCAGCATACAGCTGTAGGAGAGTAGGATCTGCTTCACAGGGGTACCCCCACTTTTTGCTGATACTTCACTGGTTTTCGACATTAGTCTGGCTGGGGCCCTGCTATTCAGAACCCCAGCCTAGCTGTTTCCTCTTTAAAAGGGTCTCCATGTGCCTTAGGCACATCACTGATTGGGATCTGGAGTGCCCTTGTAAGTCCCTAGTATATGGTATACTATGTACCAAGGGCATAGGTACCTCAGAGGCCTGCCAGGGGCTGCAGCATGTATTATGCCACCCCTGGTAGGCCATCCAAACTGGCACCACAGGTCTGCTACTGCAGCCTGGGTAAGGTGGTGCATGCACCCCTTGCTGTGGTATAGGTTACCTATATCACTAAATGCATACACACATATAAACCTATAAGTCACTCCTAAGGCAGGCCTTATCAATCCTAAAGGCAGAGTGCATGGTTCCTATGTGAGAGGGTGCCCCTGCATGAGCAGGGCCCCTCTGCAGCGTTCGGAGACCATCTCTGATGCTGTTTGTAGTGCAGCCTGACCATATACTCTTAAACGCATTATATCCTCGCGGTAAAATGCTAACTATGGAATGGCTGCACCTAAACATGTCGTGTTTGGTGTCAAACATCTTGGAATACTACCCCCCGCCAATCCTGGCGGCGGGGGTAGCATTCCACCCTTCTAGAGGGAAAGGCATGTTAACTCTGACGAGTCCGGTAACTTCTTTCCAGAGCCTGGCATCACAAAATGGATGCTGCTGCCACAGACACGAGTCTGGCCTCCTGCTGCTGGACGAAACTCCGGCAGGGGAGGCCTGGACAATAGGTTTCCTGTCCCAGGGAGGTGTGACCACCTCCCCAGACAGGACAATGTGTATTGGGGCTGGGTGGGAGCACTTTCGGGTGCTTTGAAGTCCTGCACTGGGGGCACATTTGGTGTCCCTGTGCATACCCCAGTTCAAACCGGATCAGGGGCTTGCAGCCCCTGCTTTGGCGCGAACTGGACAAAGGGAAAGGGGTGTAGCCACCCTCTGCCCTGACCCACCCATAGGTGGGGCCACAGAGTAGTCCATCCCCTATTTTTAGAATAAAGGTAGGAACCCAGTCCCTAGGATTTTAGATTATACCTGGACGAAACTCTGAAACAGAATCCTGGACCTTCGACGCTCTACTCACGATTAGAGGACTGAAGAATCTCCCTTGGGGTCAAGGAGTGACTCCCTGCTTGGCAGGCACCAAAGAAGCATCTGTCCAGTTCGCATCACTGAAGCTCCCGTCGGACGCCGAAGTCATCGCATCACCAGAGGTGGATTCTCAGACTTCCCCGAGGCTACTCCTGAGTCCCCAGCAAAGCTGAGGCCCGTGGCTATCGTGGGTGACGTGAGACCGTGACCCCTGGACACCGAGCACATTTGCAAGTGCACCATCTTCTGGGTCTCCCAAGAAGTCGTGCTTTGGGCTCCGAGTAGCCCTAGCCTCCAGCACCACCTGCACCGAAGATCACTGGCCCCCACTCCACGAGTGTCCTGTAAGCCAGCTCCACGTGCGGCGTCACGAGGCTCCTTCGCGGTCGCTAGCCCGTTGGCTAGTAGCCCTTAACGAAGGCCAATCTTTTCTTTACTTAGCAGTCTGGTTGCTCCAGGCCTGCCCTCACTTACCCTCGCTGGGTGAGTTCCCCAGACCTTGCTGGTCTGCATCATCGACGATCTACATCTTACTCGAGACTTGCCGTTGCCAAGGCTTGTTGGGTCCAATCTGGTCGCCGACACCTCTGCACTCGACAGACATCGAGCAACAGCCCGAATCCTGCTCCTGGTCGCCGACAACGCCTCCCGGACCTCGTGGCTGAAGAGTCAAGACGACCGTCATCGAACCTGAAGCACTCGACATCGGTGGGCATCTGTCCATCACCTCCCTGGTCACTGGCTAGTGACCCAGACTCTGTCCCCTCTGCTTTCAGGTTCTTCAGAACTCCGATCCACTCTTGGATCCACCCGGACACTTTTCTCCTGGTCGCCAGCAGCACTTTGCAGCAGATCGCCATAAGAACCGACGACGAAACCCGACCCCGAAAGGCACCTATGCACCCGGCTTCCCTGGGTGAGGTAACACGAGTACTCCGGTGCTCCCGTGGGTAGAGACTCTTCAAAGTCCTAGATCTCAAAGGGTTTTGTCCTAGTCCTCTTCTAAGTGTCCCTTTCCTCTATTTTCCCGATCCCGACTTTCTCCATAGAAGTTAACGGCGTATCGCGGTTGTGTATTTACACTGCACGCGTCTCCCGTGGGTCCCCTGTGTCACTACCTTGGGTGGTTCCTTGTGGTCCAAGCACTTCTAGAGGCTCTAGGCCTAGTGTCTAGTTCAGTCGTGGTTCGCATACCACTTTATTGGTATATGGTTTGGTACGCCCCTAGGGCCCAAACGTGTATTTGTGCTATTACTGTGATTTAAGATCTTATAACCTATGTATTTCGAACTCTAGCCTCATAAAGAGACTAGAGGGGTGTGTTTAGTAATAAATACATATATTTTGAATATATACCTGGTGTGGTGCTCTTTCATTTGGTCACTCAAGAGATTATAGACTGGTAAAACAAGCTGCTTTACATTCCTTCAAGACTTAGCCTGAAGGCTGCTCTCCATAGCTACCACTAGGATAGCTTTCAATAAGGTTGTCTTTAACCTACCTACCATAAGAGTCGATTTGGACTGGTGCAAGGTGCCCACTACAATTAGTGGACAGCATATGCCAGGCCAACTTCTCACATTGGTGTGCAGCGTGTGGGATTCCAGCTTGCTATTGTTTTACCAGATAATCTCAATTGAATTGATCAACTGAAAACCACTAAAGGTACCTAAGGTACATATAATTTAAGCTTAGAATATCAGTAAGTTCTACTGAACTTAGAGTTGTGTGTTAAGGGATAGCACAACCCTTTCTACAACTCAAGAGAGTTTAGTAGGCCACACTAGAGTAGGTAGTGCATACACCACACCACACTAGTAATGTCTTTAAAAGCAGGATCCAAAGATGCCCTGCAGGAAGCCATTGAGCTTCCCCTCCAAGTATGACACACTCCCATTCTTGGAACTGAGAGCTTTGTGTAACGTGAGGAAATTAAGGACAGGCCAAAGTCCCACCACCCAACACCTCCAGGAGTTGTTGGTGGCTTATGATCTTAGTAAGTCCTCAGAGACTGAAGGGGTAGGAGCAGAGGGTGGGCCAGCAGATGAGGAAGGGGCCAGGGGTACTACTACCCCCAGCCCCCTCTGAAACTGACCAGGAGGGTGACAATGACCCTGACCTGGAAAACCCAATCCCTTCTGGGGAAGATGAAGATGAGGATCTGGAGAACCACACCTTTGTCCCCCAGGAAGGATTATGAGTGTGCTCAGAAAGTCTAGGTCTCCTTCTCAGGAGTCTAACCACTCTGGCACCTCAATAGGGAGCTCTGTTTCTTCTCACAGGAGGGAATCCTCTCATGAGAGAAGAAAGAGACTGGTCCAGTATGAGGAAACTCAACTGGAGATCAGGAAGAAGCAATTGGCTTTAGATAGAGAATCCCTAGATCTCCTTAAAGAGAGAAGAAAGTTGGGACTAGAGTCCCATGGTGGCAGCCATGTCCCTAGAGATAGGGAAAGGTCCTATGACCATAGGAACCTGAGCAAGATTGTCCCTCCCTACCAGAGTGGGGATGATATCCACAAATGGATAACTGCTTTAGAGAGGGCCTGTAAAGTACAGAAGGTCCCTCAGGAGCAGTGGGCAGCAATCTTGTGGCTCTCCTTTGCTGACAAAGGTAGAGACAAGCTCCTCACTGTTAGAGAGGAGGATGCTGACAATTACAAGGTCTTGAAGAGTGCTCTTATTGATGGGTTTGGCCTAACCACTGAACAGTACAGGTTGAAGTTCAGAGACACCCAAAAAGCACAGACTCAAGACTGGGTAGACTATGTGGATTGTTCTGCCAAGGCTCTGGAAGGCTGGTTGATGGGCAGTAAGGTGTGTGACTTCTCAGGATTGTATAATCTGATAATGAGGGAGCAGATTCTTAATAACTGTCAAAACCAGCTGTTGCATCAGTACCTGGTTGACTCTGATCTGACCTCTCCCCAAGAATTGGGAAAGAAGGCAGACAAATGGGTCAGAACCAGGGTGAAGCAGAAGGTACAGAACCAAGGTGGGGAAACCAAGAAGCAAGATGCTAAGAACTCTGACAAGGGTGGGGAGAAGGGTAAAGATCAAAAGTCTTCATCAGGCCCCCAAAAATCTTCTTCTGGTGGGGATTCCCAGTCTACCAAGGGTAAAGGCCAAAGAAAACCATGGTGCAAGGTCTGTAAGCAAAAGACCCACTGGACCAGTGATTGCACCAAGTCCAAAGACTCCAGTCCAGCACCCACCAATGCCCCTAAGGCACCTGTTCCCCCTAGTACAGTTGGTGGAAGTGCTCCAGCAAAGGGTTTAGTAGGGTTCACCCTGGGAACTGAGTTGGGCTCTGACTTAGTCAGGGAACTGACTCAGGCTGTGTTAGTCTGTGATGGAGGCATGGATGTGACCTCCACTGTGAGTCCCAGTAATCTGGGCAAGTACAGACAACAGCCTTTAATCAATGGACGAGAGGCTTTGGCATTTAGGGACACAGGGGCAAGTGTCACAATGGTGACACAAGACCTTGTGCTACCTGGGCAAGTTATACTTGGTGAAATGTACCAAGTGACCAATGCTAGCAATGTCAGAACAGACCATACTCTGGCAGTTGTTAACTTCTCCTGGGGAGGGGTAACTGGCCTTAAGAAGGTTGTGGTAAGTGCAAACCTACCAGTCGAATGCTTGCTTGGCAATGACTTAGAGACTTCTGCTTGGGCAGAAGTGGAGCTCAGGACCCATGCAGAAATGCTGGGGATCCCTGCAGATGTGTTCGCTGTGACCAGGTCACAAGCTAAACTGTCTAAAACTGAACAGGCCTTGGATTCTGGAAGAATGGACCAAGTGCCTTCCAAGAGGAGGAGTAGTAGGGTTAAGGCAGAGCCTTCCCCTTGGCTCAGGAGGAAGATCAGTCCCTTGAGGGGGATGATCTCAGCCCTGAAGAAGGAACTGTCCCAGAGGAACTTGAACCTGAACAGGTTGAGTTCTTGGGGACAGGGGGACCTTCTAGGGCAGATCTGAGCCAGGAGCAGCAGAGCTGCCCCTCCCTTGAACCCCTCAGACAGCAAGCTGCTGCTGAGGCTGCTGGGAAAGCTAGTGGTCCCCATACAGTGTATTGGGATGATGGACTCCTGTACTCAGAGAGTAGAGACCCCAAGCCTGGTGCTACCAGGAGGTTGGTAATACCTTTGAAGTTCAGGGGCTTCCTATTGACCCTAGCCCATGATATTCCCTTAGCAGGACACCTGGGCCAGAACAAGACTTGGGACAGAATTGTCCCTCACTTTCACTGGCCCCACATGTCTGAAGACAGTAAGGAGTTTTGTCGCTCCTGTGTAACCTGCCAAGCCAGTGGCAAAGCAGGTGGCACTACAAAGGCCCCCTGATACCACTACCTGTGGTGGGGGTGCCCTTTGAGAGGGTAGGGATTGACATTGTTGGTCCCATGGATCCCCAAACAGCCTCTGGGCACAGGTTTATCCTGGTGGTAGTGGATCATGCCACCAGGTACCCAGAAGCTATTCCCCTCAGGACCACTACAGCACCTGTGGTGGCAAGGGCCCTCCTGGGAATCTTCTCAAGAGTGGGCTTTCCTAAGGAGGTAGTATCAGACAGGGGTGCAAACTTCATGTCTGGTTACTTAAAAGCAATGTGGAAGGAGTGTGGAGTTACTTATAAGTTCACCACACCCTATCACCCACAATGCAATGGTTTAGTTGAGAGATTCAACAAAACCTTGAAGGGCATGATTAAAGGGCTCCCAGAAAAGCTTAGGCGTAGATGGGACATACTCTTGCCCTGCCTTTTATTCGCATATAGGGAGGTGCCTCAGAAGGGGTTGGTTACAGCCCTTTTGAACTTCTGTTTGGCCACCCTGTGAGGGGTCCACTGTGCTTGGTGAAGGAAGGATGGGAGTTACCTCTCAAGCCCCCAAAGCAAGATATAGTGGACTATGTACTTGGTCTCCGCTCCAGGATGGCTGAGTACATGAAAAAGGCAACCAAAAACCTTGAGGCTAGCCAGGAACTTCAGAAGGCCTGGCATGACCAAAAGGCTGTTCTGACTGGTTACCAGCCAGGACAGAAGGTGTGGGTGTTGGAGCCAGTGGCCCCAGCAGCTCTCCAAGACAAATGGAGTGGACCCCACACTATTGTTGAGCAGAAGGGTGAGGTCACTTACTTAGTTGACCTGGGAACACCCAGGAGTCCCCAAAGGGTTCTCCATGTCAACAGACTTAAGCCATATGTGGACAGGGCAGACATGGGCTTGCTCATGGCTACTGATGAAGGGCAGGAGGAAGAGAGTGACCCACTCCCTGACCTGCTCTCACAGAACCCTGACGATGGGTCAGTTGATGGTGCAGCCTTGGCAGGCAGCCTCACTACCCAGCAACAAACTGATTGCAGGCAAGTCCTCAATCAGTTTAGGCATATGTTTTCACTGACACCCAGTCAGACCACCTGGTGCACTCATGAAGTGGACACTGGGGACAGTCTGCCTATTAAAAACAAGATTTATAGGCAACCTGACCATGTCAGGGACTGTATCAGGACTGAAGTCCAGAAGATGTTGGAATTGGGAGTGATTGAGCCCTCAGATAGCCCTTGGGCTAGTCCAGTAGTCCTAGTACCTAAACCTCACACCAGTGGTGGGAAAAGAGAGATGAGGTTTTGTGTAGACTACAGAGGCCTCAATGCAGTCACTAGGACTGATGCCCATCCAATACCCAGGGCAGATGAGCTCATAGATACTTTGGCCTCTGCCAAATATCTCAGCACATTTGACCTAACAGCTGGCTACTGGCAGATCAGACTAGCTGATGCTGCAAAGCCCAAAACAGTATTTTCAACCCCTAGTGGGCATTATCAATTTGTGGTGATGCCCTTTGGTCTGAAAAATGCACCTGCCACTTTCCAGATGTTGGTGAACACAGTTCTCACAGGACTGGAAGCCTATAGTGCAGCTTATCTAGATGATATTGCTGTCTTTAGCTCCACCTGGGAGGATCACCTGGTCCACCTCAGGAATGTTTTACAGGCCCTGCAAAAGGCAGGCCTGACTATCAAGGCCACTAAGTGCCAGATAGGGCAGAGTCAGGTTGTGTACCTGGGCCACCTTGTGGGTGGAGGCCAGGTTCAACCTTTGCAGAGCAAGATCCAGACCATCATGGACTGGACTGCTCCCACTACCCAGACTCAGGTGAGAGCCTTCTTAGGCCTGACTGGGTACTATAGGAGATTTGTCAAGGGGTATGGATCAATAGTGACACCCTTGAATGACTTAACTTCTAAGAAAATGCCCAAAAAGGTTCAGTGGACAGTTAGCTGTCAAAAGGCATTTGATGACCTCAAGCAGGCCATGTGCACTGCTCCAATTCTGCAGAGTCCTGATTACTCCAAGAAGTTTATTGTTCAAACTGATGCATCTGAATTGGGGGTAGGGGCTGTACTGTCACAATTGAATGAAGAAGGTCAGGATCAGCCAGTAGCTTTTATTAGCAGAAGGCTGACCCCTAGAGAGAAACGTTGGTCAGCCATAGAGAGGGAGGCCTTTGCTGTGGTCTGGGCTCTGAAGAAGTTGAGGCCATACTTGTTTGGTACACACTTCCTGGTTCAGACAGACCATAAGCCCCTCTTATGGCTAAAACAAATGAAGGGTGAAAACCCCAAACTGCTTAGGTGGTCCATTTCCCTACAGGGGATGGACTTTACAGTGGAACATAGGCCTGGGAGTAACCATGCGAATGCAGATGGACTCTCTAGGTATTTCCACTTAGAACATGAAGACTTAACTGGGCAAGGTTAGTTTAATGTCCCTACGTTTGGGGGGTTGTGTAGGAGAGTAGGATCTGCTTCACAGGGGTACCCCCACTTTTTGCTGATACTTCACTGGTTTTCGACATTAGTCTGGCTGGGGCCCTGCTATTCAGAACCCCAGCCTAGCTGTTTCCTCTTTAAAAGGGTCTCCATGTGCCTTAGGCACATCACTGATTGGGATCTGGAGTGCCCTTGTAAGTCCCTAGTATATGGTATACTATGTACCAAGGGCATAGGTACCTCAGAGGCCTGCCAGGGGCTGCAGCATGTATTATGCCACCCCTGGTAGGCCATCCAAACTGGCACCACAGGTCTGCTACTGCAGCCTGGGTAAGGTGGTGCATGCACCCCTTGCTGTGGTATAGGTTACCTATATCACTAAATGCATACACACATATAAACCTATAAGTCACTCCTAAGGCAGGCCTTATCAATCCTAAAGGCAGAGTGCATGGTTCCTATGTGAGAGGGTGCCCCTGCATGAGCAGGGCCCCTCTGCAGCGTTCGGAGACCATCTCTGATGCTGTTTGTAGTGCAGCCTGACCATATACTCTTAAACGCATTATATCCTCGCGGTAAAATGCTAACTATGGAATGGCTGCACCTAAACATGTCGTGTTTGGTGTCAAACATCTTGGAATACTACCCCCCGCCAATCCTGGCGGCGGGGGTAGCATTCCACCCTTCTAGAGGGAAAGGCATGTTAACTCTGACGAGTCCGGTAACTTCTTTCCAGAGCCTGGCATCACAAAATGGATGCTGCTGCCACAGACACGAGTCTGGCCTCCTGCTGCTGGACGAAACTCCGGCAGGGGAGGCCTGGACAATAGGTTTCCTGTCCCAGGGAGGTGTGACCACCTCCCCAGACAGGACAATGTGTATTGGGGCTGGGCGGGAGCACTTTCGGGTGCTTTGAAGTCCTGCACTGGGGGCACATTTGGTGTCCCTGTGCATACCCCAGTTCAAACCGGATCAGGGGCTTGCAGCCCCTGCTTTGGCGCGAACTGGACAAAGGGAAAGGGGTGTAGCCACCCTCTGCCCTGACCCACCCATAGGTGGGGCCACAGAGTAGTCCATCCCCTATTTTTAGAATAAAGGTAGGAACCCAGTCCCTAGGACTTTAGATTATACCTGGACGAAACTCTGAAACAGAATCCTGGACCTTCGACGCTCTACTCACGATTAGAGGACTGAAGAATCTCCCTTGGGGTCAAGGAGTGACTCCCCTGCTTGGCAGGCACCAAAGAAGCATCTGTCCGGTTCGCATCACTGAAGCTCCCGTCGGACGCCGAAGTCATCGCATCACCAGAGGTGGATTCTCAGACTTCCCCGAGGCTACCCTGAGTCCCCAGCAAAGCTGAGGCCCGTGGCTATCGTGGGTGACGTGAGACCGTGACCCCTGGACACCGAGCACATTTGCAAGTGCACCATCTTCTGGGTCTCCCAAGAAGTCGTGCTTTGGGCTCCGAGTAGCACTAGCCTCCAGCACCAGCTAGTAGCCCTTAACGAAGGCCAATCTTTTCTTTACTTGGCAGTCTGGTTGCTCCAGGCCTGCCCTCACTTACCCTCGCTGGGTGAGTTCCCCAGACCTTGCTGGTCTGCATCATCGACGATCTACATCTTACTCGAGACTTGCCGTTGCCAAGGCTTGTTGGGTCCAATCTGGTCGCCGACACCTCTGCACTCGACAGACATCGAGCAACAGCCCGAATCCTGCTCCTGGTCGCCGACAACGCCTCCCGGACCTCGTGGCTGAAGAGTCAAGACGACCGTCATCGAACCTGAAGCACTCGACATCGGTGGGCATCTGTCCATCACCTCCCTGGTCACTGGCTAGTGACCCAGACTCTGTCCCCTCTGCTTTCAGGTTCTTCAGAACTCCGATCCACTCTTGGATCCACCCGGACACTTTTCTCCTGGTCGCCAGCAGCACTTTGCAGCAGATCGCCATAAGAACCGACGACGAAACCCGACCCCGAAAGGCACCTATGCACCCGGCTTCCCTGGGTGAGGTAACACGAGTACTCCGGTGCTCCCGTGGGTAGAGACTCTTCAAAGTCCTAGATCTCAAGGGGTTTTGTCCTAGTCCTCTTCTAAGTGTCCCTTTCCTCTATTTTCCCGATCCCGACTTTCTCCATAGAAGTTAACGGCGTATCGCGGTTGTGTATTTACACTGCACGCGTCTCCCGTGGGTCCCCTGTGTCACTACCTTGGGTGGTTCCTTGTGGTCCAAGCACTTCTAGAGGCTCTAGGTCTAGTGTCTAGTTCAGTCGTGGTTCGCATACCACTTTATTGGTATATGGTTTGGTACGCCCCTAGGGCCCAAACGTGTATTTGTGCTATTACTGTGATTTAAGATCTTATAACCTATGTACTTCGAACTCTAGCCTCATAAAGAGACTAGAGGGGTGTGTTTAGTAATAAATACATATATTTTGAATATATACCTGGTGTGGTGCTCTTTCATTTGGTCACTCAAGAGATTATAGACTGGTAAAACAAGCTGCTTTACATTCCTTCAAGACTTAGCCTGAAGGCTGCTCTCCATAGCTACCACTAGGATAGCTTTCAATAAGGTTGTCTTTAACCTACCTACCATAAGAGTCGATTTGGACTGGTGCAAGGTGCCCACTACAATTAGTGGACAGCATATGCCAGGCCAACTTCTCACAACAGCGCTTTCAGGTCCCAGTGCTTTAAGATCACAGCGCTTCTTCAGGCACGCAGCGCTTCGGGGTAGCACAGCGCTTGGGCAGCATGCAGCGCTTTCAGGTCACAGCGCTTTAAGGTCACAGCGCTTCTTCAGGCACCGTAGATATAGCGCTCCCCAGGCGCTAGGGTGCAGGCAGTCCAAATATGGCGCTCACTAGGCGCTAGAGGCCAGGGGACAAGTAGTGCAGGGCGAGATCAGAGGCTAGCAGGGCGGCTCACCAGTCCTGAAGCAGCAGCTCCTCGGAACGGTCATCCTCCAGTATGTTGGCAATCCTGCCAGCACCGCAGCCTCCACTCCGGCAGGGTCCCTTTTTCTGGCCCTGGGGACGACAGAGGGGTGCAGATGGGCACAGGGGCCAGCACACAGGCCCAATGTGGCGGTACCTCCTGAGAGAGTTCCCCTTCACTGTCTGGACTGCTCTTGACGGACTCTGACTCTTCACTGAGCACATGGCAGCCCAGCTCCCCTATATGCATCCCCCTCACGGTCTCTACCAAATCCATCCCTTAAATATGCGGAGGGGTAATCGGAAAGGTCCCCGTAGGGCTCTAAGGGTTCCCCCCTTTTCAGGGCCTCATAGAGGAACAACTTCCTGCGGGTGTTGCCTACTGTGGGTATCCCTCTCTCTCGGCAGAGGTCTATCACCTCCTGCTCAGTGTACTCCCCCAGGCAATCCTCATCGTAGGTTAACCCCATCCTGGTGAGATACCCTCGGGATACACCACCCACAGTGCAACAGGGAGACACAATCCCCAAAACAACACTTCCAGGAGGAAATACAGTCAGCAAAACAGTCCCCAAATCTGTGGTTACTCTCAAGTGCACCCTTTTTGTAGTGTGCCTGGTGTGTCGCCTGTGTGTGCTGCGCGGATGCTTCACACAATGCTCCTGGTTTAGCCTTCCCGCTCCGCACCACGCTACCCCGTTTCCAACAGTCACTCTCTTCCTCCTGTCCCTCATCAGTAGCCATGAGCAAGCCCATGTCTGCCCTGTCCACATATGGCTTGAGCCTGTTCACATGGAGCACCCTGTGGGGGCTCCTGGGAGTTCCAAGGTCCACCAGGTAGGTAACCTCTCCCTTCTGCTCAAGAATGGTGTGGGGTCCACTCCACTTATCCTGGAGAGCTGCTGGGGCCACAGGCTCCAACACCCACACCTTCTGTCCTGGCTGATACATAGTCAATAGCAAAACCAAAGGGGATGATGGACGGAGTGTTGAACATTGCAAACACTCAGCCCCAGTCAACTGATCTGGGTTTAATCCATCATCATTCTTTAGCTCACTCCGCCACCCCAGTTCAGACATGGCCATATGCAAATCAGTCTGACCCTGTGCCTCATGGGAACAGTCCAGCCCGAACTGCCAAGCCATGTCTTCCCTGGACCGGAAACAAGCATCCTGGGACCGGTTTCTGGCTTACAGCCGTCATCAGCCAGGCTATCTTGAATCCAATGGCAAAGTGAGCAAGGGACCCATGTCTGGGCATACCCTGCCAACTTAGGGCGAACATAGCAAAACCAAAGGGGATGATGGACGGAGTGTTGAACATTGCAAACACTCACCCCCAGTCAACTGATCTGGGTTTAATCCATCAACATTCTTTAGCTCACTCCGCCACCCCAGTTCAGACATGGCCATATGCAAATCAGTCTGACCCTGTGCCTCATGGGAACAGTCCAGCCCGAACTGCCAAGCCATGTCTTCCCTGGACCGGAAACAAGCATCCTGGGACCGGACAGACTGATTTGCATATGGCCATGTCTGAACTGGGGTGGCGGAGTGTAGGAGAGTAGGATCTGCCTCTTAGGTTGCCCCCACTTTTTTCTGATGTTTACACTGGTTTCTGGCTATAGTCGGGCTGGGTCCCTGCTAATCCGGGCCCCAGCCTCTCTGTTCTCTCTAAACGACTTGGAGTGCACTCTAGGTGCACTAGTGATTGGATACTGTGGTACCTTATGAGTCCCTAGTATATGGTACCTTAGGTGCCAAGGGCATAGGTACTTCACAGGCCTACCAGGGGCTGAAGCATGTATTATGCCACCCCTGGGAAGCAGACTAAATCTGACACCACAGGTCTGCTACTGCAGCCTCGGTAAGGTGGTGCATGCACCCCTTACTGTGGTATGGGCTACCTATACCACTACATACCTACACACATACAAACCTATAAGTCACTCCTATGGCAGGCCTTATCAATCCTGAAGGCAGAGTGCTTGGTTCTTATGTGAGAGGGTGCCCCTGCATGAGCAGAGCCCCTCTGCAGCATTTGGAGACCCCTCTCTGATGCTGTTTGTAGTGCAGCCTGACCATATACTCTTAAGCGCATTATAACCTCGCGTTAAATGCTAACCCTCAAACAATACCAAAGACTCAAAAGGGTCCCAAGGGGACTACGCTCACAAATTTTTCCTACATTTGATGATTTAGATGATGACTTATTGGGCAAATGGGAAGAAACTCTCAATTCTAACTCCAACACATTAATCGATATCCTAATTGAGAACGCAGAACGCAAGGTTGCCAGACTCCAGATTGAGATTGCCAACCTCGAAAAAGAGATAGTCGACCTGAACCTACAAGAAGCGACAGGCAAGAATTATGTCATCTTGAATGACAT
Source organism: Calotriton arnoldi (assembly GCA_963921515.1). Taxonomy (NCBI): domain Eukaryota; kingdom Metazoa; phylum Chordata; class Amphibia; order Caudata; family Salamandridae; genus Calotriton; species Calotriton arnoldi. The sequence goes on along the minus strand of CAWUFW010012893.1, from coordinate 124,877 downwards.
CTTGGCTAAACACCAGAACGAAATCAAAGACAGAAAGACACGACAACTTAAAAGAGACGAGGCTGATTATAGGGAGGGACGTGTCTTTACCTTTGCCAGGAAATACGATAAGCTAGTCAAAACCAACACACAGGGAGACAGACAAACCGTCATTGATACTCCTCTCTCTCATCCAGCTCCACTTCACTCAATACCACACACACTAGTGACAGCGATAACGAGAACCCAACTAGAAATACATACAGATTGGGTTTAACGACATCGTCTTTTTTAAAGGAGGTGCAAGCCATACGGAGGGAAAACAGGGCACAACAAAGACAAGGACCCCTAGACAGAAGACCCGTAGAGGGAAAAGGGCAGGACACAGAAAACTACAGAAAAAAACTGAGATCCGGGAACGGGAAGAACTAGTTAACCCAGGGGATCTAGGCATACAGGTAGTCAACCTCTCCTCCCAACAGCTTGACAGTGGGATGATTTCTCTACTCAGCAGAGGCCTAAGCTTTAATCCCCATGAACAAGGGGACACCTGCAGACACAAAATAGACTTGTTTAAATTCATCAGGGGTATCAAGATCAAAAAACACTTCAACGGTACTCCATCCACCACTAGGAACATCAGTAAGATCTGTTCAGATAACTCATCTGGTGCTCAAAGTATCAGGGATATTCAGGACACACATCTACTCTTATCACTCACGGACTCAGATGAAACACCCACCAATATGGAGGATCTTCTCCGAGATTTAGATATAGAGGCAGACCTCAGTCTCAACAGTGGCCTTAAAACCAAGTCTAAATGGACACCCACACTACCAGGGGGCAACGCAGTCGACACATTCCACAACTTGGTCCTGACGGACATGGACCGATACGAAAACAAAGTACAGAAAACCAAGCATAGAACGAGAGACAATCTTCGCAGGGAGGAACGCACAGCTCTTAAAAATCTTAGTTCCAATACTGATATCATAATTAAGGAAGCAGACAAGGGCGGGAATGTAGTGATTATGAATCGGTCCGACTACCATGCGGAAATCCTGTCTCAACTTCATGATACGTCATGTTATGAACAGCTTTCTTACAACCCCACGCCCGCACTTGTCACCAAAATCAACAAATGCTTATCCGATTGGCACACGCAGGGTCTCATTGATGATCAAGAACTGCTCTATCTCAAGGTCCACAAGCCTGCATTCCCATGGCTTTACACCTTGCCCAAAATACACAAATCTGCACCCTTCCCACCAGGAAGACCTATAGTATCGGGCATCGGTGGACCTACCGAAAGACTCGCACAATATGTGGACCTCTTCCTTGGAACGTTGGTCAGAAACCTGCCCTCATACATACAAGATACTAAACACATTCTCAGCATCTTGTCGGATGTCCAATGGCAACCTGATATGATCCTGGCCACCCTAGATGTAGTTTCCCTCTACACCACCATCGAACCAGTACTAGGGCTGCAAGCCGTCACTGGCCTACTCCACAACAGACCAGCCACTTTATGGCAACATACTCAGATGCTTGGTGCCATGATGGACATCATCCTGAATAACAACTTCTTCATTTATGACAACATCTGGTACAAACAGAACAAGGGTGTTGCCATGGGCTCCAAGTTCTCACCTTCTTTTGCGAATCTGTACATGGGTGCCCTGGAATCCAAATGGATCTGGAGCACCAAAGGGGCACCATGGGTTGACTCCATAATCTACTGGGGACGCTACATTGATGACTGTCTCCTACTCTGGTCTGGGTCACAATGTAAACTGGAAGAATTCTGCAGACATCTCAACACCAACGACATGAACATGAGGTTCACTAGCTACTCCAGTACCTCCAGTGTCACTTTTCTGGATGTTGAAATCTACGTTAAGTCAGACATACTTCACAGTCGGTTACATAGAAAGGCAACATCATGTAACGCCATCCACCATGCTGAAAGCTCGCACCCGCAACATCAAATACAAGCAATCCCCTATGGTGAATTCACAAGAGCAAGGAGGAATTGTAGCGAAGAATCTGAGTTCCAGAAATGTCTTATCAACATGAAACATAGGTTCAAGGCTAGAGGTTATAGTACTCGCACTATCTGCACTGCCGAAAAGAGAATCAGTAACACAAATAGGCAAGAAACACTACACACCCGACACACAACCCCTGAACTTAACCAGCCTGTCAGATTAATCACCGATTACAGTGACATGGGTCTAGCCATGAGGACAAGCCTCAATAGACACTGGGGCGTTCTACTAGCCGACACCACTCTTAGAGAGGTCATCCCCCAAACCTCGAATCACCTACAGACGAGGCAGAACACTTAGAACAAGACTCAGCCCTAGCGTGCCTAGTCCCACCACTAGCCCCTCTTGGCTCACCACCTCCAATCTTGGTTTCTTCAAATGTGGTTGCTGCGGGGTCTGCAGACTAGCCCAACATGGAATTAGAGGCTTCACAGCTGTCAACAAGCAACATTACCAAATCAAGCATAACATTAACTGTAACACCAAGTTTGTGGTATACATTCTGGAATGTGCCTGCAAACGCTGGTACATCGGCAGTACGATCAGACCACTGAAACAACGCATCGGCGAGCACATCAGAGCCCTGCAAAATCAGGATACGAGATATCCCATGGCTATCCACGCAGCCACCTGCCCCAACCAAGGTGCAAAGAAAAGGATCTCCTTCTTTGGATTTGACACGGCAGTGGTCAGCGCCAGAGGTGGCAACAGGGAACTGAGACTGAGACGCCTGGAAGCCACATGGATCATGCGTCTACGGACGGTTCAACACGGACTCAACATAGACCATGAGCTACATTATTTTCTGGGTGAATGACCTCCGCACCCAGTAACTGCATTGAAACTTCATGTTCTTGTTGTTTTGGCTCTCATAATCTGTACATTGTTCATTCACTAGTACTGCATGTCATCTCAGTACCTTTACCTCTTCGCATTCTGGGGATAACTTACTTAGCTATTTTTTTTCCACACATTCGCTTTATTATAGCTTTATTATTATACCTTTGTGGATCACGTGGCTGATTACTTTTAAAAACGAGTTCCTGCTCGCTCATTATCCTCATTGTGACGCATTCTAGATTCTACAGCTTATGTCCGGTTGTTCGTGTCTTTTGGACTCTCCGATTCTGTACATTTGATTATTCACGAGTACTGCATGTTATCTTGGTACCTTTACCTCATCACATTGGGGACCACTTTCCTAGCTGCTTTGTACACATTTGTCATTTCCTCTTGTTATTTACGTGGCTGATGATTTACAACGTTTCATGCCTACTCATTATTCTCGTTGGGACGCCCACTACTTCTCATTTACATTGGGCCTCCTGGGTATGCTCTTCTACTGACTATTGTTTCATACGATCTACTTTCGTTTTTTCCCTCCCCTTGTGCCTTATCCCTTGCCCCACCTTCCCTTTGCACCACTTAATAGTCCCCACCGTCTGGACACTGGGCATCCCCTCCGGGCTCAGTCCAGTCGTAGGTCCGCCATTCCTTGCCCCTTCTCTTTACTCCCTTCATTGCAGGCTTTCTGTACTCACCTTTTGCCTCTGCTTTTCTTTCCCGCCGACCTACCGTCCCAGGCGTTTCCTTTACCTTTAATCTTTGTTCACTAGCTGGCCGGCGCCAGCATTTCTCCCCGCCCTTGGGTCTTTCTCTAGATTCCTTTTCATAGCGCGTCACCTCTGCCCCTTTTCACCCTCCCAACATGGCAGCCTTACACACGTATACCACGTGATACACCCTCGCGCGCTCTAGTCGCCATGGTGCCTATTTCCATTATTACACCCCTCCCCTTCCCAGTCCCAGTCCAGCTATCCCTCGGCACAAGCTGCTTCCGGTTTCGTCGGAGCTACCCTACAGGTATAGTGGCGTCCTCTGCTGCCGCTTCCAGTCTGTTTCATCTCGCCAGCCCCTTGTTCTCACTCACGTTCTCTTCGTCCTCCTCCAGGCTTATCCGCCTCCTGGCATGCTTCATACCCATGGAGCGCCGTTATTCTCCTCCTTGGTAAGTTTCTGCACACTTTATTGTTTTTCGCTCCCAAACCGCCTCCCCCCCCCCAGCCCCGCTGCTCCTTTTTCAACTACTCCGTCTTTTCCAGCTCCATTACTTCCGCCGCCACCTGGCTTTAGAACCCTGTCCTCCCGCAGTTTCTGGACTTGATTACTTGGATTGGTAAGTCCACCCTTCTTTCCACTCTTCGCCACCGGCATCATTTTTCTTTCTTTTCTTCCCTCAACCCTAGTCTCGGTACCTTATATTAACCTTTTTTGCAGTTCTGATACTTCTACCTTCGTCCCAGTACTCCCGCCTGCTACATTCCGCTGATTACTTCTCCTTGGCATCACTGCCCTCACCGCCCACAGGCTTCACTACTACTCCAGTGGCACGCACCCCGTGCCCGGTCTCTACGTGGAGCACCGTCTCCTCCTTTTATTAGTTCTTTGCGTACACCCCGAGCCGGGTTGGAATTATCACCGGTCTTACGGTGAGTTTCCTTTACTCCCTTCGCTTTGCCCACCTTACTTTTGATTCCCCTCTTAGTCTGCTCGCCCTGTGGCCCCAGTTCATCCACTTTTCTTTCCGCAGGGTTCTGCTTTTCTATCCTCACTCATGCTACACAGGTAATTTCTCACTTCTTCCTTTTCTTTCCTCCTCTTTCCCTTTTGAGTTCCCTCCTTTCTTTTCCAAATTTTATTTTCTTCCCACCCCTTTTTCCTCCTCCACCTCCTGATTCCCTTTCACTTTTTTATGCTTTTTATGCTTTTTTCTTTTTCAACTATGCGCTCTCCCTGCTTCTGTCTCTCTTCCCACTTTAGTTTAGTATTCCGATTTGGGTTTCTCACTACCGCATCCAGGACTCCTACGCACCCCACTTTAATGCTGTACATTCCATGTTGTTATTATTTTTTGTGTTATGGATTTAGTCTCACATATTCGCTGAGTACATTTGTTTATAGGTGATTCATGCTCACGTATGCCCACGTTTTTGACCTTGTCACGTTACTATGTACTTGTCTTTTCCCGCGCATTTATTCATGTTGTTTACACCATGAGAGCGGCACCAACACCCAAGTCACTTATTGCCATGTGCCTCTGCTGTTATGCCCACAGCACATGCACTTTAGAGTGATCCCTTTTTCTCCTTGATCCTGTAGAGATTATAATGTTCGATGTTTTCCTATTGTTTTCCCTTTACCCCCTCACCCCATTTTTTGTATCCTTCCCAGCCCTGAAGAGTCACCGGATTACTCTGAGTGACGAAACACGTGTCGGCTGGTTGTTTATTGTTAATTCAGTTGTTTTTCATTAAATAACTTTTCAACTCTAACAGGTGTCGACCCCTACAACTGTTATTCGAACAATACGGTCACACTATCGTTATACCCTTACCACGTGTGCCCGGGACTGTGCTTATTTTCCCAGTGTGGGTCCTGTGACTCACACACCTCCGGAGGTTATTGGGTAAATCCCCGACCTGGCAGCACCGTACCTACTATAGTTCACATTTACACCACGCATACTAGTCTGAGCGCCACACTTCCTGACTACGCCAAAAACCCTAGCTCTAGTCTTCACATATGGCTTGAGCCTGTTCACATGGAGCACCCTGTGGGGGCTCCTGGGAGTTCCAAGGTCCACCAGGTAGGTAACCTCTCCCTTCTGCTCAAGAATGGTGTGGGGTCCACTCCACTTATCCTGGAGAGCTGCTGGGGCCACAGGCTCCAACACCCACACCTTCTGTCCTGGCTGATACATAGTCAATAGCAAAACCAAAGGGGATGATGGACGGAGTGTTGAACATTGCAAACACTCAGCCCCAGTCAACTGATCTGGGTTTAATCCATCATCATTCTTTAGCTCACTCCGCCACCCCAGTTCAGACATGGCCATATGCAAATCAGTCTGACCCTGTGCCTCATGGGAACAGTCCAGCCCGAACTGCCAAGCCATGTCTTCCCTGGACCGGAAACAAGCATCCTGGGACCGGTTTCTGGCTTACAGCCGTCATCAGCCAGGCTATCTTGAATCCAATGGCAAAGTGAGCAAGGGACCCATGTCTGGGCATACCCTGCCAACTTAGGGCGAACATAGCAAAACCAAAGGGGATGATGGACGGAGTGTTGAACATTGCAAACACTCACCCCCAGTCAACTGATCTGGGTTTAATCCATCAACATTCTTTAGCTCACTCCGCCACCCCAGTTCAGACATGGCCATATGCAAATCAGTCTGACCCTGTGCCTCATGGGAACAGTCCAGCCCGAACTGCCAAGCCATGTCTTCCCTGGACCGGAAACAAGCATCCTGGGACCGGACAGACTGATTTGCATATGGCCATGTCTGAACTGGGGTGGCGGAGTGTAGGAGAGTAGGATCTGCCTCTTAGGTTGCCCCCACTTTTTTCTGATGTTTACACTGGTTTCTGGCTATAGTCGGGCTGGGTCCCTGCTAATCCGGGCCCCAGCCTCTCTGTTCTCTCTAAACGACTTGGAGTGCACTCTAGGTGCACTAGTGATTGGATACTGTGGTACCTTATGAGTCCCTAGTATATGGTACCTTAGGTGCCAAGGGCATAGGTACTTCACAGGCCTACCAGGGGCTGAAGCATGTATTATGCCACCCCTGGGAAGCAGACTAAATCTGACACCACAGGTCTGCTACTGCAGCCTCGGTAAGGTGGTGCATGCACCCCTTACTGTGGTATGGGCTACCTATACCACTACATACCTACACACATACAAACCTATAAGTCACTCCTATGGCAGGCCTTATCAATCCTGAAGGCAGAGTGCTTGGTTCTTATGTGAGAGGGTGCCCCTGCATGAGCAGAGCCCCTCTGCAGCATTTGGAGACCCCTCTCTGATGCTGTTTGTAGTGCAGCCTGACCATATACTCTTAAGCGCATTATAACCTCGCGTTAAATGCTAACTTTGGGATGGCTGCACGGAAACATGTCGTGTTTGGTGTCAAACATCTTGGAATACTACCCCCCCGCCAGTTCTGGCGGCAGGGGTAGCATTCCACCCTTCTAGAGGGATAGACATGTACCTGCTGTGGAAACGCGGTAGAATCCTGAAGAGCCCTGGCATCACAAAATGGATGCCACCAGTCACAGACACTGGGCTGCCCTCCTGCTGATGACCGAAACTCGCAGTGGAGGAAGCCCAACAATAGGTATCCTGTCACAGGAGGGTGTGACCACCTTCCAGACAGGGTTTAGTGTATTGGGGCTGGGTGGGTGCACTCCTAGAGTGCTTTGAAGTCCTGCACTGGGGAGCAGAAGGCTCCTCTGTGCATATGCCAGTTCAAACCAGCTCAGGGGCTACCTGCCCCTGCTCTGGCACGAAACTGGACAAAGGGAAGTGGGTGTAGCCACCCCTCCCCTGACCCTCCCATAGGTGGGGTCATAGAGCTAGTCCCTCCCTTCTTTTTAGTATAAGAGGGGAAACCTGTGCATTGCAACCCAGATCTCCCTGGACGACGCTCTTAAGAAGAATCCTGGACCTTCGACCTTCCACTACCTCTGGAAGACTGAAGAATCTCCCTTGGAGTCAAGGAGTGACTCCCCTGCTTGGCAGGCACCAAAAACTACAATGACAGTCGCAAACTACGCCGCTCCCGCCGGAGCCCGAAGTCCCTTCAGCCCAGGAAGAGGATTTCCTGACTTCTCCAAGGCCATCGTGAGTCCCCAGCGAAGCTGAGGAAAGTGGACCCCACGAGCGACGAGGAACCGCAGCCCTTGGGTACCGTGCACTATTGTCAAGTGCAACCCCTTCACGATGTTCTACGAACTTGTGCTTTGGACCACGTGTGGTCCCAGCCTCTAGCAGAGATCCCTCCCGAACTCAGAGGCCTACACCGTCCCGAGTGACCGTGGGCCCCTGTTGAGTGGATCCTCCCGAGGCGTCTTCGCGATCCCTTGCCAGCCGGCTTGTGGGTCCCCAGAAGACTTTCCAATGAACCCAAAGGGCTCCTCTGGTTGCCCCAGGCCTGCCCTGACCTACCCTTGCTGGGTAAGTCCCCCAGACCTTGCTGGTCTGCACCATCGACTTTTCCTCATCACCACAAGACTTGCTGCTACCAAGGCTTGTTGGCTCCAATCGAGTCGCCGACACCTCAGTAAGCTGCAGACGTTGTAGGACACACCGAATCCAGCTCCTGGTCATCATCAACACTGCCTGGATCACGTGGTTGAAGAGTCAAGGCACCAGTGAACGACCCGAAGCTGTCGACGACGGTGGGTATTCATCTTCCTTGCCCAGAGTCACTGCCAAGTGACTGGGAACACTGTCCCCTCTGCTTTCAGGTCTTCCTCCTTCCGAATCCAGGCTTGGATTCCAACGGACACTTCTTCTGTCGTCAAAGCCGCAAGTCTTCACTGGCTCCCATTGAAAACGACGCCGCGACCCGACACCAAAGGACACCTATGCACCTGGCTCCCCTGGGTGAGGTAACTTCAGCACTACAGTGCTCCTGTGGGTGTGGGCCCTAGAACTACTTACCCTGTAAGTGGCTTGCTTGTAGCTACCCTTGAAGTGCCCTAAAACTCCTATTTTCCCCGTGCGATTATCGCACTGGCTCGTACAGGGCTCGCGTCTGTGTTAGACACATCGCGTCCAACTCCCTTGTAACTCTATCAGTATCCGCGTCCTTCGACTCGTACTGACCGATCGGTGTGTTCGCCTCGAACACGCCAGGGACCTGTAACATTGATAACTCAATCGCATCCTCTCGCATAGACTCGAACAGGACTCGCACCAGTGTCTGAACACCGCGTCCGTCCCCTGTGGGTCTCCTACAACTACCTGGGGTGGTTCTTTGGGGTCCCTCGATTCTATGTGCTCTAGACCACGGTCTAGCCAAGATAAGATTGTGATATTTACTTGTGCTAACTTATTTTGATAAAACATTGACTTGTACATATGTTCCTGACCTCTAATCTCATAAAGAGATTAGTAGAGAGTTGTTTAGTAATAAATACATATATATTTGATATATATACCTGTGTGGTGTCTTTTCATTTGGTGATTCAAGAGATTGCGTGGTAAAACAAGCTGCTTTACATTCCTCCAAGACTTAGCCTGAAGGCTGCTCTCCACAGATATCACTAGGATAGCTTTCTATAAAGGTTGTCTTAAACCTACCTACAATAAGAGTCGAATTGGACTGGTGCAAGGTGTCCACTTTAATTAGTGAACAGCATATACCAGGCCAACTTCTCACATTGGTGGCAGCGTGTGGGATTCCAGCTTGCTATTGTTTTACCAGAAAAATCTCTATTTGAATTACTAACTGAAAACCACTATAGGTACTCAAGGTACATATAAAGTCAAGCTTAGTATCAATAAGTTCTACTGAACTTAGAGCTGTGTGCCAAGGGATAGCACACCCTTTCTACAGCTCAAGCTAGGATCAGTAGGCCACAAACTAGTGTAGGTAGTACAACACTGCACAACACTAGAATGTCCTTAAGTGATGGACCCAGTGGATCCACCCAGCTTCAGTATAAGGACATGACTTTCTTTGACTTGAAAGCCATGTGTGCTGAGAGGCACCTGAAGATAGGACAGAGTCCCTCCACACTACACCTGATAGATCTGCTGACAGCAGATGATCTTAGATTAGCTCTAGGAGCTAATGGGTCTGAATCAGGGGGTGGGTCAATTACAGTGTCTGGGTCAGATGATGAACATCAAGTTGACCAAGACTCTGTGATTGTAGGGCCAGGCCCCAAGGGGTCTGAAAAGGACAGAGGAATTCTCCCTAAGAGAACTGACACAGTGGAGGAGAGACACAGGTCCCTTTCTAGGGACTCTGACCGCTCCTATCACTCTGGCAGAGAATTTGTCCAGCAGAGGAACTCCTACTTCCCAAGAAGAGAGACCTCCTCTGAAAGACTGTGCAAACTGCTGCAGTATGAGGAAGCAAGATTTGCCCTCAAAACCAAGCAGTTGGCACTAGATAGAGAAGCCTTTGAGCTCCAGAGAGCTTCTAGAAAAGAGGGGTTAGAACCCCTGGTGGCAGCAACAGTGTCCCTAGAGGCAGAGAATATATTCCAGACCATAGGAACCTGAGCAAGGTTGTTCCTCCCTACCAGAGTGGGGATGATATCCATAAGTGGATAACTGCTATGGAGAGGGCTATGGAGAGGGCCTGTAGAGTACAACAGGTCCTCCAGAAGCAGTGGGCAGCAATCTTGTGGCTCTCCTTTTCAGATAAAGGAAGAGACAAGCTCCTCACTGTTAGAGAAGAGGATGCTGATGACTATGAAGTCCTGAAGAGTGCACTGATAGATGGGTTTGGCTTAACCACTGAGCAGTACAGGTTGAAGTTCAGAGACACCCAGAAGGCACAGACTCAGGACTGGACTGACTTTGTAGATTGTGCAACCAAGGCTCTGGAGGGTTGGCTGGTTGGCAGTAGGGTTACTGATTTCAAGGGATTGTATAATCTAATGATGAGAGAACAGATCCTTAATAATTGCCAGAACCAGTTGTTGCATCAATACCTGGTGGACTCAGATCTGACCTCTCCCCAAGAATTGGGAAAGAAGGCAGACAAGTGGGTCAGAACCAGGGTGAGGCAGAAAACCCAGAACCAAGGGGGTGACACAAAGAAGAAGGATTCTAAGGGCTCTGAGAAAGGTGGGGATAAGTCAACAGACCAGAAGTCTTCACAAGGGCCCCAAACATCTGCATCTGGTGGGGAGTCACAATCCAACCAGGGAAAAGGCCAAAAGAAGCCCTGGTGCAAATTCTGTAAACAGAAGGGGCACTGGACTTCTGACTGTAACAAGTCCAAAGACCAAACCACCACCACTCCTGCCCCTAAGGCAACTGTTCCCCCTAGTCCAGCTACTGGTGGAGGTGGTACTCAGAAGAAGGGTGTAGTAGGGTTGACCCTGGGTTCTGAAGTGGACGCTGACCTAGTCAGAGTACCCACTCAGGCAATGCTGATTTGTGATGGAGACATTGACATGTCCTTCCTAGTAAGCCCCAGTAATCTGGGCAAATACAAACAGCAGCCTGTAATAAATGGCAAACAGGCTTTGGCATTTAGGAACACAGGTGCTAGTGTCACCATGGTGGCAGAGGATCTTGTGGACCCTGGACAGATCATCCTGGGCGAAATGTACCAGGTGACCAATGCAAGCAATGTCAGGACCAACCATAGTCTGGCAGTTGTGAATTTCTCCTGGGGAGGGGTAACTGGCCTCAAGAAGGTTGTAGTCAGTGCAGACCTCCCTGTCGAATGTCTATTGGGCAATGATCTAGAGACTTCAGCCTGGTCTGAAGTAGAGTTATGGACTCATGCTGAGATGTTGGGCATCCCTGCAGAGGTATTTGCTGTGACCAGGTCACAAGCCAAGAATGCATAACACTGAACCAGCTCTGGATCCTGGAACAATGGACCAGATGCTTCCCAAGAGGAGGAGCAGTAGGGTTAAGGCAGTGCCTTCCCCTCTGTCTCAGATCACAGATTCCCCTCCCCAGGGAGGAGGAGCAGACCCTGAAGAAGGAACTGCCCCAGAGGAACTTGAGCCTGATCAGGTTGAGTTCTTGGGGGCAGGGGGCCCTTCTAGGGAAGATCTGAGTAAGGAGCAACAGTGCTGCCCCTCTCTTGAACCCCTCAGACAGCAGGCTGCTGCTGAGGCTGCTGGGAGTGCTAGAGGGTCCCATAAAGTTTATTGGGATGAGGGACTCCTATATTCTGAAGGTAGAGATCCAGCCCCTGGAGCCACCAGGAGGTTGGTAATACCTCAGAAGTTTAGGGGTTCCTCTTGACCCTAGCACATGATTTCCCTTTGGCAGGTCACTTGGGCCAAAACAAGACCTGGGACAGGCTTGTTCCACATTTTCATTGGCCACATATGTCAGAGGACACAAAGGAGTTTTGTCGCTCTTGTGTCACATGCCAAGCCAGTGGCAAGGCAGGTGGCACCACAAAGGCCCCCCTGATACAACTACCTGTGGTGGGGGTACCCTTTGAAAGGGTAGGGATTGACATTGTTGGTCCCCTTGACCCTCAAACTGCATCTGGGCACAGATTTATCCTGGTGGTAGTGGATCATGCCACCAGGTACCCAGAGGCAATTCCCTGAGGACCACCACAGCCCCTGTGGTGGCAAGAGCCCTCATTGGAGTCTTCTCCAGAGTGGGTTTCCCAAAGGAGGTCATCTCTGACAGAGGTACTAACTTCATGTCAGGATATCTGAAAGCAATGTGGAAGGAGTGTGGTGTAACTTATAAGTTCACCACTCCCTATCACCCACAGTGCAATGGTTTGGTTGAACGCTTCAACAAAACCCTTAAGGGAATGATTAAAGGACTCCCAGAGAAGCTTAGGCGGAAATGGGACCTTCTTCTTCCCTGCCTGTTGTTTGCCTACAGAGAGGTTCCACAGAAGGGGGTTGGTTACAGCCCATTTGAGCTTCTGTTTGGGCATCCGGTAAGAGGTCCATTGTGTTTGGTCAAAGAGGGCTGGGAGTTACCTCTCAAGCCCCCAAACAGGATGTGATGGACTATGTACTTGGTCTCCGCTCCAGGATGGCTGAATACATGAAAAAGGCAACCAAAAACCTGGAGGCCAGCCAAGAATTACAAAAAGCTTGGCATGACCAAAAGGCTGTGCTGACTGTGTACCAGCCAGGACAGAAAGTGTGGGTGTTGGAGCCTGTGGCCCAAGCAGCCCTCCAAGACAAGTGGAGTGGCCCCCATACAATAGTTGAACAAAAGGGAGAAGTCACCTATCTGGTGAATCTTGGAACTCCCAGGAACCCCCTGAGGGTGCTCCATGTCAACAGATTGAAACCATATGTTGACAGGGCTGACATGGGCTTGCTCATGGCAACTGATGAGGACCAGGAGGAGGAGAGTGACCCTCTCCCTGACCTTCTCTCACAGAACCCTGATGATGGGGCAGTAGATGGTGTTGCTTTGGCAAGCAGCCTCACTGACCATCAGCAAACTGAGTGCAGACAGGTTCTGCAACAGTACAGACATATGTTTAGCCTGACCCCTAGTCAGACTACCTGGTGCACCCATGAGGTGGACACTGGAGACAGTCTGCCTGTCAAGAGTCAAATCTACAGGCAACCTGACCATGTCAGGGACTGTATCAGGACTGAAGTCCAGAAAATGTTGGAGTTAGGTGTGATTGAGCCTTCAGATAGCCCATGGGCTAGCCCACTAGTCCTAGTACCCAAGCCTCATACCCAGGGTGGTAAGAAAGAAATGAGGTTTTGTGTAGACTACAGAGGCCTCAATGCAGTCACTAGGACTGATGCCTATCCCATACCAAGGGCAGATGAGCTGATTGATACTTTGGCCTCAGCCAAGTATCTAAGTACATTTGACCTAACAGCTGGCTACTGGCAGATCAGATTAGCAGATGATGCAAAAGCCAAAACAGCATTTTCGACCCCTGGTGGGCACTACCACTTTGTGGTGATGCCCTTTGGATTGAAAAATGCACCTGCCACTTTTCAGAGGTTGGTGAATAAAGTTCTGGCAGGGATGGAAACTTATTGCTCAGCTTATCTAGATGATATTGCTGTCTTTAGTTCCTCCTGGCAGGATCACCTGGTCCACCTCAGAAATGTTTTGGAGGCCCTGCAGAAAGCAGGCCTCACTATCAAGGCCACTAAGTGCCAGATAGGGCAGAGTCAGGTTGTATACCTGGGCCACCTTGTGGGTGGAGGCCAGGTTCAGCCCTTGCAGAGTAAAATCCAAACCATAATGGAATGGGTTGCTCCAACCACCCAGACACAGGTGAGAGCCTTCTTAGGCCTGACTGGGTACTATAGGAGGTTTGTGAAGGGATATGGATCTATAGTGACCCCCTTGAATGATCTGACCTCAAAGAAAATGCCAAAAAAAGTTCAGTGGACAGCTAGCTGTCAGAAGGCATTTGAGGGCCTAAAGCAGGCCATGTGCACTGCCCCCATCTTACAGAGTCCAGACTACACCAAAAAGTTCATTGTCCAAACAGATGCTTCTGAGCTGGGTGTGGGAGCTGTACTGTCCCAAATGAATGATGAAGGTCAAGATCAGCCAGTAGCTTTCATTAGCAGAAGGCTGACCCCTAGAGAGAAACGTTGGTCAGCTATAGAGAGGGAGGCCTTTGCTGTGGTATGGGCCCTGAAGACGCTGAGGTCATACTTGTTTGGCACTCACTTCATAGTTCAGACCGACCACAAGCCCCTCCTATGGCTTAAACAAATGAAAGGAGAAAACCCAAAACTTTTGAGGTGGTCCATTTCCCTACAGGGGATGGACTATACAGTGGAGCATAGACCTGGGACCCAACATGCCAATGCAGATGTACTCTCAAGGTATTTCCACTTAGAGCATGAAGACTTAACTGGTCAAGGTTAGTTTAGTGTCCCTGCGTTTGGGGGGGGGTTGTGTAGGAGAGTAGGATCTGCCTCTTATGTTGCCCCCACTTTTTTCTGATGTTTACACTGGTTTCTGGCTATAGTCGGGCTGGGTCCCTGCTAATCCGGGCCCCAGCCTCTCTGTTCTCTCTAAACGACTTGGAGTGCACTCTAGGTGCACTAGTGATTGGATACTGTGGTACCTTATGAGTCCCTAGTATATGGTACCTTAGGTGCCAAGGGCATAGGTACTTCACAGGCCTACCAGGGGCTGAAGCATGTATTATGCCACCCCTGGGAAGCAGACTAAATCTGACACCACAGGTCTGCTACTGCAGCCTGGGCAAGGTGGTGCATGCACCCCTTACTGTGGTATGGGCTACCTATACCACTACATACCTACACACATACAAACCTATAAGTCACTCCTATGGCAGGCCTTATCAATCCTGAAGGCAGAGTGCTTGGTTCTTATGTGAGAGGGTGGCCCTGCATGAGCAGAGCCCCTCTGCAGCATTCGGAGACCCCTCTCTGATGCTGTTTGTAGTGCAGCCTGACCATATACTCTTAAGCGCATTATAACCTCGCGTTAAATGCTAACTTTGGGATGGCTGCACGGAAACATGTCGTGTTTGGTGTCAAATATCTTGGAATACTACCCCCCCCGCCAGTTCTGGCGGCGGGGGTAGCATTCCACCCTTCTAGAGGGATAGACATGTACCTGCTGTGGAAACGCTGTAGAATCCTGAAGAGCCCTGGCATCACAAAATGGATGCCACCAGTCACAGACACTGGGCTGCCCTCCTGCTGATGACCGAAACTCGCAGTGGAGGAAGCCCAACAATAGGTATCCTGTCACAGGAGGGTGTGACCACCTTCCAGACAGGGTTTAGTGTATTGGGACTGGGTGGGTGCACTCCTAGAGTGCTTTGAAGTCCTGCACTGGGGGAGCAGAAGGCTCCTCTGTGCATATGCCAGTTCAAACCAGCTCAGGGGCTACCTGCCCCTGCTCTGGCGTGAAACTGGACAAAGGGAAGTGGGTGTAGCCACCCTCTCCCCTGACCCTCCCATAGGTGGGGTCATAGAGCTAGTTCCTCCCTTCTTTTTAGTATAAGAGGGGGAACCTGTGCATTGCAACCCAGATCTCCCTGGATGACGCTCTTAAGAAGAATCCTGGACCTTCGACGTTCCACTACTTCTGGAAGACTGAAGAATCTCCCTTGGAGTCAAGGAGTGACTCCCCTGCTTGGCAGGCACCAAAAACTACAACTACGGTCGCAAACTACACCGCTCCCGCCGGAGCCCGAAGTCCCTGCAGCACAGGAAGAGAATTTCCTGACTTCTCCAAGGCCATCGTGAGTCCCCAGTGAAGCTGAGGCAAGTGGACCCCACGAGCGACGAGGAACCGCAGCCCCTGGGTACCGTGCACTATTGTCGAGTGCAACCCCTTCACGACATTCTACGAACTTGTGCTTTGGACCACGTGTGGTCCCAGCCTCTTGTAGAGATCTCTCCCGAATTCAGAGGCCTATACCGTCCCGAGTGACCGTGGGCCCCTGTTGAGTGGATCCTCCCGAGGCGTCTTCGCGATCCCTTGCCAGCCGGCTTGTGGGTCCCCAGAAAACTTTCCAACGAAACCAAAGGGCTCCCCTGGTTGCTCCAGGCCTGCCCTGACCTACCTTTGCTGGGTAAGTCCCCCAGACCTTGCTGGTCTGCACCATCGACTTTTCCTCATCACCACGAGACTTGCTGCTACCAAGGCTTGTTGGCTCCAATCGAGTCGCTGACACCTCAGTAAGCTGCAGACGTCATGGTACACACCGAATCCAGCTCCTGGTCATCATCGACGCTGCCTGGACCATGTGGTCGAAGAGTCAAGGCACCAGTGAACGACCCGAAGCTGTCGACGACGGTGGGCATTCATCTTCCTTGCCCAGAGTCACTGCCAAGTGACTGTGAACACTGTCCCCTCTGCTTTCAGGTCTTCCTCCTTCCGAATCCAGGCTTGGATTCCAACGGACACTTCTTCTGTCGTCACAAGCCGCAAGTCTTCACTGGCTCCCATTGAAAACGACGCCGCGACCCGACACCAAAGGACACCTATGCACCTGGCTCCCCTGGGTGAGGTAACTTCAGCACTACAGTGCTCCTGTGGGTGTGGGCCCTAGAACTACTTACCCTGTAAGTGGCTTGCTTGTAGCTACCCTTGAAGTGCCCTAAAACTCCTATTTTCCCCGTGCGATTATCGCACTGGCTCGTACAGGGCTCGCGTCTGTGTTAGACACATCGCGTCCAACTCCCTTGTAACTCTATCAGTATCCGCGTCCTTTGACTCGTACTGACCGATCGGTGTGTTTGCCTCGAACACGCCAGGGACCTGTAACATTGATAACTCAATCGCATCCTCTCGCATAGACTCGTACAGGACTCGCACCAGTGTCTGAACACCGCGTCCGTCCCCTGTGGGTCTCCTACAACTACCTGGGGTGGTTCTTTGGGGTCCCTCGATTCTATGTGCTCTAGACCACGGTCTAGCCAAGATAAGATTGTGATATTTACTTGTGCTAACTTATTTTGATAAAACATTGACTTGTACATATGTTCCTGACCTCTAATCTCATAAAGAGATTAGTAGAGAGTTGTTTAGTAATAAATACATATATATTTGATATATATACCTGTGTGGTGTCTTTTCGTTTGGTGATTCAAGAGATTGCGTGGTAAAACAAGCTGCTTTACATTCCTCCAAGACTTAGCCTGAAGGCTGCTCTCCACAGCTACCACTAGGATAGCTTTCTATAAAGGTTGTCTTAAACCTACCTACAATAAGAGTCAAATTGGACTGGTGCAAGGTGTCCACTTTAATTAGTGAACAGCATATACCAGGCCAACTTCTCACATGGAGTGAGCTAAAGAATGATGATGGATTAAACCCAGATCAGTTGACTGGGGGTGAGTGCTTGCAATGTTCAACATTCCGTCCATCATCCCCTTTGGTTTTGCTATGTTCGCCCCTAAGTTGGCAGGGTATGCCCAGACGTGGGTCCCTTGCTCACTTTGCCACTGGATTCAAGATAGCCTGGCTGATGACGGCTGTAAGCCAGAAACCGGTCCCAGGATGCTTGTTTCCGGTCCAGGGAAGACATGGCTTGGCAGTTCGGGCTGGACTGTTCCCATGAGGCACAGGGTCAGACTGATTTGTATATGGCCATGTCTGAACTGGGGTGGCGGAGTGAGCTAAAGAATGATGATGGATTAAACCCAGATCAGTTGACTGGGGGTGAGTGCTTGCAATGTTCAACATTCCGTCCATCATCCCCTTTGGTTTTGCTATGTTCGCCCTAAGTTGGCAGGGTATGCCCAGACGTGGGTCCCTTGCTCACTTTGCCACTGGATTCAAGATAGCCTGGCTGATGACGGCTGTAAGCCAGAAACCGGTCCCAGGATGCTTGTTTCCGGTCCAGGGAAGACATGGCTTGGCAGTTCGGGCTGGACTGTTCCCACGAGGCACAGGGTCAGACTGATTTGCATATGGCATGTCTGAACTGGGGTGGCGGAGTGAGCTAAAGAATGATGATGGATTAAACCCAGATCAGTTGACTGGGGGTGAGTGCTTGCAATGTTCAACACTCCGTCCATCATCCCCTTTGGTTTTGCTATGTTCGCCCTAAGTTGGCAGGGTATGCCCAGACGTGGGTCCCTTGCTCACTTTGCCACTGGATTCAAGATAGCCTGGCTGATGATGGCTGTAAGCCAGAAACCGGTCCCAGGATGCTTGTTTCCGGTCCAGGGAAGACATGGCTTGGCAGTTCGGGCTGGACTGTTCCCATGAGGCACAGGGTCAGACTGATTTGCATATGGCCATGTCTGAACTGGGGTGGCGGAGTGAGCTAAAGAATGATGATGGATTAAACCCAGATCAGTTGACTGGGGGTGAGTGCTTGCAATGTTCAACACTCCGTCCATCATCCCCTTTGGTTTTGATACATAGTCAAAACAGCCTTTTGGTCATGCCAGGCTTTTTGTAATTCCTGGCTAGCCTCAAGGTTTTTAGATGCCTTCTTCATGTACTCAGCCATCCTGGAGCGGAGACCAAGTACATAGTCCACTATGTCCTGTTTAGGGGGTTTGAGAGGTAACTCCCATCCCTCCTTAACCAAATACAATGGACCCCTAACTGGATGTCCAAACAGAAGTTCAAAAGGGCTGTAGCCAACCCCCTTCTGTGGAACCTCTCTGTAGGCAAAGAGAAGGCAGGGCAAAAGGACATCCCATTTTCGCCTAAGCTTTTCTGGGAGACCTTTGATCATGCCCTTCAGGGTTATGTTGAATCTCTCAACTAACCCATTGCATTGTGGGTGATAGGGTGTGGTGAACTTGTAGTTCACTCCACACTCCTTCCACATAGCAGTCAGATAACCAGACATAAAGTTTGTAACTCTGTCTGATAAGACCTCCTTAGGGAAACCCACTCGGGAAAAGATTCCCAGGAGGGCCCTAGCCACCACAGGAGCTGTGGTGGTCCTAAGGGGTGTTGCTTCTGGAAACCTAGTGGCATGGTCCACCACCACTAGTATGAATCTGTGCCCAGATGCAGTTGGAGGGTCAAGTGGACCAACAATGTCAATCCCTACCCTCTCAAGGGGAACCCCCACCACAGGTAGTGGTATCAGGGGGGCCTTTGTAGTACCACCTGCCTTACCACTGGCTTGGCAAGTAGTACAGGAGCGATAAACCTCCTTTGAGTCCTCTGACATATGAGGCCAGTGAAAGTGAGGGACAAGCCTGTCCCAGGTCTTACTTTGGCCTAAGTGTCCTGCTAATGGGATGTCATGTGCCAGTGTTAATAGGAAGCCTCTAAACTTCAAAGGTATAACCAACCTCCTGGTAGCACCAGGCTTGTGGTCTCTACCCTCTGAATATAGAAGTCCATTATCCCAATAGATCCTGTGGGATCCACTGGCACTCCCAGCAGCCTCAGCAGCAGCCTGCTGTCTGAGGGGTTCAAGAGAGGGGCAGCTCAGCTGCTCCTGACTCAGATCTGCCCTGGAAGGGCCCCCTGTCCCCCTGGAAGGGCCCCCTGTCCCCTGTCAGGCTCAAGTTCCTCTGAGACAGTACCTTCACAGGGACTGGGTTCATCTCCCTCAAGAGACTGACCCTCACTCTGAGGCAGGGGGAAATACACTGCCTACCCCTACTGCTCCTTCTCTTGGAAGGCACCTGGTCCATTATTCCAGGATCCAGGGCCTGTTCAGTGGAAGACATGTTTGCCTGTGACCTAGTCACTGCAAACACATCTGCAGAGATGCCCAACATTGCTGCATGTGTCCTGAGTTCCACTTTAGCCCAAGCTGAAGTCTCCAAATCATTGCCCAACAAGCATTCCACAGGGAGGTCTGAGCTAACCACAACCTTCTTAGGGCCAGTTACCCCTCCCCAGCTTAAATTAACAACTGCCAAGGAATGGTCTGTCCTGACATTGTTAGCATTGGTCACTTGGTACATCTCACCAAGTATGATCTGGTCAGGGCCCACAAGATCTTTTGTCACCATTGTGACACTTGCTCCTGTGTCCCTATATGCCATGGCCTCCTTTCCATTTATCAAAGGCTGTTGTCTGTACTTGCCCAGGTTACTGGGACTGAAAATAAGGAGGCAATATCCATGCCTCCATCACAGATCAACACAGACTGAGTTGGAATTCTGGCTAGGCCAGAATCCATCTCAGATCCCAGGGTTAACCCTACTACTCCCTTGTTCCCAGTACCACCACTTGGAGCTGAACTAGGAGGAACAGTTGCCTTAGGGGCAGTGGTGGTGGTAGGAGGATCCTTGGCCTTTGGACAATTGGCATCTCTTGTCCAATGGGTTTTCTCCTTACACAGGAAGCATCAAGGTTTCTTTTTGCCTTTTCCCTTATTAGATTGTGACTCCCCCCAAAAGATGCAGGTTTTTGGGGCCCTTGTGAAGACTTCTGGTATTTACCCTTTTCCCCACCTTTATCAGGAGTTTTAGCATCATGCTTCTTTTGGTCACCACCTTGGTTCTGAGCTTTCTGCTTCACCCTGGTTCTGACCCACTTATCTGCCTTCTTTCCCAATTCTTGGGGAGAAGTCAGATCAGAATCAACCAGGTACTGATGCAACAACTGATTTTGGCAATTATTAATGATCTGCTCCCTCATAATTAAGTTGTACAATCCCTTAAAATCATTCACCTTACTGCCAAGTAACCAGCCTTCCAGAGCCTTAGTAGCACAATCTACAAAGTCTACCCAGTCCTGAGTCTGTGTCTTCTGGGTGTCTCTGAACTTAATCCTGTACTGTTCAGTGGTTAAGCCAAACCCATCAATGAGAGCACTCTTCAGGACTGAATAATTGTCACCATCCTCTTCTCTAACAGTGAAGAGCTTATCTCTACCTTTGTCAGCAAAGGAGAGCCACAAGATAGCTGCCCACTGCTCTTGAGGGACCCTCTGTACCTTACAAGCCCTCTCCAAAGCAGTTATCCATTTGTGGATGTCATCCCCCTCTGGTAGGGAGGGACTATCTTGTTCAGGTTCCTATGATCATGGGGGTACTCCCTAACCCTAGGAACACTGTTGCTGCCACCATGGGACTCTAGTCCCATTCTCTTTCTGGCCTTCTGGAGCTCTAGGGATTCCCTGTCTAATGCCAATTGTTCTTGCTGGAGCCTAAACTTAGCTTTCTCCAGCTGAAAATATTGACATTGCCTCTCATAAGAATTGCTTCTTTTCTGAGATATTACAGTTCCTGCAGAAGTATCAGAATGTTGAGATTCTACAGAGGGAGACCTAGGTCTCCAAGGTGTACTCTGTACTCTACCAGGAGGAACAAAGAGGGGGCCCTCAAGGCCTTCTCCATCCTCCTCCTGATCGTCCAGGTTAGAATCATTTTGATTCTCCTGGTCAGGGTTTGATTCTAGGTCGAAGCGGGGGAGCCCACCTGACCTGTCCTCACTCCCTGCCCCACCCACTCTATCTACCTCATCTGACCCTGGGGTCTTTCTGAGATCATCCAAGAGTAACACCTCAATGAGACGTTGGGTGTTTGCATTTCTCCCTGTCCTTATCTTTCTAGCTACACACAGGAGTTTCAATTCCTGAAACCCATACCCATTGTACTTGGAAGGAAGAGAGCCTTTGGCCTCCCCTTGTAAAGACATACTAAGTGTGGTGTGGTGTGGTGTATGCACCTACCTAACCTAGTGGGAACTAAACTCTCTTAGGTTGGAGAAAGGGTGTGCTAGACCCTTAACTTACCCAACCCTAAGTTCAGTAGTACTTACTTATTCTAAACTAAGTATTATATGTGCCTAATACTTTAATGGTTTTCAGTTAATCACTCAATGAGATTTATCTGGTAAAACAATGCAGGCTTGAATCCCAATCGCTGCACACCAATGTGAGAAGTTGGCCTGGTATATGCTGTCCACTAATTAAAGTGGGCACCTTGCACCAGTCCAAACGACCCTTATGATGTTCAAGGTCAAAGATAACCTTTAGAAAGCTATCCTACTGGTAGCTGTGGAGAGCAGCCTTCAGGCTTAGTCTTGAAGGAATGTAAAGCAGCTTGTTTTACCAGAATATCACCTCCTGAATGGTTAAATGAAAGGAGAACCGCAAAGTGTTTTTATAAAAAATATGTATTTATTAATAACACTCTCTACTATCCTCTACACGAGGCTAGAATACAAAGCACACAATACGAAATCAATAGAACATACGTAAGTAGCACAATACACAGCGGGCTCCAGGGGCAGACCGAACCATATACTAAAAAAATGGTATAACAATCACGACTTCAATAGACACAGTGCCTAGAGCACGTAGAATTGCTGGGACCCAAAGGAACCGCCCAAGATAGTGACACAGGGAGCCCACGGAGGACGGGTGCTGTGAGGAAACACGACCGCGTGCTCCGTACAACTCTATGGGAAAGTCGCGGTTGGAAATTTACAGCTTAAGGACACTTCTCAGAGGACTTCAATCAAATCCCTTGGAACTTAAGAGGTTCTAGAGCCAACCCACCAGTGAGTACCGGAGTACCCGTGTTACCTATCCCAGAGGAGACGGGTGCATAGGGTTCAAGTGGTGTCGGAAACCGCCATCGTTTTCAATGGAGGACTTGGAAGAAGTGCTGCTGCCGTGAAGGTGAAAAGTGTCCGGTGGAACCCAAGCCTGGGTTCTTTATGGAAGGAACCTGAAAGCAGAGGGGACAGAGTCTGGGTCACTTCAGGTGACCCGGGGCTCGGTAGTCGAATGCCCACCGATGTCGGATGCTTCAGGGATGATGAGGGGTTGCTTGACTCTTCAGCCACGAGGTCCCAGAGACGTCGACGATGACCAGGAGCTGGATACGAGCTGTCCCACGAAGGATGTCAAGTGCTGAGGGGTCGGTGTCCGGCTGGAGCACCAGCAAGCCTTGGCAACAGCAACCCACGCAGGAAAAGCAAACAGCTTACGGTGTGGACCAGCAAGGTCCAGGGTACTCTCCAAGCAATGGACAGTCAGGGCACGTCTGGAGCAACTAGGAAAGCCCAAGAACAAACAAAGTGACCCACAGGCCAACTGACCAGGGATCGCGAGGAGACCTCAAGCAGAGTTACGAAGTACCAGCCCACGGAGCACTCGGTGCGAGGAGGCCAGAGATCTTCGGTGGAAATACTGCTCGGGGTTGGGACTACTCAGAGTCCAATGCACAAGCTTGGGAATCAACAACAAGCATATGCACTTGCAAATGGACGCGGTGCACAGGGGTTCGGGTACTGCAGTCCCCGCGAGGGATTCAGGCCTCAGACTTGCTGGAAGGGCCGATCGACCTCAGGGACCTTCAGAAACCCACCTCCTGTGTTGCAGAAAGCTTTGGAGTCCTCAGGAGCTCGGGAGCAGCAAACTGGTCAGATGCGCTTAGGTGCCTGCTAGTGCAGGGGAGTAACTCCTTTACTCCAAGGGAGATTCTTCAGTCATCCAGCATGGTGCAGACCATCGAAGTACTTGGTATCTTCTTCGCAGAATCTTGTCCAGGTAAAATCTGAAGAGCTAGGGTTAGGTAAGCTCTCTTATACCCAAGGAAAAGGCAGGACAGATTCAAGGGTCCCTCCTATGGGAGGGGCAGGACAGAGGGGTGGCTACACCCATGTCCTTTGTCCAGTTTCGCACCAGAGCAGGAGCCAACGGCTCCCAGAACTGGTTCTAGCTGGACTATGCACAGGGACACCAAATGTGCCCCCATTGCAGACTTTCTGGCACTCTCAGAGTGCACCCACCCAGCCCCAATACACTAAAGCCTGTCTGGGAGGTGGTCACACCTCCCTGCGACAGGATACCTATTGTCATGCCTTCTGCTGCTCGAGCTTGGCTCAGCAGCAGGAGGGCAGACGCGTGTCTGTGACTGGCAGCATCCATTTTGTGCTGCCATGGTAGAGAAAGCTGGTACCGGAGAGACCAGTGACCCACTGAAGCTTACTCCAGCAGGGAGGAATTATACCTCCCACACCAGTACTGGTGTGGAGGTAAGATTCCAAGGTGTTTGACACCAAACAAGACATATTTCCGTGCAGCCGTTTTAAAGATAGCATTTACCGCAAGGTTATAATGCACCTTTATCTATATGTCCAGCTGCACCGCATACAACCCGGGAGAATGGTCTCCAAAGGCTGCAGAGGGGCACCCTCTCACGTAAAACCCAGCACCCTGCCTTCAGGATTGATGAGGCCTGCCATAGGGGTGACTGATAGGTTTTAAGTGTAGTGGTATGTCTAGATATAGGGAACCTATATCTAAGTAAGAGGTGCATGCACCATCTTACACAGGTTGCAGTAGCAGACCTGTAGTGTCATTTTGAATGGCCTCTCATGAGTGGCACAATACATGCTGCAGCCCATGGGAGGCCTCTGGGGTACCTATGCCCTGGGTACATGGGTACCATATACTAGGGACTTACAAGGGTACCTCAGTATCCAATCTGAAGTGTACCTAAGGTACACACATTGCAATTTAAGGGAGAAAGCAGATAGACTGGGGTCCTGGATAGCAGGATCCCAGTCAGACTAGTCCAAAAACAGTGAGACATCAGCAAAAAGTGGGGGTAACCATAAGAAGCAGATCCTACTTTCCTACACTTGGGAAGAACTCTTGCGAGACTCTCGCAACAGAATTTCAAACTCATCCAATAGCATACTCCTTTACAAAACTGACACTCTTTAACCAATCATTCTTTCATGCTATAACTCCCTTTTTTGGGGGACAGTGACATAGCTGGACTCTTGCAAGAGTGCAAGCACCCAAACAACTGCCTCCACCCATATATTTGTCTGACTCCCGCACAAGTCTTGCGAACGAATAAACCTAATATAAAAAAGGCTGTAAACTGAGGACCGATTCTTAACTCAGATCTCCACACAATGAGAGAGGCTTGCATTCTAGGATATGTGAAAAGAGTGGCCTCTCTTCTTACACCTCTCCCCAGATTCACATACATACGGACTGGAGTGAGGGGACGCACTTGCCTCTCCACTGACAACCCACTCTTGGATAACAGGTGTGTGTAGTAGAGTGTGACCTCCCTGCTGGGACCTATCCCCCAGCATGAAATGCATGCGCAGTATGGTGTGAGGAGAAGGTGACCCCTCCACTGCGATCTCTCCCCTCTGCAACATGTGTGAGTAGTGGGCTGTGAAGAGAGACTAGGCTCTCTTCTGACACAGCTTCCCAGGATGACAAGTGTGTGTAGTTGGGTGTGAGGAACGATAAGTGTGTGTGGTAGGTTGTTGCCTCCTGAGTCCTCTCTCTTGGATGACAATATGTGTAAAAGGGTATGGGAGTTCTGACTTCTGCGCTGAGACCTCTCAGTTGCCAGTGTGAGGAGGGACTGCCCTCTCCGCTGATACCTATCCCCAATCATCAGATGTGCGTGGTATGATGTACAGAGGTACTGGCTTCTCCGCTAACAGCCCTCACCAGGATGACAAGTATGTTTTGTCATGTTATAGAGAACTTCTAAATCATAGCGTTCATCATAAGGTCTCTTGGCACTGAGGTAGTAAAGGCAACAGCTTATCCGAGTTAGCCATAAGCTTTTTGAAACAAACAGGTTTTTAATATTTTTCTAAAACTCACATAATTGGATGAGGATCTGATCTCAGGAGGGAGAGCGTTCCAGGTGAGGGGAGCCAATATGGAACATCTGACCGCTCCTAGCCTTTTCTTTTTGCTTCTTGACACCATAAGTAAATTGTGGTCAGCCGACCTAAGGTGGCAATTGGGGGGGGTGTAGTGCTGAATTATGGGGGACATAAAGGCAGGACTTTTGCCTTGAAGAGCCTTAAAAATAATGCAGGCTGTTTTACAAACTGTCCTCTAAGCTACTGGAAGTTATTGGAGCTTTTTCATCAATAGCTTAGTGTGTGTTGCGAGCCACTCACCTGAAAACCAGGCAGGTCCAATTGAGCTACGTTATTTGCCGAATCACAGTGAAAACTATAGGGGCAGCAATGAAGAACACCGCTCCCTCGGGAGCTCCCAATGGAAAGGGGGGTTGGGATGAGAAAAAGAGAAATGCCAGCTTCTTCAAGGATGTGGAGCCTTTGCATCGGAACTGGTGGGGGTAAGGTCGGGGTAGCGTCTTGGCTCTGGGTTCTGGATCACCAGATTCTGAGTATATGTCGAGGAACGCTTATTCCAGAATGCTTGTCTAAGAACAGCTTCTTAGATCCATTGGTGAATGTGGCAAACAACAGGAGATCATAACAAGTCTTTTAGAATTCGCAATTCCTACATTTGTTCCAAAGTTCACTTTGTAGAGATTCTGCTATTACAAGAAATACGGCTTTCCAAAGTTCAAATTTACCGATATTGAAGGCAATGTCTCTTGCAAATTCCAGAAGCAACCACGTTCCCTAGTCTCAATGTGCACTTTCTTAATGGCGCTGCTAATAGAGGAAATATGTCTTTCCACTGGTCAAATGCACTGAGAGTGAAGGCAATGTCTCTCTGTAGATAACATAAGCAATCAAGTGCCTTAAAACACAACACTTCCAGTCTCTGTGCTAATGCAAAACAAGGATTTGTTTTACCTGTTTCTGATCTGCAGTATACTGTCTGTCTATGCGACCGAACCGAGAGTCACTTGTAAATGTGTAGCTCTCTTTTCTGGTGCTCTTCTATTACAGGAACTTCAGGATCTCACAACCTTGCAGAAGAGAGCCGAGCACAACCAACTCTTGAGGCTGCTGAGGCTGTGGAGGGAGGGCAAATGCTGGGGAAGAAGAGCGGAGCTGAAGGGTGAAGAGCTGTCGGTGGAGAGATGCCAACGCTGGAATCAGGTAAGAAGGCGCTGCCCTGTAACGAAGCCAAGCACTGACCTCCTGACAGCGCGTCTTTAAATAACCACTGAAGGTGCTGCCCTGTAACGAGGCCAAGCACTGATCTCCTGACAGCACGTCTTTAAATAACCACTGAAGGTGCTGCACTGTAACAAAGCCAAGCACTGATCTCCTGACAGCGCGTCTTTAAATAACCACTGAAGGTGCTGCACTGTAACGAAGAAAGCACTGATCTCCTGACAGCGCGTCTTTAAATAAGCACGGAAGGTGCTGCACTGTAACGAAGCCAAGCACTGATCTCCTGACAGCGCGTCTTTAAATAACTACTGAAGGTGCTGCCCTGTAACGAGGCCAAGCACTGCACTGACCTCCTGACAGCGCCTCTTTAAATAACCACTGAAGGTGCTGCCCGGTAACGAGGCCAAGCACTGACCTCCTGACAACTCGTCTTTAAATAACCACTGAAGGTGCTGCACTGTAACGAAGCCAAGCACTGACCTCCTGACAGCGCGTCTTTAAATAACCACTGAAGGTGCTGCCCTGTAACGAGGCCAAGCACTGATCTCCTGACAGCGCGTCTTTAAATAAGCACGGAAGGTGCTGCCCTGTAACGAAGCCAAGCACTGATCTCCTGACAGCGCGTCTTTAAATAACCACTGAAGGTGCTGCCCTGTAACGAGGCCAAGCACTGATCTCCTGACAGTGCATCTTTAAATAAGCACGGAAGGTGCTGCCCTGTAACGAAGCCAAGCACTGATCTCCTGACAGCGCGTCTTTAAATAACCACTGAAGGTGCTGCACTGTAACGAAGCCAAGCACTGATCTCCTGACAGCGCGTCTTTAAATAAGCACTGAAGGTGCTGCACTGTAACGAAGCCAAGCACTGATCTCCTGACAGCGCGTCTTTAAATAAGCACGGAAGGTGCTGCCCTGTAACGAGGCCAAGCACTGATCTCCTGACAGCGCGTCTTTAAATAACCACTGAAGGTGCTGCACTGTAACGAAGCCAAGCACTGATCTCCTTACAGCGCGTCTTTAAATAACCACTGAAGGTGTTGCACTGTAACGAAGCCAAGCACTAATCTCCTGACAGCGCGTCTTTAAATAAGCACGGAAGGTGCTGCACTGTAACGAAGCCAAGCATTGATCTCCTGACAGCACGTTTTTAAATAACCACGGAAGGTGCTGCACTGTAACGAGGCCAAGCACTGATCTCCTGACAGCGCGTCTTTAAATAACCACTGAAGGTGCTGCCCTGTAACGAGGCCAAGCACTGATCTCCTGACAGCGCGTCTTTAAATAAGCACAGAAGGTGCTGCCCTGTAACGAAGCCAAGCACTGATCTCCTGACAGCGCGTCTTTAAATAACCACTGAAGGTGCTGCCCTGTAACGAGGCCAAGCACTGATCTCCTGACAGCGCATCTTTAAATAAGCACGGAAGGTGCTGCCCTGTAACAAAGCCAAGCACTGATCTCCTGACAGCGCGTCTTTAAGTAAGCACAGAAGGTGCTGCCCTGTAACGAGGCCAAGCACTGATCTCCTGACAGCGCGTCTTTAAATAACCACTGAAGGCGCTGCACTGTAACGAAGCCAAGCACTGATCTCCTGACAGCGCGTCTTTAAATAAGCACGGAAGGTGCTACACTGTAACGAAGCCAAGCACTGATCTCCTGACAGCGCGTCTTTAAATAACCACTGAAGGTGCTGCACTGTAACGAAGCCAAGCACTGATCTCCTGACAGCGCATCTTTAAATAAGCACTGAAGGTGCTGCACTGTAACGAAGCCAAGCACTGATCTCCTGACAGCGCGTCTTTAAATAAGCACGGAAGGTGCTGCACTGTAACGAAGCCAAGCATTGATCTCCTGACAGCACGTCTTTAAATAACCACGGAAGGTGCTGCACTGTAACGAGGCCAAGCACTGATCTCCTGACAGCACGTCTTTAAATAACCACTGAAGGTGCTGCACTGTAACGAAGCCAAGCACTGATCTCCTGACAGCGCGTCTTTAAATAAGCACGGAAGGTGCTGCCCTTTAACGAGGCCAAACACTGATCTCCTGACAGCGCATCTTTAAATAACCACTGAAGGTGCTGCACTGTAATGAAGCCAAGCACTGATCTCCTGACAGCGCGTCTTTAAATAACCACTGAAGGTGCTGGACTGTAACGAAGCCAAGCACTGATCTCCTGGCAGCGCGTCTTTAAATAAGCACGGAAGGTGCTGCACTGTAACGAAGCCAAGCACTGAACTCCTGACAGCGCGTCTTTAAATAACCACTGAAGGTGCTGCCCTGTAACGAGGCCAAGCACTGATCTCCTGACAGCGCATCTTTAAATAAGCACGGAAGGTGCTGCCCTGTAATGAAGCCAAGCACTGACCTCCTGACAGCGCGTCTTTAAATAACCACTGAAGGTGCTGCACTGTAACAAAGCCAAGCACTGATCTCCTGACAGCGCGTCTTTAAATAACCACTGAAGGTGCTGCACTGTAACGAAGCCAAGCACTGATCTCCTGACAGCGCGTCTTTAAATAAGCACAGAAGGTGCTGCACTGTAACGAGGCCAAGCACTGATCTCCTGACAGCGCGTCTTTAAATAAGCACGGAAGGTGCTGCCCTTTAACGAGGCCAAGCACTGATCTCCTGACAGCGCGTCTTTATATAACCACTGAAGGTGCTGCACTGTAACGAAGCCAAGCACTGATCTCCTGACAGCGCATCTTTAAATAACCACTGAAGGTGCTGGACTGTAACGAAGCCAAGCACTGATCTCCTGAAAGCGCGTTTTTAAATAAGCACGGAAGGTGCTGCACTGTAACGAAGCCAAGCACTGATCTCCTGACAGCGCGTCTTTAAATAACCACTGAAGGTGCTGCCCTGTAACGAGGCCAAGCACTGATCTCCTGACAGCGTATCTTTAAATAAGCACGGAAGGTGCTGCCCTGTAACGAAGCCAAGCACTGACCTCCTGACAGCGCGTCTTTAAATAACCACTGACGGTGCTGCACTGTAACGAAGCCAAGCACTGATCTCCTGACAGCGCGTCTTTAAATAAGCACGGAAGGTGCTGCACCGTAACGAGGCCAAGCACTGATCTCCTGACAGCGCGTCTTTAAATAACCACTGAAGGTGCTGCCCTGTAACGAGGCCAAGCACTGATCTCCTGACAGCGCATCTTTAAATAACCACTGAAGGTGCTGCACTGTAACGAAGCCAAGCACTGACCTCCTGACAGCGCGTCTTTAAATAACCACTGAAGCACGCTGAAAAGCATGTGCGCGTGTCCTGAGGTTTAACACGTTGAGGTTATTAACATGATTGGCCTCATTCTAACATTATTAACATAATGGCACATGTTCAGAATAATACGGGAGCAGATGGGATAAAGGAGTGCCCAGGTAACAGTTATGCAAATGCATCATTAGGGAAATGAGACCTGTCGTTCCGTTTGCCAGTTTACACGAGTCTGTAATCAGGCAAATGAAGTGCTGCATGTTGCTCACATGCACAATCTACCTGTCAACAAGCATTGGTATATACACAGTCTATCTGCCAACAAGCATTGGTGCATTCAATTGGTATAACATACACAGTCTATCAGCCAACAAGCTTTTGTGCATTCAATAGGTATTACGTGCCACATAGTGATACTACCATCGTTTCTGTGCTTGTGGAACCAAACAAGAGCGCCTTATTGGTATTGCCCTAGAGTGCAGAACTGACACAGTCGAATGGACAGGACGGGACAGGACGGAATCCATCCTGATGGCAATCAAGAAATCCTGAGTCCTCCACGAAAGAACAGAGATGTTGAACTACATGGGTCTCTGATGGTTTAGCTAAGTAGGGAAGCAAAGATTAGTCTGTACTTCTTTAGTATAACGGGGGCATCCCTGTTTTTTTTTTTTTTTAGGGGTAGGTAGTTAACTCTGCTACCTAGCAGAGTTTGCAGAGTTTTGCCACTCAGCGCTCCGCTTGGAACGCGGAGTTTGGCAAAAAACTACCGCCAACCCACCGGTTTGCTCACCCCTAGTCTCATCAATCCTGCTTTTGGGGACTTACTTTTGGCAACAATAGGGGTTCTTGGCCCCCAACTACTCTCCGCTTCTAGGGGGACTTCATTAGGGGTGGCCGAGCATTACCCCGCCGGCTCACGGAACTCTGCAGAATTTGTTGGAGTTTTTTGGCAGCACCTCGGGATTCCACAGAGTGAAGTTCCGCAAGCTCTGCCCAGGCCTAGGTTTTCTTTTAAAAGATGGAGCACTGCTGCCTCCTTGAAGGAAGGAGGGGCCTTGCTCCAGGTAAGGGATAAGTTAACAAGAGAGATGGCTATGTCCAGGAAGCTTAAGAAAATTGTTTCTTGGATGTAAAGGTTGCAAATATTGTTCGGTGAGCCTGTTTTCACTGTGGCCATCAACTCTGAGAGACGCTCTTTACTGATGAGCAGAAAGGCAGAAAGTGACATAGGATTTCTGTCTTCTGGTAGGGTGTCAAAATTGCGTGTACTAGAATGAAAAAATAACTCAATTGTATAGATTTTGAGTGGGAACCACAGGTAGAGATAATCTGTCAGGATTAGAAAGTTCTCTAACCGTCTCAAAGATTACCTTGGATTTATTTTCCAAGTTCAGAATTTTATATGAAAAGAAAATAGATTTTGCCTTTAAAATTTGTTTTTCTTTATTTTTAGACATTGGGTGAAAACGTCCCTACTTTCAGGCAGATAATATATTACGCCATTTCAGTTCCACCTGCCAGAGTTCTAGCTTTGCGGCTTTCAGCTCTGATGAAAACCATTTGGAAGCTTGTGGCGTCGGGTAAACTTTGTTTTTCGAAGGGGAGCATGAATATTGCTAGCTCCCATAATCAAGTCCGATATTGCTCCCTCTTAGCCCGCCAGGTTCTCAGTGGGGATGGGAGGAGGAAGGAACAGTGTGTTGCAAAGCAGTTTAAATCTCTGCCTTTCCAGTTTCTGGTGAGAGTACCCATGTCTAATAGTGTGGGGGGGGACTAGCATCTCCACTGAGACCTCTCTCTTGGAGAGTTGTGCATTAAAGAGAGTGAGAGGAACTGACCTCTGCTCTAAGACCTGTCTCTTGCATGACACGTGTGCATAATAGGTTATGGGGAGGGACTGGCCTCTCGGCACATACCTTTCTTGGATAACGACTGTGTAGAATGACGTGGGAAGAGTGTGCCCTGTTCCCTGAGACCTATGCTGTGGATGAGGGGAGTGCGTAGTACACTAGGGGAAGAAACTGGCCTCTTATGTAAGACCTGTCTCTTGGATGACAGGTGTGCATAGTAGAGTTTGAGGGGGGACTGGCCTCTCCACAGACACCTCGCTCTCTCGAACAGATGCGCTTAGTAGGCTATGGGAGAGAGTGGCCTCTTTGCTGGATAACAGGTGTACATAGTACGGTGTGGGGAGGGACTGGCCTCTCTGCCGAGTCCTCTCTCTTGGGTGACAAGTATGTGTAAAACAGTGTGAAAGGAACGGACCTCTGCACTGAGACCTCTCTCTTCATTCACAGGTTTACATAGAAGAGAGTATAGATGGACTCACTGTCTGGTAACATGCCACCACAAGATGACAAACATGCATAGTAGTGTGTGAAGAAGGGACTGGCCTCTTTGCTGAGACCTCTTGTCGTGTAGTTCCTAGGACCCCCCAGGACCTGATCGTTTTGGATGCCCTAAACTGAGGGCTTGGTGTGCAGACAGACTCGGGACACCCCTACAGGATGAGTCAGCCGTTAGACCAGCTAGCTCTACAGTGCCACTACCACCCCCTGTATTCTACAGCGGTGTAGATAGTTTCTGGCAACCACTGAACATGACAACCCTTATTCCTTGGGTATCGTGGAAAACAATACGGTATCTTTCGCTCAGTCACTCATGCTTACTTTTCTAAGAATACACATAGAATGACGATTGGAACGGTTTCAATAATTATTTATTGATCAAGCGTCAGTCTAGTATGGAACATATTCGCTGCGACAATCAAAAGACAGGAGCAGACAAATGTAATCGCTAGCACCAATATCGTAAATAGCAGATACATTTCTACTGTAGTGTTAATAAGATGAATAAAAGCAGATTATATAAAACAATATCATTCGCTTACTCCTACGATGCGTAGCCTACCTAAATGTACCTAGCCTAGATATGTAGGTGAAGCATGGGTATGTAAGTTCTTGGATATATCCTAATGGAGCCAAGAATCCCCTGGGGAAGTGCTAACCCCTCACCTGATGGTTCTGAATGAAGGACCTCGTCTCTGCGTCAAGGGATTGCACCCCGCAAGGGATGTCAGGTCTCTGCCTGACGAGGGATCAGCCTGCAGAGTCTCGGTCCAGTGTGGAAGGAATTATCCTCTGTCCTGTAAGGGGGATTGAGGGTCTTTTATACTAAAGTGGTCACTCCAGGGTTTCTTCTAGAATCGATCTGTTTTGAAAACATTCGCTAATCCTCTGCTAATCCTTTTCTAAACAAACATGATCATGCACAGCTGGCTGTTGGCCATGGATGAAAAAAGTGGTGACCCTTATACAGAATAAATCTGCCGTGCCTGGGGACATGTTTATGTACGTCAGGTACAGGGATTAAGATAGGGTACCGAGAGCCTGGTGTCAAAGAGATAGAAGTAAGCTACTAGGTAAATGGTCACCTGTGTAGGTCCGTTATGTCATGTGGATGGGACAAAATGTATGTAATCGGTATATACATGATGGGACTATCCTAAAGGACATGACACCCACTCCTCATCAAAAGGTTAACAAGGTCAGCTAGGTAATGATAGATAATGCTAAAAAAGGCATAAAAATCATGTATATTAAAACATACTAAAAAGCACTGAAAAAGTCTTTAAAAAAATGTTCATAAAAGCAAGCTCTATAGTGAATGTTCCTAAAAGGTCCTCTATATGTTTGAATATATTTTCATTGTTTTTCTGAGCACCTTGAAAGCCACTATGTTCAGATAGAGCAGAGAAGAAAAACAAAGTTAGTTCAACCTTCAGTTTGGTACATGTTTAAAAATTGTCCAAACGGTTCCCTGCACAGGTAAGGCCAGATTGTTTAAGAATCCTGTGCTGAAGACTCAACATCACTGAACATGGTATTCGCAGGAGGCAGTCCTTCCAGTACCTCTAGTATGATATCAAGTGAGCAGAGGTGGTCATCACTGGTTCCCACGGCAGCCATCTGGGAAGAATTAGATGCCTGTGTGCCTGACACTGATGCCTGCACATTCGTGGTGGAGCCGATTTCCGTTCCAATAGGAGCTGAAGCGTCCCGTGGAGGCTCTAGGAACACAACCATCAACATGGGAATAAGCTGTGGACAACTGTGCACATGGGCCCGCAAAGGCGCCAGGAGCATGTCTATGTCCGGCAGTGCAACCGATGGAAGTGTCAGACAGAGGTTCAACACTCGTCCGAATCTGCAAAAGAGGCAGCGGAATACTGGCAAAATGCAGTCAAGCCAGGCCGGCCTGAAAGACAGGAACCAATGCTCACCCAGCTCTCGAAGCAGAGGTATACCCACGAAGAACACCGATCGCTCACTACAACGTCGCTCCAGCAGTGTCCTCTCCATGTCTCGAGTGATGTTGGCATCCATTGCGAAGCAATAGAATTAAAACTAGGATGCCCGCCACTGAAAGCAGGACCAAAGGAAGCCCTCCAAAAATGCTTTCAAGTACGGAGTGTATGAATGATGGAATCACTCCAAAAATGGTTTGAAAGGTGGTTAACAGACCTCATCCAATTCTCTTAAATAAGTGTACTATCCCCGCGTATCAGACATGTTAAAGATACGATGGACCATTTCTCCAAAATGGAGCGGGACGGTCATACGGACCAGAGCCTGTATCTCTGTAGAGGACCTTACAACTTGGAGATCAAAGATCTCTCGGGCTGAAGCTAAGGCCACATTTTGCTGAAACAGCTTGGCTTTCAGTCTGCTCATAGAATCAAACCCTATGTTGGAGAAATTCAGTGAAGGCCACAGTGGTGCCTCCCTAACTGTGCGAGCTGGGGGAAACAATACTTGCTTACAACAATTAACCCTGGAATTCACAGTCACTAGATAAGCGATGCCTGGCGTCATTCCACAACAGCCTTGGTCATTCAGCATCAAGTAACTCCCATTGGAAAGTAACTCAAAAACTGAATGAATTGCAGCAGCTGGGGAACCCTTCAGGTAGCAGGACAAGTTCGCTATTGACGCATTACACGCTCCGTGCATCAACACTTCTTTACACACTAAAGAACCACTCAAGGCCTTTTCGCAGTTTGAACCACTCAAGAAAATTCCTTGTCCTTGTTCCTCCACCTGTATGTGTATGGCAACTCCCAGGTTTCTCATATGTACCCTTCGCCCAACGCTTCATACCTGCCTACTGGGTAATATTTCAGGCAGTATTGGAATTGGAATGTCGTGATTGGCAGTGCGATATAGCCATGGATTCACCATTCCGTAGATGGTGACTCTGCTACAGTAAAAGGTAACTTCTCTAGTTTTTCAATGAGCAGCATGGTGTACTTCGCATCTCTGCGTGCCATGGTTATTTGTCTGTCGGTCAGATTGTAAGCTGAAAACAGATTTGTGTCTTTAATGTATCGCCATGGAACGTGGCCAGAACGCAATGATTGAAGCGTCCAGCTTAAAAGCATAATAGCGCATAGCTGAGATTGCCCATGTTGTAGCATAGACAAATCTTGTTCCATTATGTCGATAGCTGAGGATGCAATGTTGCCCTGTGAATAAATACAAGACGAGAATGTGGTCATGCCGTTGTCTACCACAGCTAAGGCCCTTTCTTGGTTAATTCAATCGATTTCACAAAGTCTCTCAGCAGCTTTGTTAGAGATGGGGGTCTCTAGTTGGCAATGGTATGCACCTTTGACCAAATAAGGACCCTTGCTTCTAAGTCAGGGAAAGGGGATTACACTCCTGGATAACCCCTGCTCACCCCCTCGGTAGCTTGGCACGAGCAGACAGGCTTATCTCAGAGGCAGTGTGTTAAGCATTTGTGACGCCATACAGTAATACAGTGAAAACACTACAGATGGACACCACACCGGGTTATGTAAAAATAAGTATTCTTTATATAGACTTATCACAAGACTACAAACGACAAAAATCCACAATACTGTAATCACAAGTAGTACTTCACAATGGTAGAAGTAATTCAAAAATAGGTCATTCACTTAATCAGTCTTTAGCAACAGATAACCCCAACGGGAGTAATCATGACATCGAGGTCAAAGAGTTCCCAAAGTACGGCGCCGACCGCGAGGTGCGCAGCGTCGGGCCCTGATTCAAAAACAGACCCCCACAGAACAGTACCTTGGAAAGCGAAACAAAGACAGCTCACGGCATCGGGGAGATGCGGTGTCGTTGGCGCGTTGCAGCGTCGGTTACTTGCTTCGGGGGAGATGATGCGTCAGTGTCCTGGATGCTTGCGCAAGCAGGGGTGGCATCGGTTCCTGACCGGAGAGGAGGTGACGTTACGTTGGCGCCGAAACCACGGTTCCGTACGATGTCACGGTGTCGATGAGTTCTTGGCCACCTTCGTCGAGGATCGGCTCCGCTATGATGTCGGTTTTGGAGTCGATATGGCACATCAGCAGGCGTCGGTCTATGGGTACAAGTCGGAGCAGCGCTCACGACTTCGGTGCAGAATACGGCGACGTTCGCTGGCGTTGGTGTTGCCGATTCCTTCCGTAGCGACTGAAACAGCAAGTTCCAGAAGCAAGCAAACAGAAGGGGTGAAGTCTTTTGTATCCCTGAGACTTCAAACAGGAGGCAAGCTCAGTTCAAGCCCTTGGAGAAATATTCTGCAAGATGATGAAAGTTCTGTAAAAAGTTCCTTCTCCTTTCCTCAGCAATGAAGACACCACTGCAGGCCAACCCAGCAACAGCACACTGGCAGAGGGGCAGTCCAAACTCCTGCAGCTTCCTTTGGTTCTTCTCCTCGGCAAAGGTTCGTCTTGTGTTCCCAGAAGTGATCTAACTTCTTGGGGTCTGGGTCCCCATATTTATACTCAGAAATCCTTTGTCCTCTGAAGGCAGAGGGTCCTGTACCTAGTCCAAACCAGTTCTGGGTGCATTCGGCCAGGGCACAACTTCTTCCTTTGTCAGAGTGGGCCAGGGTCATCAGACGCACCACAGGAGGTGGAGCCAGCATTGTGGAAGGCAGGCGCAGCTCTATTCAGGCCCAGGTGCTACTCCTCCCACCACTCCTCAGGTAGGTCGGCCTATTCAGCCTAGTGCTGACTCACCCTGTCTCCCGGAGCCCCCCAGACCCTGTCACTCATAAACCCAAACACACAATACACACGCTCGCAGAGGCAGGCTGGATGGTTAGGTAAGAAAATACCGACTTTCTAAAAGTGGTATTTTCAAACACAGAATGGTAAAACCAACTTCACTAAAAGATGCATTTTATCATTCTGAGTTCAGGCATACTAAACTCGAATCTCTACCTCGTCCCCCGGGTCAGCTAGGATTATAAGATGTTATAATCAAACTGCCCGTTCTGGCCTATGGGGACAGGTAGCCTTGCAATAGTGAAAAACGGAATAGGTCGTAATTCACTATTAGGTCATGCCACACACATCAGGGCATGTCCTACCTTTTACATACAACGCACCCTGCCGGTAGGCCTACCTTAGGTGTGTCTGATATGTAGAATAGGGAAGGTTTAGGGACTGGCAAGTGGGTGCACTTACCACGTCGACATGGCAGTACGAGACTGCACACAGGCTCTGCAGTGGCAGGCCCGAGTTACACTTTACGGGCTGCTTCGGTGGGTGGCACAATCGGTGCTGCAAGCCCACCAGCAGCATTTTATTTACAAGCCCCGGGCACACGCGGTGCACAATACGAGGGTCTGACAGTAAGCCAAATAAGTCAATCATGAGTCACTAATCAAAACATCAATTTAACACAGGGAGCACTTGCACTGCGGCACTGAATAGCAGTGGCACAGTGCCCAAAGCATCTAAACCAGCAAAACATATCAAAAACAGAGGAGGCAATCAGTAAAAAATGGAAGGGAGACTCACGCCAATGGTACCAGGTCTAACACCTGTCCCCTCCAGCTGAAATGTGGGGAGAACTACCCTTCTCCTTGGGAGTTCTCTTCACTAAGGTGGAAAAATCTGGACAGACCATCAGCATTGGCGTGTTCGGTACCAGGGCGGTGTTCCACCGTGAAGTCCATCCCCTGTAGGGAAATGGACCACCTTAACTACTTCGGATTCTCACCCCTCATCTGCATCAACCATCTGAGGGGCCTGTGGTCTGTCTGAACCCGGAAGTGAGTCCCAAACAGGTATGGTCTCAACTTCTTCAGCGCCCAGACCACAGCTAATGCCTCACGCTCAATTGCACTCCACCTCTGTTCCCATGGAAGTAACCTCCTACTGATGAAGGCTACAGGTTGGTCTAGACCCTCCTCATTAATCTGTGACAGAACAACCCCCACACCATGCTCTGAAGCGTCTGTTTGGACAACAAATTCCTTTGAGAAGTTGGGCGCCTGAAGTACGGGTGCCGTACACATGGCAGTCTTCAGGGCATCAAAAGCCTTCTGACACGTGTCAGTCCAGTTCAGTTTTTTGGGCTGCTTCCTGGAAGTCAGCTCCGTCAAGGGTGCAACAATGTTGCCATACCCCTTGACAAACCTCCTGTAGTACCCCGTGAGTCCTAAAAAGGCTCTCACTTGCGTCTGAGTCTTGGGGGGTTCCCATGCCAGGATGGTATCAATCTTTGGTTGTAGGGGCGCCACCTGGCCGCTCCCCACCTGGTGTCCCAAGTACACCACGGGACCCTGCCCGATCTGGCACTTACTCGCCTTGATCGTGAGGCCTGCCTTCCGCAGTTCCATCAACACTTCCCAGAGGTGTCGCAGATGTTCTTCCCAACTGAGGCTGAACAATGCGATGTCGTCCAGGTAGGCAGTACTGAAATCTTCCAGCCCAGCCAACACCCGGTTGACCAACCTCTGAAATGTGGCAGGGGCATTCTTCATCCCAAAGGGCATAACCCGGAATTGGTAGTGCCCATCTGGTGTGGAGAATGCTGACCTCTCCTTTGCCCCATTGGTCAAGGCGATCTGCCAGTACCCCGACGTCAAATCAAACGTACTGAGGTACCGTGCAGCCCCTAGCCGATCAATGAGCTCCACAGCTCTGGGGATGGGGTGCGCGTCAGTCCTGGTGACTGAATTGAGTCCTCGGTAGTCCACACAGAACCGGAGTTCGGGTGTGGCACCAGGCACGGCAGCTTTCGGGACCAAGACCACTGGGCTGGCCCACGGACTGTGAGAGGACTCAATCACCCCTAAGGCAAACATCTTGGAGACCTCCTCCTTGATGTGAGCTCTGACCCTGTCAGTCACTCTGTAAGCCTTGTGCTTCACAGGAGGACTGTCCCCAGTGTCCACGTCATGGACACACCACTCAGTGACACCAGGAACCAGGGAGAACAGATCAGGGAATTGCCCCAACAGTTTGCGACAATCTTGCTGCTGTTCAGGAGTCAGTGTGGCAGAGAGGTTGACACCATCCACTGACCCATCTTGCTCGGTCACAGACAGGAGGTCCGGAAGAGACTCGGTCTCCTCCTCCATTCCATCATCCGTCGCTAGGAGCATGCCCACTTCGGACCTTTCTAAGTGGGGCTTCAGGCGGTTAACTTGCAGAACCCGCAAAGGGTTCCTCGGAGACCGCAAGTTCACCAGGTAGGTGACATCACTCTTGCGCTCCATCACCTCAAATGGTCCGGTCCACCTGTCCTGGAGCACACAGGGCTCTACAGGGGCCATGACCCAAACTTTCTGTCCAGGCTGAAGCTCGATCAGAGTGGCATTCTGATCGTAGCACCGCTTCATCTCTTCCTGGCTGGCTTCCAGATTTGCCTGAGCGAGCTGTCTGAATCGCCGAGTCTGGTTCCTGAAGGCCAGCATGTAACTGTATATATCCTGGGGAGGTTTCCTGGGAGATTGCTCCCAGCCTTCCTTGACCAGACTCAAAGGTCCTCGCACCGGGTGACCGTACAGCAGCTCAAAGGGGCTGAACCCTAAGGACTTCTGTGGCAGCTCACGGTACGCAAACAAAAGGCATGGCAAGAGGACGTCCCATTTACGCCTCATATGTTATGTTATGTTATGGGGATTTCTAAAGCGCACGATTACCCGGAGGTGTCCTGGCGCTGGTTACTTCTCCCTACTGCAGCACTAGAAGAAAGAAAATTATTTGTCAAAAAGCCAGGTCTTCAGCCCTTTCCTGAAAGCTAGAAGATTGGTGGCATTTCTCAGGTGGAATGGCAAGCCATTCCACGCTTTTGCTGCACATTAGGAGAAACTTCTGCCACCCCACTGAGCTTTTTTTATAGGTGGGACTGTGACCAGTTTGGCTCCCAGCGATCTGAGAGTTCTTGTTGGTCTGTACCACTGAAACTGGCATTTTAAATGATCTGGTCCCAGACCTTGAAGTGCTTTGAAGACCACACAAAGCGACTTAAAATGCACCCGGTTTCTCACCGGGAGCCAGTGCAGTTTTTTTATCTCTTTGGAAATTGGGGAAAACTTGGATGTGCCCGTAAGTAATCTGGCCGCGGCATTCTGTAGCAGCTGAAGTTTATACAGACATTTTTTTTGTATGCTTAAATATAGGCTGTTGCAGTAGTCCAGCCTCGACAGGACCAAGGCTGTGACTACTGTTTTGCGGCACCCCAGAGGAAAAAGCCGCAATACCTTCTTGACAGTTCTCAGGACATGAACTGTTGATGAAACTACTGCATTAACTTGGGCCCCAAAGGAGAGCTTCTCATCAAGGATTATTCCCAGATTTTTCACCTTTTTAGCAGGTGCAGGGAGTGACCCCAGAGAGGCCGGCCACCAGTTAGGTGTCCAAAAATTGGGATCATTTCCGAACAACATCACTTCGGTTTTACCAGAATTCAATTTTAGGCAATTATCTGCCATCCATCTCCCAACTGACTCCATGCAGGCCTGAAAACGGTTATCTATTCCTAGCTCTTGGCCAGGTATTAGAGACACCACAATTTGTGTGTCATCTGCATAGGACGTAATCCCGAATCCAAATGCACTGATAACAGGGGCCAAAGAGGAGACATACACATTAAAGAGTGTTGGGCTCAAAGACGACCCCTGCGGTACACCACATGGCAGTGTAAAGAGTTTGGACTGAAATTTCCCCAAGGAAACAGTCTGACCTCTGTCCAGTAAAAAGGATTTGAGAAGGTCCCAGGCTTTACCCTGTACCCCACAGTCCTTGAGACGGTCCATTCGAATGTCATGATGGACCGTGTCAAATTCGGTGGACAGATCCAATAGGATCAGAGCTGCCCTGCCGCCTTGATCCACTGCTGCCCTAATCTCTTCCGTAGCCTTATTGAGAGCCAACTCAGTGCTGTGTCCCTCTCTAAACCCATATTGGGAGGGATCCAATGCTTGGACTTCCCCCAAAAAAGCACTGAGTTGACGATTCATAGATTTCTCAACCATTTTGGCCGGAAGAGGAAGGCGAGAGATCGGGCGAAAGTTGTTGGAATCTTTAGGGTCCAGGCTTGGCTTCTTCAGAAGGGGCAATATTGAGGCCACCTTCCAAGACTTAGGGAACTGTCCTGTTTCAAACATACCATTAAAAATGGCTGCAAGCGAGGAGGCAATTGGACCAGGGGCCAATTTTATGACCGACACTGGACATGGGTCAAAGGGTGAGCCGGATTTGGCTCCCATTAGGAGCTCCTGAGTTTCATGAACGGTCAGTGGCATAAATTTGTCCAAGGTAAGAGGGGGATCCTCCCATAATCATGCCCTTAAGGGTCCGGTTGAATCTTTCAACCAGCCCATTACCTTGGGGGTGGTAAGGAGTGGTGAACTTATAGGTAACACCGCACTCCTGCCACAGAGACTTCATATAATTCGATATGAAGTTGGTACCACGGTCGGATACCACCTCTCAGGGAAACCCCACATGGGAAAAAATCCACATCAGTGCACGTCCCACCACGGGGGCCATCACTGTCTGGAGAGGGATGGCTTCTGGGTACTGGGTAGCATGGTCCACCAAGACCAGGATAAACCTGTTGCCCATGGCTGTCTTGGGGGCCAGTGGCCCCACAATGTCAATGCCCACCCGTTCAAAGGGTGTACTGACTAAAGGGAAAGGTTTGAGAGGAGCCTTGTGCTTCCTTCCACTTTTCCCACTTGCCTGGAAAGTTTGACAAGTCCTACAATGAGTGTCTGAACTCTTCCGCATCTGGGGCCAATACAAATGGGTGACAAGCCGGTCAAAGGTCTTGTCCTGCCCCAGATGTCCACCTAACGGCACGTCGTGAGCCAAACCCAGTAGGAAGGCTCTGAAGCACTGGGGTACCACCAGCACACAGGCTGACCCAGGCTCAGCAACCTTAGGCTCGCTATACAGGAGGTCGTTCTCCCAGTAGATCCAATGTGACCCAGACTGATCACCTGCTGCCTCGTTTGTGGCCTGTTGCCCGAACTCACAAGAGAAGGGCACTTCTTCTGCTCTGCACAAAATTCCTCCCTGGAGGG
The DNA here is from genome assembly GCA_963921515.1 of Calotriton arnoldi. Taxonomy (NCBI): domain Eukaryota; kingdom Metazoa; phylum Chordata; class Amphibia; order Caudata; family Salamandridae; genus Calotriton; species Calotriton arnoldi. The sequence goes on along the minus strand of CAWUFW010012893.1, from coordinate 82,525 downwards.
TCCTCCTTCCTGCTGCCAGTGGGTCAGCTCAGGCAGGTCCCCCAGTTCGGCCACTTGTTCCCCTGTAGGTTCCAGGGCATCCCCCTCAAGGTCTGCCTCCTCCTGGACCGTGGGAACTATGGGGGTGGGTTTCCCACGCCCCCTACCTCTTCTCTTTAAGGCAGGGGTCTGGGCCATATTTTCAGGCTCCAGAACCTCTTGAACACCCTTACTGGCTGCCATCGACCGGCATGGCTGGCCTCACAGCGACTTGAAGAGTACCTGAGACCCCCCCCACTCGAAGGAAACTTGAGCCACCTCACACTGGCTCTGCGAGTTGTCTGTGGCAACTACCGGGAAGAATGCATGGGGGATAGCCTGCTCTTTGGACACCAGCCGGCAACTGACAGCTGTCACACTAGCCCCGGTATCTCTTAGAGCTTCCACCCTATGGCCATTGATGGTCACCCACTGCCTGTACTTCTTAGTGTTATCAGGCAGCTGGGTCCTTGGGACCATCTCAAAGTCTCCTAGCGAGACAAGAGACATTTCTGTGGGACCCCACCCACCTTGGGCACCCATCTCCTCCCCTCCCAAGGCTACACTCACCATCTGATGGGGTGGTGCACGTGGTGGTGCTGCGGAATCCCTCATGGGACACTGCGCATCATACCAACGGTGGCCCACTTGACCACACGTAAAGCTCTTAGAGGGGCCCCTGTGAACAGGTTTACCTGTCGGGGCTTCTTGCTTTTTCTCAGGGGGAGGCTGGGAACCCTTCCCTTGGTTACTTTGGGAATTACTTTGGGGCCCTTTCTGGAACTCCCTCTGTTTACCCTTGTCTCCCCCACTCTTCTGCTGGGGACCCTGCCCACCTTTGGCGAAGTCTCCCACGTGACCCTTGTGGACCCAGGTGCTGACCCAGCAGTCCATCTCCTCAGCAAGCTTCCTAGGGTTAGATAACTTGCTATCAATAAGGTGCTGGCGTAGCTCTGGAAAACAATTAGCTGACAAGTGCTCCCATGCAAACAAATCATAGAGCGCTTCAAAAGTATCCACTTTGCTACCCTTAACCCAACCATCCATCGCTCTGCAAAAGAAAGACTGATACTCCACCCAGGTAGTTGCCTCCAGCTTCTTACAATTCCTGAACCTCTGTCTATAGAGTTCTGGGGTCAAACCATACCTTGTCATCAGGGCTTCTTTCATATGGGCATAAGACATCCTATTCTCACTGGGTAGGTCTAACAAGGTATCCCTCCCATCACTCACAAAGCGGCCCCACAACCCCGCTCCCCAATCCTTCTCAGGGACTCGGTGGCCCAACATTGCTATCTCATTGGCTGCAAACCACTGCCCAATATCTTCCTGCCTATGAAACTCCTTGATGACATCCTTCGGGATGTGGACTCTGCTTTCTATAGGCACAGATGGTGCGCCGCCACCAGAGGGATTGAGTTCTAAGCCTTTTGCTTTGAGCTCCAACTCCCTCAACATTCTCTCATGTTCCAATCTCATTCGCTCTCTCTCCAAGGACAACCTGCTATTCTCGAGGTCCCTCTGACCCTCTAACTTGAGCCTGGCCATCTCCAGCTTGTGTCTCTCTCCCTGTCTTCCAGCTCTCCTGGGGACGGGCCTTTGGAAGAGACGCTACTGCCAGGCAGTGACGGCACCCCTTCCCTGGCCGGAACCAATGGTCCATCCAGCTGCCCATCTGCATCCCTGACTGGCTCCACCACCAGGTATGGGGTATTTCTCGCTTCCTCCCAGGCCCTCAGCGCCTTTTGGTATTCATCCTTCTTTGAAATACCTTGGGTAGCAACTTTTAAATTTTCTGCAAAAGTACTTCAGCTGTTTTACATTGTAGGTTTCCAACCTCTCTTCCTCAAAAGGAAGGACTATAAGATGTTATAATCAAACTGCCCGTTCTGGCCCATGGGGACAGGTAGCCTTGCAATAGTGAAAAACGGAATAGGTCATAATTCACTATCAGGTCATGCCACACACATCAGGGCATGTCCTACCTTTAACATACAACGCACCCTGCCCAAAGGCCTACCTTAGGGGTGTCTGATATGTAGAAAAGGGAAGGTTTAGGGACTGGCAAGTGGGTGCACTTACCACGTCGACATGGCAGTACGAGACTGCACACAGGCTCTGCAGTGGCAGGCCCGAGTTTACGGGCTGCTTCGGTGGGTGGCACAATCGGTGCTGCAAGCCTACCAGCAGCATTTAAAAAAATTTTTTTTAATTAGTTTTCACATTAATAAAGGTCACATACATTTTCCGATCAACAGTTTGGCAAATGACACAGTATACTAAAGCCATTAGGGAATATAAATCAGTTACATTCATGGTCAGGCCATTTGTCGCTCTCCAGTGCGCTGCAATTCCATTTCCACTGATGGGGAAACACATAGGTTACCTCGGTAGGCATTCCACTTGCCCCATTTCTTGTCCCATTTCTTAGGACATCCTCTTGTTTTAAACACCTCCTTTTCTGCTATCATGCATTTATCAAACTCTCTAACCCACAGTCGGCGTGAAGGTCTGTCCGCTACCCCCATCTTCTCGCAATCTCACGTTTTACTAAGGTGTATCCCAATGTGGTCAGTTGTTGTTCTACTTCTGTTAGGTCAGTCTGTTCCCACATATTGAGAAGACCCAATTTCGGCGTAAGGGTGAGCTCCTTCCCCAGGGCATCCTGAATGTAACTCGTGGCCCCCTCCCATAGCGGTCTCACCACTGGGCAGTTCCAAATCATATGATAAAAAGTTGCATCTTGTTGGCAGCCCCGAAGGCAAAGCGCACTCGTCCTTGAGCCTATCTTCGCTAGGGTGAGACCAGTCAGATAAGATCTATGCAAAATTTTAAGTTGGATTAGTCGAAAACGAAGGGTGATGGCGGCTTCCCAAGGGGACATTAGTGCTGCTTGCCAGTCGTCGTCGTCAATGGGCCCAAGGTCCACCTGCCACTTCTCTCTAAGTTTGTGGAACGTGTCGGGTAGGTTGTTACATAGTTTTTTATAAGTCAATTATATGGCTTTGGTGAGCAACGGTCCGTCGAGTAGCCTATCCTTCAAGGGGGATGATTCTGGTATGTCAGTCATGTCAGGAAGAGGTGTGGTGAGGGCATGTCGAATTTGTAGGTATCTAAATACCTCTCCGTGGGCCATGTCATATTTCTCTCTCAATTCCTCAAACTTAAGGAGTGTGCCCTTCTTCACCAGGTCTCCTTTAGTGGAAATCCCGATGATATCCCACTTGTCAAACCCGGGTTGGTGACACAGGAGACCCAGTCTTTGAGTAGACCACAGTGGTGTGGCTTTGGTGAGGACATTCAACCAACCTAGACGGGAGTTTGCCTGGTGCCATATTGCAACTGTATGAGCTGTGGGGCCGAAATACTGTCCTTTCCGAGCCTTTGAGTACAGCGCCCCCAAGTATCCCGCGCTTCCCATTTGGTACTTCTCTAACAAGTAGGCTGGATCAGCAGGGGAGCGATATATCCAATGATTCACTACCATTAGTTGCGATGCCCAATAGTAGAGCCTAATGTCTGGGAGGGCAATGCCCCCGTCATACCACCCCTTGGTTAACTTGCTCATGGCTATACGAGGGGATCCACCATCCCATAATAGCGTCCGGACTTCACTCTCCACCCCTGAGAAGTATGTGTCTGGGACCCTGTGAGGACAGTTCTGAAGGGTATAGAGGAAACGTGGAAGGGCCAGCATCTTAAAGAGAGCCACTCAACCCACTAAAGAGAGGGGCAGGGACCGCCAGTGCATAACATCCGTGCGCAGCCGAGCTAGGGGAGCGGCGAGATTACGATCATAAAAGAGTTGGGAGTCCGGGATTATGAAGATTCCCAAGTATCGAAAACCCTCTGTGGTTACCTCTACTCTGCATCCCGGGGGGAGCCGGGGAACCTGGCCCTGAAGGACAAACAGTACTGACTTGCTCCAATTTATAGCATAGACTGAGTATTTCCCAAAGTTTGTGAAGATATTTAATACCCCGTGTATTGACCTATAAGGGGAGGCAAGATACAGCAATATATCATGGGCATATAACGATATTCGGTCATCATGCCCTTCCGCCCATTTCAACCCTCTCACCATAACATCACATCTGACCCAGGAGGCTAGTGGTTCCAACATTAAGGAGAAAATTAGGGGGATAGAGGACTGCCCTGTCTAGTACCCCTTTTTAATGAGAATATTCGAGACGTGTAATTATTTACTCAAACTTGCCCCCGAATATCCGTATATAGCAGCCTCACCCAGCCCATGAATTTTGGACCAAAGCCCATATGTCTCAGGACTTCGAATAAGTATGGCCATCCACCAGCAGCATTTGATTTACAAGCCCCGGGCACACGCGGTGAACGATACGAGTAAGTAAGTATCATTGTAGGTGAAGTAGCCTGTGACATTATACATCTGCGCACAAACATGTGTTGAGTCCTCGTATCATGCAGACATTACTGTAGTGTCCGGTAGACCAGTAGACCATGTAGTCTCTCCACATTTAGCTGGCTGCTAATCAGTTGTAGGGGAGGAGTTAGATGCTCGGTGTGACATTTACAATATATTGCATAACATACTTGCTCAGATTGTGTACATATTTGAATCTCATACGCAGACATTCATGCCCTACCAGGAGAGGATGATAATGTTCAAGTGTGGTATTCATAATCAATCCCACACTGGATCATTAGTTGTCCGCAATCAATATATCCTTGACATTTATTCATTGCTTTAGCCTGGGTCAACTTTAATACGATAGCATCCAGACTTTAGTTGCATGTATCCATATTAGTGTAATAAGGTTATGTTAGACCTAGGATGTAAGCTATGGATGCATTTTTTTCCTGTGCTTGAATATCCCTAGAAGGTAGAATGAATTTTAGCGTGCTGTAATCTATGGACATATTTTTTGTTTATTGTAGTATCCCCATATGGAAGAACTCAGTTAAGCACTGAGCTGCATCATAACAGTAGTGCTTTTACCGCCAAAGAACTTTACACATAAGTTTTTGATTCATCGGTCTATTTTGAACTAAGGTATAAAACTTAATAAATTTAGACCTATAAAGGCATCCCGCAATTATATGTTCAGCTGTCAATGGATTAACAGCTGCTATTTTTCCTTCAGAACATATACGCAATCCACTTAAGGTGCTGACCCAGTGTAAGACATTTAGACGCCGCATTGTCTCCACTGCCAATCAAATATAGGGTAATACCAGACTTTTTAATCATCCATGTACATGGGAACGTTTCACAATTAGGTTATACTCTAGGTAACTTTTGGTATCTGGCTTTTCTATGTTCACACATTAGTTGTAGCATGCTCACTAAGCACTGTATATATGGTTTTCTTTCTTTTTTATTTGGTTATTTATAGCACGACAGCAGTCATTTGCATGCCCTGTGTTTTTAAAACTGCTATCTTTCCTTGAATTTTCAATACAGACAAATGCAAACTAATGTGTATCTCTGTATCATTCAACAATATCTTGTTTTGAGAAAGAACCATTTTCATAGGTTATTTCATTTACAGGTACCATCGTGGTTAAACTGTGGCCTTTTCCTGACGAAGGCACTTCCCAGTGCCGAAACGCGCGTAGAACACAACGACTGTCAATTGAACTTGTGCCACATTGTTTTTCCCTATTTTTTGTGGAATTATACACATTTGAGAAAAAATACTCAACATTTGTATATATGAAAAAGTACTATATCAATGCATTGTTGCCGTCACTATTGTGACAATGTTTTTAATTGAGTCATTTGTGGTATGGTGTGTATGATGATACGATTGAGACAGTATGAATGGGCTATTTTATTGTATTAGATATTATTAATAAAAGCATGTTTTGTACTTTTGGATAACAGTATCTGATTTGGTTCTTTCTCCTTTTTCTAATTACTATTCAATGTGTCTGTATAGCCTGACTACTTCTTTGTAAAGTGTACGCACTTCCCCTACTTGGAGTGTGTCTATCTCAGGATGTGGACTGTAAGTCGCTAAGACCGGCAATGTCGCTCTTCCTATGCTGAGCGGACCGAGTCTTACGACCGGAGTTGTGTGATTTAGGGCGCCTTTAAACCAGTGCCTCAATCACGAATGTAACATGGCCACCTGTTACCGGTACGCCATGTTCTACCAATCTCACAGTTACTGCCTGTCTGCAGTTCTCTGTGATGTTTAGAGCATTAGCAAATTCGTCTCTTTCTGCGCTTCCACTGCTGTTTGCAGATTCAGTGATTTTAAAGGAGAGGAAAGTAAAGGTTTAAGAGGTAGGGTTTAGCACAATATGGGAACCTTTAATCCTTACAAGCTTGTCTAAACCTTCTGCCAATACACAGGGTGTACCTGCTCAGCTGAGGCGGATTATCCTTCCCACTTCAGACGTCTCTGAAAAATGTGAGTAGGGCTGTCTGAGAAAGCACGACTGTACTTCTCCTATTTTACTGTTAATATAAGAACCAAACCAACGCTGGCGGCGCCATGTCGTGTAGTTCCTAAGACCCCCCAGGACCTGCGTGTTTTGATGACCTAAACTGAGGGCTTGGTGTGCAGACAGGCTCTGGACACCCCTACAGGATGAGTCAGCCGTTAGACCAGCTAGCTCTACAGTGCCACTACCACCACCTGTATTCTACAGCAGTGTAGGTAGTTTCTATCAACCACTGAACATGACAACCCTGATTCCTCAGGTATCGTGGAAAACAATACGGTATCTTTTGCTCAGTCACTCGTGCTTACTTTTCTCAGAATACACATAGAATGACGATTGGAACGGTTTCAATAATTATTTATTGATCAAGCGTCAGTCTAGTATGGAACATATTCGCTGCGACAATCAAAAGACAGGAGCAGACAAATGTAATCGCTAGCACCAATATCGTAAATAGCAGATACATTTCTACCGCAGTGCTAATAAGATGAATAAAAGCAGCTTATGTAAAACAATAGCATTGGTGTACTCCTACGATGCATAGCCTACCTAAATGTACCTAGCCTGGATATGTAGGTGAAGCATGTGTATGTAAGTGCTAAGATATATCCTAATGGAGCCAAGAATCCCCCGGGTAAGTACTAACCCCTCACCTGATGATTCTGAATGAAGGACCCCGTCTCTGCGTCGAGGATGGCACCCCACAAGGGATGTCAGGTCTCTGCCTGTCAAAGGATCAGCCTGCAGAGTCTCGGTCCAGCCTGGAAGGAATTCTCCTCTGTCTTGTAAGGGGAGTGAGGGTCTTTTATACTAAAGTGGTCACTCCAGGGTTTGGATCGATATGTTTTGAAAACATTCGCTAATCCTCTGCTAATCCTTTTCTAAACAAACATGATCATGCACAGCTGGCTGTTGGCCATGGATGAAGAAAGCGGTGACCCTTATACAGAATAAATCTGTCATGCCTGGGGACATGTTTATGTACCTCAGGTACAGGGATTAAGATAGGGTACCGAGAGCCTGGTGTCGAAGAGACAGAAATCTACTAGGTAAAAGGTCACCTGTGTAAGACTGTTATGTCGTGTGGATGGGACAAAATGTATGTAATTGATATGTACATGATGGGACTATTATAAAGGACATGCCACTCTCTCTTGGATGACAAGCATATGTAACCAGGTGTGGAAGGGACTGACCTCTGCGTTGAGGCCTCTCTCTTGCTTGACTACTGTCTGTAGTATATTGTGGGGACGGACTGGTCTCTCCACTGAGAGCTCTCTCTTAGATGGCAGGTGTGCGTAGTAAGGTTTGCAAGACACTGACTTCTCTCTTTGATGGTGGGTGTGCGTTGTAGGGTGTGGAGAGGAACTGGCCTCTCCACTGAAAGCTTTTTTCGATGTCATCATACATACCAATAGACTCAATTCAGTTGGGAGACTTCCCGATGTTTGAAGCAAAATATGGCTTTATTTTGGCTGTCTCCCTCCTCAAATTGCCTCTGCTTCAATAGATGTCAATGGGGGAAATACTTCAATCCGACTCGTTTAAAAAAAAAAAAAAAACTCCCACTTTCCTCTTCTAAAATGTTGGCATGTATGGGACACTTGCAGTGTGGGGAAGGACCGGCCTCTCTGCTTACAGCTGGCTTCTCCGCTGGCGGGTTTGTGTAGTAGAGTATGGGGAGGGACTTCTCTCTCCACTGAGAGCTCTCTTACTTGGCAGGTGTACGTAGTAAGGTGTGGGAAGAGACTGGCCTCTATGCTGACACCTCTCTCCAGGGCGACAAGTGTGCGTAGTAGGCTGTGAGGAGAGAGTGGCCTTTCTCTTCACATGTTCCCCCAGGATAACAGGTGGGCATAGTAAGGTATGAGAAGACACTGTCCTCTCCATTGACATCTCTATCCATGGCGACAGATAGTCTATTGAGACCTCCCTCTATGGTCAATGGTGTGCGTTGTAGGGTGTAGGAGGGGCTGCCCTCATTCAGACTAACCCTGGGCAATCTGAATTTGCAGAGCTTTGTTAACTACGCATTCCATTAAAAACACGGAATGGAGTCAACTACTAAACTGCACCCACAAATGCTTTGATAAAACAACTTTACATGCTAAAAAGCATATAACCAATTCACAAAAGTGAACTTTGAAAATGAAAAATATCAGGCAATGAGAAAGGTGATGATTTTGGGGTCCCCCTAACCTAGGGGGAGGACCAAGCAGATGCCTTGAACACAAAGAGCATATCATGCTGAACGGTTCAGTGGTGGTCCCATCCTCTTAGGACCACCCCAAGCATAGTTATGGGCAAAAATACAATCCCAACCAAAGGCCCTGCAAAGCATTATGGGACGAGATTAGCAGTGGGCAGTGAATATTATAGTAACCAATATCAAAATATTCCTCAAGGGGCAGCAGCTCTCGGGCTGAGCTGAGAGTTAATACTATAAATTCTACAAAAGAGCTGCAGTTCAACTAGTCGTTGCTAGGTGTCCCTCAAGTCAAATGCTTTTGCATTTGACTCATGAGGGACACCTAGTAACGACTTGTGGAACTGAAGCTTCATGAAAGGGTTTCAATGCTTTTGCATTTGACTCGTGAGGGACACCTAGTAACGACTAGTGGAACTGCAGCTTGATGTAATAATTTCAATGCTTTTGCATTTGACTCGTGAGGGACACCTAGTAACGACTAGTTGAACTGCAGCTCTTTGTAGAATTATTTTGATATTGGATACTATAATATTCACTGCCCACTGCTAATCTCGTCCCATAATGCTTTGCAGGGCCTTTGGTTGAGATTGTATTTTTGCCCTTAACTGTGCTTGGGGTGGTCCTAAGAGGATGGGACCACCACCGAATCGTTCAGTAAGATGTGCTCTTTGTTTTCAAGGCATCTGCTTGGTTCTCTCCCTAGGTTAGGGAGGATCCCAAAATCATCACCTCTCTCACTGCTTGCTAAATTTTCATTTTCACTTTTGTGAAATGACTATATGCATTTTAGCATGTAAAGACAGAGATACTTGTTATTTTACCAAAAGTATATGAGGTCTCTTTTCAGCTTCGTGGAATTCCGCATAGCAAGTTTCTTATGGGAACAGTACAAACCGAACTGCCAAGCCGGTCCTCCCAAGACCGTAAATAAGCATCTGGGGGTGAATGTTTGCAAACCCATGGTTCCCATTTATTTATTTGTGTGCCTTTTCTAAATGTGTTTCTTTTTATTGGTGAAATGCTGCTCTTTGTCCCACCTTTGTGTGTTTTCTGTTTAGTGGCGACTGCTCCTGTTACAAGCGATCTTACACTTGGATTTATTTATCATTAGTCCGGTGCACTCTTTTTTGGATTGAATGGTATTGCGCCGTTTCTTGGTTTCCCGCAGCCGCTTTCTTTCCCTATACACAGATTTATGATTGGCTCCTATCACCGAGCGCTTCCAGTTGTCCGTGTGCCTATCTCCGGTGTGAGGACAGCAGCTGCTGGAGTTCTCACACGCTCCTCCTCTCAGCCTGCACTCCTCCGGCAGGCTCACTCGGCTCCTATTTATTCAAAATGAACCGACAAAACTAGGGTTATTTACGACTCTCTGAGAAGACAATACATAAGATCATTGAACTAAACTACAGATAAAGAAACTGAAACCGTTCTGCACATTAGCGGGACCTTAGCGTGGTGGTCCAATGAGGGAAGCGATGGGTGGGTTTGAAGCTGCCCATGTGTACAAGTAGAACCAATGGGGGGACAGCAGTAGGCTGTCAGTCAATCCCAGCCTGCACAGTTCCCAGGGGAAAAGGGAAATACGACATTCCTGCTTTGGTCCGGAGTGCGCCCTCACGCTGAGTCAGTAATTCAGCCCTGTCGAAAGCAATGCCTTTAGGAGTTTTCCTATTGCGAGTTTGGCATTTTGCTTTCTTGCCAGAAGAGTGCATATCGGAATAGAAGTAGCATATTGTGATTTCACAAATAAGCATGTGTTGAACTGCAGTGTGTGCTCTCCAAGGCTGAATACTTGATTTGTGAGGCTTATTCCTTCTTTGAAATGTAGGTAAAACATCTCAAGAAAAATTGCGGTATTATGGTGGTTAGAAAGTTGAAAGTGCCCTGCTGTTGCCTGGCAACGAGGCCCACCCACTAATCACGGAGCTCCGCAGTGCTCAGTCAGGTATGGTGCTGGATTTGCACGGGTGAGTCAAACCTCCAGTAGTGAGTCTTGAAATAAGACTGCACAATCTGTACAGGTTGGATTGGGAGCCGTGGAATTTATTTGTGGGGAGACTCTCTCAATAAGCCACACACCTCGTTTCTATATGGATTACGACTCTGGTGCATGCCTGATGTGATCTGTGTCCAGCCATCCCTTACCACTATCTGGCGCAAGCTTCCTGTTCCTTCAGCAGGGTTCCTGCCCCTCGCTGAAAGCTTACCTTCCTTCCAGTCTGAGAGAAAGCTCCCCTATGGGAGACTCCGACCACTGTGCTGAAGCTGAACACATTGCACTAGGGGCTGCAACATACCTGTAACAGTGGTCCCGTGACGAGCAGAACGAATTCCAGACACTGCTGCCGTAGTAATGTTTTACCATTTAAACTGAGTAAACAACTTAAATAGTACTTGTGCAGATTAGTCCACTATGATCCAGAGCGGCAGCAGTTTCACAGCTACTGATAAACCTAATCCATCCTCCCTCTCTCCATTCCTCGATATGAGCTACAGTAGGTTCTGTTGGGTGAAGCAATTGCTTAGGTCGGGTGTAGTTGATAGTTAAATGTGTCTAAGCAAAATAGCACAACATATCTATCCCAGATAGCACACGATATCAATGAAAGATCTCGTAATTACTTAAGACGAGGAAAAAGAGTCAGAACGCACTAAAACACGATGAATCAGTTTTTTAAGCTTTTATACCATTTTATAATACTTGAATATATGAAAGGCTGTCGCAGACACTAAATGAAAAATGCAGAGAATAATTAAGTGACTGGTGAAGAATTGTGACATAAAGTGCTCAAAAATATTAACCCAAGGACGTACACAAGTTGCATAAACAACAATTTAGCACTTTATGGGTCCATTCCGTTGCAAATTCAAAACGGCCAAACCAACCCTTGGACTGCCTTCCTATTAATACAGGTATGGAGAGACTTGGGAATTGGACAAATAAATGAAGCGTCAACGTTTCAAACCAAAAGGTATGCGTGGTTAGTTGGCGTCACAGCGGGTCTTCCTCAGGACTGGTATATGGACTATGGACAGCCTCTAGTAAAGAAATTAATGCCATCCGTGATGTGGGTGGAAGACTCATAATTACATTAAGACTGGGAAAAGGGGCAAAAACTCACCAATTCTAAAAACTCCTCCAGTCCTGGATGGAGTAGATGTATCAGAAGGAGATGTCGTCTCTCAAAAAATCCAATGATGCGAAATTATCAGGGACTTTCAATTTATTCAAAAGGCCGGAAGCATTGTCCAGCAAAGTGTGAATCTAAAGTGAGGAAAAAGGAGGAGGTATAATCAGCCTCTGGTGGAGAAATTAATGCCATGAGTGATGTGGGTTGAGGACTCATACTAAGACTTGGAAAAGGGGGCAAAAACTCACCAATTCTAAAAAAAACTCCTCCAATTCTGGATGGAGTATATGTATCTGAAGGTGACATCGTCTCTCAAAGAATCCAATGGTACGAAATTATCAGGAGTTTCAATTTATTCCATAAAGGCAAATTCCTCTGTTTGGTTGCGGACAAGATCCACTTGTTGCAGGTTTGGGTTGCCTATTAGTTTGTTGTTTAACAAGTTCGAACAGTTTTCTAGGTCAATTTCTGTATTATCTAGTTGGATTCTAAAGAAATTCACTTTCAAGCTTCTGATATGCTTGCTATAACTGCTCTTCAGGCATCTCAAGCACTTGATGTGTTGGAGGGACAGTGAGAATCTCCATAATCGTTCAACTTGTCTCAGATTATGTCTTTCTGCATTTAGGCTATCATTGTATCATGGTTAGGAGTCTTTGGTGGACTTTCTTTTTAGCTGTAAGGGCACAAGCGAGTCTAGAATGTTCATCATGGAATTATTGTAGTGATCTGTAAGGTCTTGGACATTAGACATGTCCACTCGAGGAGGCAAGATGTTATTACTGAGGGATATCAGTTCATTCAAGTTTATGTTTTGCAGGCTCCTTTTCAAGTGTCTGGATTTCTTTAGATTAGCCTTTTTTGTTCTAACTTGTTCTATAATGAACGTGATGCGATGGTGGTCTTTCCAGTCACACGGGACGATAGATTCAAGTTGAATAGAGCTGGCTTTAGCAGTGATTAGATCCAAGGTCGCACCCATTTTGTGGGTAGGACTGTCACAGATTTGGGTTAGGTTGAGGTATGTTAGGAAGGTTCTGAGGGTCATTTGGGTAATTCCAGTGAAGGTTGACATCTCCAAAGGAAGATCTTGGTGCAGTGTTGTCGCACATTAGTTGAGATTATTTCTATAATTTGTGATATGAATGTGAGGTTGTCTCCTGTGGGATGATAGATCGCTTGTAGTTTGCGTAGTGGCTTATCGTTACTCACTATATCGATGAATAGGTATTCTTTTTTTTTTTACATTTTTTTATTAACATTTTAAATGCAGTGTACATTGTACATTCAATATAGTCACATTTCTGAGTGTCCCATTATCATTGATACATTTAGACATTTGTTACAGCCTTTCACTTTTAACATATTTGCTTCTTGGCAAGACCCTATCCTATGAATATGATGAATAGGTATTCACATGTGGATAGAGCAATGTTTTGTGCTTGTTTTGCTGAGAGATTGTTACGATGTATGCAGGCAGTACCTAGTATGTCAAGCATTGGTTCAGAAGAATGATTTAGCCATGTTTCAGTTAGGATTCAGAGTTTGAGCTCTTGTGAAAGGATGAGGTCAGCGATGTCCGCCGCATGTTTCACTGCCGTTCTGCAGTTGAGTAACATACATTTCAGGTGTGGTTTAGTGTCCCCTGAGGTAGTCTGAGTGATGGGAACTCATAAGAGGTTAGACTTGTTAACGGCTCTAGGTTCGAGCCTAGGTTCTCTGTGTGGGTACGCAGGAATTGTTTGGATAGGGCCCAACTTGTCATGTTGAGATTCTTATTCCCATGCAGTTGTTAATATTGGAAAATACAATGTCCATGCATGCTATGATATATGTACGCATAACATCGAACTCACATCACTGTTGTCAAATTCACCCGATAAATACCTTACCATCAACCCTGAGTCAGAAATACGTGATCAGGCAGGCCCTGCGAGCTAGGCCTGAAGCAACTGATTGACAGACCACTGGTGAGGTGGCATGTAGCCCGTAGAAAAACGCGCAAACAGGAAAAACCGAGATCGATCCCACAGATAATCAGCAACACCACAATGGTCCAAGGAGATTGGCCCCAATAAAACATATTTGGCCGGAGGGGTGCCCGTTCCCTAAACACCATAAAGTTAGATGCCACATGACGTTAGGAACACTCAACCAATCCGAACATAGCATGCACAGTACATGCAGCGATCACGCGCTCCCCATGCCGGACATCTGGACACGTACCCACTGGCACGCATCGTTTCCATGCAAGAATGAGGCCCTCTTGCGCTCCTTATGATGTGGTCAGATTCCTGACAATATAACTAGGCCCAGATTTCTTTATCTAAAAGAATGTACAAATTTTTTTACGATTCTTCGTGAAATGTATATAATGACATCCAAAACCAATGTACTTTGAGACAGTATTCAGACCCCAACTCTCACTGCTCTCCCGGCCACAGCGTTTAATTTAACCAACTGTACTTGTTTTGCCAAACGCCTTCTGTCTTTTATTTTTTCATGGTAAATTCATATTCAAGCAACATTTTGGCGAGCCACCCAGGTGAGATTGTTTCTTCGGGCCCGGCTGCAGCCGAAGGAAAGGGACCACGCCTGTATGGATTCACATCTGCGTAGCAAGGACGGTGAGCAGACGCCGCAATTAAATTGAAAGTTTTGCTGAGTCTGCGGGATGGAGGTCCGGCCTGAAGCCACTGTCAGTGGGTAAGAGACTACATCTGATCCTTAATCCTAACATTTGGCGTATGTCAAACTAGGCAGAAGCACAGAAATGTAACTTGAGCACCCTGCCACTTACAGAAATCTGACATATTGCCTATTTTATGTTTCTGAGCTGTATAGTTCCAAGGCGGCCTTGGAGGCGTTCCTGCAGTGGTCACCTTTTTTCGATAGTCCGCACACTAGGAAAGGTGGCGGTTGTTTAGTCGCTTGGACTGCTAGGCATGACCAGATGGTACGCATAGGCTCTGGGTGTCAGCCCCTCAATCAATTTTTTCGTCTAAAGGTGTTTTCCCAGTATTACCCAGTATTACCGGTCTCTTAAACACTGGTGGTGTCTGAAAGAAGTGATAGGTGTTATTCACTTGGCCTGCTGGGCATAACACAGATGGTATGCTAAGCCCCTGTGTATGAAACAGGGTGCATTTCGTACATTAGGGAAAATGTGGACTTTGGATATTAAGGTGTAGCTTGTGCTTGGCCAAGGAGGGCTTGTAGTTGTCGAGTTATTCCTTCTTATCTACATAAATTGTTGCCATCTTTGTCCCAGAGCCGATATTGACAGATTATAGGGCTCACTTAGTCCCGTGTACTGCTCAGAACCTCCCCTCGTCATTGGGCAGCATGCACTAGGAGCGGGCTACGTTTTTTTTTTGACAAAGTCATAATTATTTTTTCTGTCACTTTTTCTCTTTTATTTCCATTGTGGTTTATCAATTGAAAAGTAGTTATAACCGGCATAATCCAGCGAACATATTTTACCCGCAATCAGAGCAGAATTTAGGATTACTTTTAAAAAACTTGAGAAGTTAAGTGTACTAGTCCCTTAAAGAAAGCTTTCAACCCATCTTGGAGTTGCCGTTAAACCACATGCAAACTAGATTACCCACGCAAGCTAAAAAGCTAGATAAAGTTTGCCACGAGTGGCATGCACACACTAAGACACACGCTTTCCTCTGGCCAGAGGGGAGAACTTTCAACACCAACATAATGGAGCACATGAGAACACGCTTTCAGACCAAATATGTAGGACAGAAAAAGGTTAGGAGAGAGGCACTGTTAGAACTATGGGCCATCTTCAAGGTGGCCCGAACTACAATCCTGTCCCAGAACCTGCAATCAAGATGTCCGCACCTCCCCCCCATACACAGGTATGGAGGAGCTCTCTTTGATGCCTGCCATCCCAGCCATTCCTGCACTGGGTTACACCAATCCGCCGGTCAAGGGGGCCGAAGTGCCCCCCACCGGCAGCAAGCCACTTGATCTAGGGCTGGGAGGTGGCCAGATCAGCAAACCCAGGCGATTCGAACCTCATCCCAGTTTGGTGCTAAAATTCCTCGAAGTCCATCCCCCTCACCCCCCACCCCCATCCATCGTACACAACCAATAATGCCCCAGATGCACGGGAATCATACACTCCAAACCGTCCAGTAGAGTTCTCTTTGGTAACTGGGAGGTTCATAGCGGTTCTGGATAGTGACACCACCAGTGGTGGCCGGGGGTCAGCCTTCTGGGGTCCGACATTGAGTGGGTAGCCGCAGGGCACACTCACCCCAGGGTATGCTCAGGCAGCGGAAGAGACGGCAGGAAGTGAGCTTGATGACAAGTTCCTACCAAGGAGAACCACACACAGCACAGAGCAATATAGACAGCCAAGATGAGAGTTAGAGGAGAGGCACAGGCTGAGAATTGAGAAAGAGCTCTCGCCTGGGAGGTGCAAAGGTCGAACAGAACCACACACCTTCTCCGGGAGGAGAGCAGAGCTAGGCCCTGGGCTCCTTGCAGAGAGGATCCTGAAGTAGAACTCAAACTTCACCAGATCGTCAGCGTAGAAGAGAGGCCAACCAAGAAATAAGAGATCAGGGTAGCCTAGCTCAAACTCAATTAAGGCATAGGAGAAGGAAAATGGGGCTTCTAAGCACGCACGACGAGAGCAGCAACTAGGACGCTTGCCGCGCCCCCCGAAAGCGCCGGTCAAACAAACTGACCCCTAGAGAGATAGTGTCCAGAGAAGAAGGCAACCATTTTGCCACCTGCTAGCCCGCTGGACCTAAAGGGAGGGCGAGTAATATAGACCTTGGGTGAGGAGGGATTATTTGAACCGGAGGACATGGCCATCATGGAAGACAGTATTTGACATGCAGGGGGAGATCCAAAGTGGAGCTTCCCCTACATATAGGAATGCCTCAGAAGATGAGAGCCCTACATTAGGGAAAAGCCAGCAGAGCGGCTCCAAGCCAAAATATGTCAGTTGTTACAGAAAGGCATGTCAAGGATCATCTATGTGCCATGGGCCCAGATGGACAAAGAAGGGTCCAGGACCAAACTGTCCTCATTCATGGATGGGGCGGGAAAAGGGATCTCATGTTTTGAGAAACATAGTGGGAATAAACCTAGCAATAGGCTATGTCAGTCTGCTCAGCAGCCTCATCAAAGAGTAGACTAACATGGTGTTGTCCCAAGCCTGCATCCCAGCAGTGACGCTGACCAACACCGAGCATGGCGGGGCGGCATTAAATTATTTTATTCACCAGATATGGACGTTCCTGAGGGAAATGTTCCCTGACCGCCCAGATGTAGGGGAATTGATGGCAGAGAGCATGAAGTCTGGGGAAGCAGTGACGAATGACCGAATGATGGGGACAAGAGCTTGGACAGCCATGGACCGATACGGGCCTCCAGGTTGCATTCTTCTAAAACATCCTCAAAAAGGGACTGCCAACCTAAATATAGAGTGGAATGGACAGCATAGTAGGATTAGACACTAAACCTTAGTGGGAAATACAGGCCCACATATTACATTACCACAGAAAGAAGCAGGGAAAGGAAAGGGAAAAACAGGAGCAAGCCCAAAGAGAGACTGCTAAGCTGGTCCAACATAAATTGAAAGTCCGCCTTCGATGGGCTGCGTTGGCTGTGAGCATGCAAATAGCATCTGTCTTGAAGGAAGCTCTGCCTCCGAGCCCCAGAGGGTTTCCACCCAGTCCTAACGGCAGAGGTCTGGGAGGCTGGCAGCAGCCAGACCTCAGAGTGCAACTTGTGTCACAGAATGGGCCTCATGACCGACCGATGCCGCCTGAAGGCGTATTGTGAGCAAAGATCGATAAGCCTGGGCCAGTCCCCACACAAACCCCCATGCACAAAATCATACCCAGATCAACCCAAATGCACCACTCATTCAGCCGCAGGGAAATCAATCAGCAACCACACTACCGCAACAGGGGTCAGGTGATTGGCCAAACAAATGGCAACAGCAGCAGATATGGAACCCAGCCCAGTAAGGACCGGGACCACAACCACGGCAGGGAGAGGTGACTGTCTGGGGAGGCAATGCCTTTACCCAGTCGCAAAATCCAAATACACAGTAAGACCAAACACCCAATACAACACATCCACTTCTTACCCCCTTCAGAAAACTCATCATAACAATAAAGACTAGTGACACAGCATTAGGAGAAAACTCAAGACTTTATTTGCATTTGGGAAAACTCTGGGGCTGCCGTATGTTCTGTCAACCAGTAATCCGCACTAGAGCCCGCCATTCAGGTGCCTGCTGGGGCATAGGCCCCACTCTGCTGCTGGTCCCCCAGGGCGAGGTTGGCTGGCCATGCCACGGGGGGAGGGCAGTCTGATGAGGGGACAGGACTGACTCACACCGGTGCATAAAAACAGACACTCAGGTCCCCTCATCCAAGTCCAATTGAGACTGATTCCCATCACGAGATTAAAAGGATCCCATTTAGGCCTCCAGCTATTGGAGGCCCCCTTATAGTTTCAAAACAAGGCAACGTTCCAGTGGCGGGAGCCAGGTTTTCCGCATACTTGGGACGATGATTTCCCATGAAAACTCCATAGTCCGCACACACACAAGTAACAACATGGCACCAAGTCACTGAATTCACCGGAGCAATCAGCCGTCCCAGTTCATTACCCATATCACCAGTCCTAGCCGCGCATCTGACTCCCTTCATAAGCAAAATACTCTGCCTCTTCCTCTCCCAAAAAGCTTATAAGCTTCCCAAGTCTGCTTGTCAGATCATGTCCCTCCAAAACAGCGAGGGTAGCGAGTCGCTGGGTAGTAGTCCCTGGTCCAAGCCTGGAGTGACAGACCTAAAACATCCTGGATCCGAGGGACAGAGGGGCGCTAGGAAGGAAAGGGGTTTCTGTAGATGACCATCGCAGCCCCCATGCACTGTGCATGGATAAGCTCACCACCGCACACAGCTCATTGAAACAGAACACATAAGGCCTCATAAACATCGTCAAAGGAATCAATAGGACCGATCCCGGTCATTGCTGCATCAGAATCACACGGGGGCCTCAGAGCAGCTCTTCGACCCCCCCTCCGGTATGCCACCATAGAGACATTACATATAAATCTAGGGGGGCACCCAACAACTCGCAAAAAGAAGCCCAAAAATAGTCCCAAACGAAGTTTCCAGAAAATGAACGTAGTCAAAACACCTAACTCCATTAAGGAGAACCTCATTACATGCCACGTGCAGGGACCAGAGGGAAATACATGTGTCCTTGGAACACATTGCCCGCAACCCCCAAACTGCGATACCCCCATTCCTTTCAAGTCGCTCCGCGCATGTGTAGGTCAAAGGGTACCATCCGCATCGATAAGGCACACACATTAGGGAAAGTAGGATGTTAGAGGGCCGACAACGCCCATGAAAAGGATAAATAAAAGGAATCATCCTTACGCCCAAGAAGATCCCCCCATAAAAATAATCTCCTCTGTCATGGCGAGGGGGAGGACCAAATTACTCACAAAATAAAACTCAGGTGGTCCATGACTAAATACTCACTATTCCCTAAATATCTGCCCCAACTGGGGCCACCTTCCGGTACCCCATTAAAACGTTGTGCAAAATGGTTATACAGCATATGCCCCTAAAAGGAAAGGCACAGGAATTTCCTGAGACTGAATGATGATATGTTTTTCTAAGCTAACCTACAACACACAGCTCTTATCCAACAGGCCTGCAATTGAGCTATGGGTGCCCGCCGCCTCTTCAGCAGTAACTTCCCATACCCTGACGAGGTCCAAGTGTTCGAGCCAAAGACCACGGACTGTATTTTACTGACAATTTTTCAACAAACTCTTTTCGCACTGTGCTAAAGCAGAAACAATCCTGGATGCCAGTAGATTGCAGATGTGTCCGCTGGAAACCATCCCAAGACCTGCAATGTTCTAAAGTTATGAATATTTGCACCAGTGTATACCATCTGTTTAGTATGGGTGTTGCACATCCATCCTTAGCCAGAAATCTACCTAGTTATATGGAGCCTACCTCGACATTTCTACACCACTTGCGTAGGGACCTTTCATACCTCACTTACAGTTACACTGAACTGAGCGCTAGTATCCTACATGCACTACACAGCGCACTCTTACACAACACATGGTATCAACACATGACCGCCGTGGGAGCCCAAATATCAGCCAGCTCGTTCTATGTCTGCTTGCTGATGCCACACACCGTAGGCACAGACAGGCTTTATTTATCCCAAGAGATAGCCCCCTGAAAAAGGAAAATGTCTCGTCCACCTGTACCTGTGTAGGATTAGGGCCAAGATACAACATAGTAAACAACCTAGTAAAGTGGAACCCCATAAAGTAGTAGTAAACTTCATCTGGTATAATACCAACCCCACAGCACTGTACCTTTTCATCGAGCCTAGCGATATTCAAACTGAGCTATACAGAATGCACAGGCGGGGCACTATAGGGGAGGACACTCTTTGGCCCGAGATTTTTCAGAAAAAAGGTTTTTGGAGGTAGCCAAGCCACCGCACCAGTGCACAAAAACGTCCACTCCCGCCTCCATCTGTGGTCCCAAGATGGCCCTTAGCGTATCTGGGGCAGTCTTCTTTAATAACAAATGGACCCCAGACATGGTGTTCCAGTGCAGGGCTAGTCACCTCGATGATGCAAGGGGAAATTAGTCTCATAGGGAAGGGTTGATTGAATACCAACATAGATACCCCATGTCAGGAAATCTTTGATGCTGAAATAGATAGGTACACATGGCTAGAGGGAAAGGGGAAACCCCTAATTTTATGGAAACTTTGTAGGAAGGTGGAATCTGACTATATGGTTGCCCCCACTTTTTTCCTGGTGTTTTGCTGGTTTATGACTTAGTTGGACTGGGACCCTGCTATTCAGGGCCCCAGTCTATCTGCTCTCTCTAAACGACATGGAGTGCACTCTAGGTGCACTAGTGATTGGATACTGTGGTGCCTTATGAGTCCCTAGTATATGGTACCTTAGGTGCCAAGGGCATAGGTACTTCACAGGCCTACCAGGGGCTGCAGCATGTGTTATGCCACCCCTGGGAAGCAGTCTAAATCTGACACCACAGGCCTGCTACTGCAGCCTGGGTGAGGTGGTGCTAGCACCCCTCACTGAGATATAGGTTTCCTATATCTCTCCTGCACACACATATAAACCTATCAGTCACACCTAAGGCAGGCCCTATCAATCCTGAGGGCAGGGTGCTTGGCTTCTATGTGAGGGGGTGCCTCTGCCTGAGCAGGGCCCCTCTGCAGCTCTCAGAGTCTATTCTCTGGTGCTGTTTGTGGATGCGGTTAAACCATATACTATTTAAGTGCATTATATCCTCGCGGTAAATGCTAACTTTGGAATGGCTGCATCAAAACATGTCGTGTTTGGTGTCAAACATCTTGGAATACTACCCCCCGCCAATCTTGGCGGCGGGAGTAGCATTCCACCCTTCTAGAGGGATAAGACATGTAGCTGCTGTGGAAACGCGGTAGAATCCTAAAGAGCCCTGGCATCACAAAATGGATGCCACCAGTCACAGACACTGGGCTGCCCTCCTGCTGATGACCGAAACTCGCAGTGGAGGAAGCCCAACAATAGGCATCCTGTCACAGGGAGGTGTAACCACCTCCCAGACAGGGTTTAGTGTATTGGGGCTGGGTGGGTGCACTCTTAGAGTGCTTTGAAGTCCTGCACTGGGGGAGCAGAAGGCTCCTCTGTGCATATGCCAGTTCAAACCAGCTCAGGGGCTACCTGCCCCTGCTCTGGCGCGAAACTGGACAAAGGGAAGTGGGTGTAGCCACCCCTCCCTTGACCCTCCCATAGGTGGGGTCATAGAGCTAGTCCATCCCCTCTTTTTAGTATAAGAGGGGAACCTTGCCATTGCAAAGCAGATAACCCCTGGACGACGCTCTACAGAAGAATCCTGGCCCTTCGACGTTCCACTACCTTTGGAAGACAGAAGAATCTCCCTTGGAGTCAAGGAGTGACTCCCCTGCTTGGCAGGCACCAAAAACGACAACGACGGTCGCAAACTACGCCGCTCCCGCCGGAGTCCGAAGTCCCTGCAGCCCAAAAAGTGGATTTCCTGACCTCTCCCAGGCCATCGTGAGTCCCCAGCGAAGCTGAGGCAAGTGGACCCCACGAGTAACGAGGAACCGCGACCCCTGGGTACCATGCACTATTGTCGAGTGCAACCCCTTCACAACGTTCTACGAACTTGTGCTTTGGACCACGTGTGGTCCCGACCTCCAGCAGGAATCCTCCGAAGATCAGAGGCCTACACCGTCCCGAGTGACCGTGGGCCCCTGTTGAGTGATTCCGCCCGAGGTGTCTTTGCGATCCCTTGCCCGCCGGCTTGTGGGTCCCCAGAAGACTTCTTAAAGAAACCAAAGGGCTCCCCTGGTTGCTCCAGGCCTGCCCTGACTTACCCTCACTGGGTGAGTCCCTCAGACCTTGCTGGTCTGCGCCATCGACTTTTCTTCATCTCCCCGAGACTTGCTGCTGCCAAGGCTTGTTGGCTCCAATCGAGTTGCTGACACCGCAGTCAGCTGCAGACGTCGAGGGACACACCGAATCCAGCTCCTGGTCATCGTCGACACCTCCTGGACCACGTGGCTGAAGAGTCAAGGCACCCACAACTGACCTGAATCAACCGACGACGGTGGGCATCCATCTTCCTTGCCCCGGGTCACTGCCAAGTGACTTTGAACACTGTCCCCTCTGCTTTCAGGTCATCCTTCTTCAGAATCCAGGCTTGGATTCCACCGGACACTTCTTCAGCTCCCGCAAGCAGCAAGTCTTCTTTGTTCGCCATTGAAAACGACGCCGCGACCCGACACCAAAGGACACCTATGCACCCGGCTTCCCTGGGTGAGGTAACTCCAGCACTACGGTGCTCCTGTGGGTGTGGGCCCTAGAACTACTTACCCTGTAAGTGACTTGCTTGTAGGTCCTCCCGAAGTATCCTAAAACTCTTTATTTCCAACCGCGACTTGCCCCATTGAAGTCAACGGCGATCCGCGCCTGTGTAACCACACTGCACGCGTCCCCCGTGGGTCCTTTACTTACCTGCCTTGGGTGGTTTCGTGAGGCCCCAGCACTTCTGAAGGCCCTAGGCCTTGTCTCCCTGCAAGTCGTTGTCCCTAAGTCTCTTACTTAGTATATGGTCTGGTACGCCCCTAGGGCCCCAGCCATATTTTGTGCTTAACTTATTGTGAAACGTTGATTTGTGCATATGTTTGTCTTCTAATCTCATAAAGAGATTAGTAGAGAGTTATTTAGAAATAAATACATATATATTTGATATATATACCTGTGTGGTGTCTTTTCATTTGGTGATTCAAGAGATTATATGGTAAAACAAGCTGCTTTACATTCCTTCGAGACTTAGCCTGAAGGCTGCTCTCCACAGCTACCACTAGGATAGCTTTCTTTAAAAGGTTGTCTTAAACCTATCTACCATAAGAGTCGATTTGCCCTGGTGCAAGGTGTCCACTTTAATTAGTGAACAGCATATACCAGGCCAACTTCTCACATTGGTGGGCAGCGTGTGGGATTCCAGCTTGCCATTGTTTTACCAGAAAATCTCTATTTGAATTACTAACTGAAAACCATTATAGGTACTCAAGGTACATATAAAGTCAAGCTTAGTATCAATAAGTTCTACTGAACTTAGAGCTGTGTGCCAAGGGATAGCACACCCTTTCCACAGCTCAAGCTAGGATCAGTAGGCCACAAACTAGTGTAGGTAGTACCACACTGCACAACACTAGAATGTCCTTAAGGGGTGGACCCAGTGGATCCACTCAGCCTCAGTATAAGGACATGGCTTTCTCTGACTTGAGAGCCATGTGTGTTGACAGACACCTGAGGCTAGGACAGAGTCCCTCAACACTACACCTGATAGATCTGCTGACAGCAGATTACCTTAGATTGGCTCTAGGAGCTAAAGGGTCTGAATCAGTGGGTGGGTCAGTCATAGTATCTGGGTCAGATGATGAAAATCAGAATGACCAAGACTCTGTGATTGAAGGGCCAGGCTTCAAGGGGCCTGAAAAGGACAGAGGAATTCTCCCTAAGAGAACTGACAGAGAGGAGGAGAGGCACAGATCCCCTTCCAGGGAATCTGACCACTCTTATCACTCTGGCAGAGAATTTGTCCAGCAGAGGAGCTCATACTTTTCCTTAAGAGAGACCTCCTCTGAGAGAAGGTGCAAACTGCTCCAGTATGAGGAAGCCAGAGTGGCCCTCAGAACCAAGCAGTTGGCCCTGGATAGGGAAGCCCTGGAGATCCAGAGAGCTTCTAGAAAAGAGGGTTGGAACCCCCTGGTGGCAGCAACAGTGTCCCTAGAGGCAGAGAATATATTCCTGACCATAGGAACCTGAGCAAGGTTGTTCCTCCCTACCAGAGTGGGGATGATATCCACAAGTGGATAACTGCTATGGAGAGGGCCTGTAGAGTACAGCAGGTCCCCCAAAAGCAGTGGGCAGCAATCTTGTGGCTCTCCTTTTCAAATAAAGGAAGAGACAAGCTCCTCACTGTTAGAGAGGAGGATGCTGATGATTATGAGGTCCTGAAGAGTGCACTGATAGATGGGTTTGGCTTAACCACTGAAGAGTACAGGTTGAAGTTCAGAGATACCCAGAAGGCACAGACTCAGGACTGGACAGACTTTGTAGATTGTGCATCCAAGGCTCTGGAGGGTTGGCTGGTTGGCAGTAGGGTTACTGATTTCAAAGGATTTTATAATCTAATGATGAGAGAACAGATCCTTAATAATTGTCAAAACCAGCTTTTACACCAGTACCTGGTGGACTCTGATCTGACCTCTCCCCAAGAATTGGGAAAGAAGGCAGACAAATGGGTCAGAACCAGAGTAAGGCCTAAGAATCAGGGTGGTGACCACAAGAAAGATTCTACCAAGTCCCAAGAGAAAGGTGGGGATAAATCTAAGGATAAGTCCACTACAGGGCCCCAAAAGTCCTCTTCTGGGGGTGGGTCCCAAACTCCTTCCTCTCCTGAAAAGAAACCCTATTGCCATGTCTGTAAAAGCCTGGGCACTGGAAATCTGATCCCAGTTGTCCCAGGATTGGCAATAAAGAAAATGTTCCTCCAACAACTACTACCACCCCTCCTGGTACTACCAGTAGTAATCCTCCAGTTGGGAGTAGTGCACCCAAAAAGTTAGGTGCTTTTGCAAGAGGAACAGAGGTGGGCCCTAGTTCAGACAGGACCCCCTCAACAGACTCCTCAGATTCTGATGGTGGTATAGGATTTGCCACCTTTACCCACCTGGGACCCACCTTTACGTGGGTCCCACAGCATTGGGCAGGTACAGACTGGAGCCAATAATTAATGGTCAGAAAGCTGTGGCATTTAGGGACACAGGGGCTAGTGTCACCATGGTGGCAGGGAAACTAGTCCCCCCTCACCAGCTTTTACCTGCGTTTAAATACCAGGTGACCAACATTGATGGTGTCAGAACAGAGCACCCCATGGCCATAGTCAATCTCAGCTGGGAGGGGGTCACAGGCCCAAAAAGAGTGGCAGTGTCCCCAACCTTACCTGTAGATTGCCTGATGGGCAATGATCTGGAAATTTCAGCCTGGGCTGAAATTGAACACCAAACCCATCTGAGGATGTTGGGTGTCCCTGTAAAGGTTAGTGGGGCTGTGATGGCCACAGCCCCAGCCCAAGATTTTGGAGAGATGGAGCCTGGAAGAATGGCCCACTCTCCCCCAGAAGAGAGCACAAGGGTTGAAGAAAAGTCTTCTTCCCTCCAGACAGTAGGTAAGGGTCAGCCTCCTCAGGGAACTGACCCTCCCCTAGTGAAGGAACTGCCACAGAGGTAGTCAGGCCTGGCCTGGCCCCACCCCTGATGGCAGAGGACCCTTCCAAGGTGGTACCCAGTCTGGAGCAGGTAAACTGCCCCTCTCTACCCTGCCTCAGTCAGCCCAGGGCTGCAGAGGTCAGGGAGGTCAGTGGACCCCCAGGGCCCCCTGTCCAGAGGAACCCCCCATCAGCAGATTAGGGGCACCCAGTCTAGTAGCCCTAGCCAGGTGAAAATTCCTCAACCCACTGAGGGATCCCCCATACCTTTATGTAGGGACCACCCCCAGAAGGACTCTGTTAGGCAAGGGCAAACCTGGAACCAAAAGGTTCCAAACATGCCATGTCCCTCCAGTGTTCCACCCAAAGGGACCCAACCCCCAGCTGTAGGCAGTCAAAGGTTGACCCTTAGAGCAAAGTGCAACTCAGTCATGGAAAGACAGGCATACATGGTGACCAGTGATCTGAGGAAGCTGAGGCCAACCTTCCTAGGGCCTCACTTCCCTACTCAGACACCCCACCAGCCTTGTACTTTACCAAAGCACACCAGAGGTAGTGATTCCCCATGGTGGAGACCCTCTCATACCCTTAGGGTGGGGGATTGCTTAGGGGACCATAAGACAGGGGGCAACCATGCTAGTGCAGGTGCTTCCTTATATGGCCACTTAATCAATAAAGGCTCAACTGGTCAAGGTTAGCCTTATCTCCTTTCGTTTGGGGGGTTATGTAGGAAGGTGGAATCTGACTATATGGTTGCCCCCACTTTTTTCCTGGTGTTTTGCTGGTTTATGACTTAGTTGGACTGGGACCCTGCTATTCAGGGCCCCAGTCTATCTGCTCTCTCTAAACGACATGGAGTGCACTCTAGGTGCACTAGTGATTGGATACTGTGGTGCCTTATGAGTCCCTAGTATATGGTACCTTAGGTGCCAAGGGCATAGGTACTTCACAGGCCTACCAGGGGCTGCAGCATGTGTTATGCCACCCCTGGGAAGCAGTCTAAATCTGACACCACAGGCCTGCTACTGCAGCCTGGGTGAGGTGGTGCTAGCACCCCTCACTGAGATATAGGTTTCCTATATCTCTCCTGCACACACATATAAACCTATCAGTCACCCCTAAGGCAGGCCCTATCAATCCTGAGGGCAGGGTGCTTGGCTTCTATGTGAGGGGGTGCCTCTGCCTGAGCAGGGCCCCTCTGCAGCTCTCAGAGTCTATTCTCTGGTGCTGTTTGTGGATGCGGTTAAACCATATACTATTTAAGTGCATTATATCCTTGCGGTAAATGCTAACTTTGGAATGGCTGCATCAAAACATTTCGTGTTTGGTGTCAAACATCTTGGAATACTACCCCCCCCGCCAATCTTGGCGGCGGGGGTAGCATTCCACCCTTCTAGAGGGATAAGACATGTAGCTGCTGTGGAAACGCGGTAGAATCCTAAAGAGCCCTGGCATCACAAAATGGATGCCACCAGTCACAGACACTGGGCTGCCCTCCTGCTGATGACCGAAACTCGCGGTGGAGGAAGCCCAACAATAGGCATCCTGTCACAGGGAGGTGTAACCACCTCCCAGACAGGGTTTAGTGTATTGGGGCTGGGTGGGTGCACTCTTAGAGTGCTTTGAAGTCCTGCACTGGGGGAGCAGAAGGCTCCTCTGTGCATATGCCAGTTCAAACCAGCTCAGGGGCTACCTGCCCCTGCTCTGGCGCGAAACTGGACAAAGGGAAGTGGGTGTAGCCACCCCCTCCCTTGACCCTCCCATAGGTGGGGTCATAGAGCTAGTCCATCCCCTCTTTTTAGTATAAGAGGGGAACCTTGCCATTGCAAAGCAGATAACCCCTGGACGACGCTCTACAGAAGAATCCTGGCCCTTCGACGTTCCACTACCTTTGGAAGACAGAAGAATCTCCCTTGGAGTCAAGGAGTGACTCCCCTGCTTGGCAGGCACCAAAAACGACAACGATGGTCGCAAACTACGCCGCTCCCGCCGGAGTCCGAAGTCCCTGCAGCCCAAGAAGTGGATTTTCTGACCTCTCCCAGGCCATCGTGAGTCCCCAACGAAGCTGAGGCAAGTGGACCCCACGAGTAACGAGGAACCGCGACCCCTGGGTACCGTGCACTATTGTCGAGTGCAACCCCTTCACAACGTTCTACGAACTTGTGCTTTGGACCACGTGTGGTCCCGACCTCCAGCAGGAATCCCTCCGAAGATCAGAGGCCTACACCGTCCCGAGTGACCGTGGGCCCCTGTTGAGTGATTCCGCCTGAGGTGTCTTTGCGATCCCTTGCCCGCCGGCTTGTGGGTCCCCAAAAGACTTCTTAAAGAAACCAAAGGGCTCCCCTGATTGCTCCAGGCCTGCCCTGACTTACCCTCGCTGGGTGAGTCCCTCAGACCTTGCTGGTCTGCGCCATCGACTTTTCTTCATCTCCCCGAGACTTGCTGCTGCCAAGGCTTGTTGGCTCCAATCGAGTTGCCGACACCGCAGTCAGCTGCAGACGTCGAGGGACACACCGAATCCAGCTCCTGGTCGTCGTCGATACCTCCTGAACCACGTGGCTGAAGAGTCAAGGCACCCACAACTGACCTGAATCAACCGACGACGGTGGGCATCCATCTTCCTTGCCCCGGGTCACTGCCAAGTGACTTTGAACACTGTCCCCTCTGCTTTCAGGTCATCCTTCTTCAGAATCCAGGCTTGGATTCCACCGGACACTTCTTCAGCTCCCGCAAGCAGCAAGTCTTCTTTGTTCGCCATTGAAAACGACGCCGCGACCCGACACCAAAGGACACCTATGCACCCGGCTTCCCTGGGTGAGGTAACTCCAGCACTACGGTGCTCCTGTGGGTGTGGGCCCTAGAACTACTTACCCTGTAAGTGACTTGCTTGTAGGTCCTCCCGAAGTATCCTAAAACTCTTTATTTCCAACCGCGACTTGCCCCATTGAAGTCAACGGCGGTCCGCGCCTGTGTAACCACACTGCACGCATCCCCCGTGGGTCCTTTACTTACCTGCCTTGGGTGGTTTCGTGAGGCCCCAGCACTTCTGAAGGCCCTAGGCCTTGTCTCCCTGCAAGTCGTTGTCCCTAAGTCTCTTACTTAGTATATGGTCTGGTACGCCCCTAGGGCCCCAGCCATATTTTGTGCTTAACTTATTGTGAAACATTGATTTGTGCATATGTTTGTCTTCTAATCTCATAAAGAGATTAGTAGAGAGTTATTTAGAAATAAATACATATATATTTGATATATATACCTGTGTGGTGTCTTTTCATTTGGTGATTCAAGAGATTATATGGTAAAACAAGCTGCTTTACATTCCTTCGAGACTTAGCCTGAAGGCTGCTCTCCACAGCTACCACTAGGATAGCTTTCTTTAAAAGGTTGTCTTAAACCTATCTACCATAAGAGACGATTTGCCCTGGTGCAAGGTGTCCACTTTAATTAGTGAACAGCATATACCAGGCCAACTTCTCACAAACTTTCACTGTATTCCTTTTGTTTCAGAGGTAAAGGAATGATTCTGCTTGGCACGAATGAGAATTGTGCAGTAATAATGCACGCACCCGACATGCAAAGGGGCACCTCCGCACTGATGGATATATACTTGCAATGTGGGGAATTTGCCTATGCTCAGCTCGTCCCCTGATGGTGGGCCTCCACGCCCTCATAACTATGCACACCCCGACCAGGGTCATCCCTGGAGAAGACCTGTCCGAGTTCTAACAGCCTCTACAGAAGAAAACAACTCTATTGCAGCAGGCTAGAGAAAAAAGAACTGCTGAATATTTTGGCTAGTGTCAGTGTAAGGACATTCCGGAAGAATTCAGACTGTTTTCTGACACTCAAGTAAATGAGGGAGGGTCCATACCCTTCACCCTGCAAACAAAGGCGAACGCCCACTGGTTGCATATATCCAGCTGCGAAATGCTGAAGATGATCAACGATACTGAGTTCAGCCTAAATGCTATCAAGGAAGAACTAAGAGCCATCCGCCTCATGGTGATGCAACATCGGTATGTGTTGGACTTAATGACCGCGAAGGAGGGTGGGGTGTGTGCCAAGATCAGTGCATCCTGCTGTACTTTTATCTTCGGAAATGACCTGGACAACGGGACACTAGCTCTTGCCATCCAAGCACTGCCTCGTTTACAGGCTGAAATGAAGGAGGGAGGTGCCCCTGAGCAGGACTGGTCAGTCTATTGGTTTTCCTGGTTCCCCCAGCTGGTGACCAGACTGTGTACGTCATTGCTTCCAATTGTCATTTTTGTGTAATTTTTGTGTAGTTTCCCACAAATGGGGGTTTCTTGCTGTAAAAACACAGCCCTCAAATTAGGTAGAATGCAGTTAACTAGGGAAGTAGTAATAGACACAACAGAAACATACCGAACCTCGAATAATGAGACTGTCATGAAGTACGGGGTAAATAATCTAGTTGAAAATTCAACTAAAGGGGGTAATATTAATACTGGAAAATACGATATCAGTGTACACTATGATATATGTACACATAACAACAAAATCATATCCCCATCAATCCGAGTTAGAAATACGTTGTCAGGCAGGCCCTGCGACCTAGGGCTGAAGCACCTGATTGGCAGACCACAGTTCGGGTGACACGTGGCCATAGATAAACGCGTGAACAGGGAAACCCTAGATCGTTTTCACTGATAGGGTGCGACCCTATATTGGTCCAAGAAGATTAGCCCCAATAAAACACATTTGGCTGGATGGGGGGGCGTGTTCCCTAAAAACTATAAAGTTAGATTTCACATGAAGTTAGGAACACTCAGCCAATCAGAAAACAGCTTGCACACTACACAGTGATCACGCGCTCCCCATGCTGAACATTTGTACACATACCCACTGGCCCATATTGTGCCCACAGAAGGTCGAGACCCACCTGAGCTCCTTATCAGGTGGTCAGATTTATGCATGACTCTGTGACTAGGCTCGGATTTCTTTCTCTGAAATAATGTACAAATTGTTTTATGACACGTCGTGAAATGTATATAATGACTACCAAAACCAATGTGCTTTCAGACAGTCTTCAGACCCCAACTCTGTCACTGCTCTCCCGGCCGCAGCTTTTTATTAAAGCAACTGTCATATTTTGTGAAATACCTCGTCTTTTATTTTTTCAAGGTAAATTCACATTCAAGCAACACAGTCCGCCATTTCCTCCATCCCAGAAGCAGATTAGCACAAGAGGGAATTGTCCTGCCCATGTCAAGATCCTGCAATTGAAGATCTGATTGATTGTTGAATAACTTCCTCAATTTTCTAATTTAAAAAAAATGTCTGGGATTTGTGGGTTTCCTGGGTACTTGGAATTGAGCCAGAAAATGCTGACATCACACATTCTATTTGTTTGTGTACAAACATACTTTCAAGATTCACTTGACAAGCCCATTGTTACAGCCTGTTCCTCACCCAAGCGGTATGCAGATCCATGCATGAGGTGTGCTAGTTCTATCACTATGTGAGGATGAAGGATGGAAGGGCATTAGGTGCTGGCAACCAGCTTTGATGTTCTGAGCTCATAGTGCGCATGTGAAGTACCATTTGCATTGTGTTGATTGTGGGGTACAGGATTACAGGCCATTTGATTGAACAACTTGTATTCATCAGAACTGTAGAGCTACTGTTAAAAATGTCAACAAGAATATTTTTGGGTGAAACCTAGTGAACAATTGCACATTATACTACCAATTTTTCAGAGGCTGTAATGGCTCCTGTACCTGAACTGATACTTCTACGTATTTTAAAAATGCATAGTTTGGTTTGATATATAATTTGCATTAATTTTATGTTCAATCAGACGCAAACCATGGTTGGTAAACAATAAAAACACTGAGCCACTCTAGGCCCTTGGTTTCCATTTTTTCAGACTGTCTGCAGAAAGGATTTGTCTTTGTGGCTAAGTAAGTCTGAGGATCATAGCAGTTTTATATTAGTTTTTAGATCTGCATAACAAATAAGGTAAAAATGCTGCTATGTTTGACAATTTCTTTCCTCTATTGATTTTCAGTATTTTGTGAAATCAGTAAGAAATATGTCTAGGAACCATTAACCATCTATACTAGTGGTTCTTAACCATTAGATTTCAGCAGACCCCTCTGAAGCAAAACTGGAAGCCAAGAATCACCAAGCAATTTCTACAAAGTTTATGCAACAATAACACACAAAATAAACTAACCAGTATACACTATATGAACTTAGCATATCTCCTCTCTTCTGTAACTGCATGTTTAAATATGAGATGAAATCAACACCAGTATAAGGCCCAAGTCATATTCCCAAATCAAATGGTAATTGTGTGAAATTGGAGCTCACAGCAGAAGTGGTGTGAGGGAGGAAGTAAGTGGATTGACATTGACCTTGGGCAGACAAGGGCAACAATCGAACTTTTTATGGACTAAGCTGGAGACCAAGCAGGGTTTTTGTGTCAAAGTAGGCAAAGGCCTTTAATGCATAAAAGCTAGAAGACCGCTAATTTTGACAGTACATTCTGCTACTGAGAAGTGGTACTTTACTTGTGGAAATATTTCAGCTCTGCTGAAAAGTGCAGCAATGCCCCCTTTCAAAATGAATTGGAAGTGCTTGGAGTCTGTAAGTGTTGTTCATGTAAAGCAGTGGATGTGAGTACCTGCAGCCTGGAAGGGTCTTTTGGGCTGTCTAGCTGTACATAATACATAGATCACTGAGGGCTTAGAACACTGGCTTTCTAAGTGTGCAGATGCGTACGTCGTTCCAGAAAATCATAAGCAGTGAAGCATTCCTGTTAGTAACAAGCTGATTGCTTGTCGGATTGCATTCATTCTCCATCATGAACCAGCAGGAGATTCCTACTAAGAACATGTTTCTAATGGTTAATATTTTTTTAACCATATCTATATGGATTGCATTAAGACATTTTTCAAATACATTGGGGAGGGTATACAGTAGACTTAAAATGAGTGTTATTGTTGATTGATGAAATCATTATTATAGGTGAATCTGTCTTTATACAATTATTTAGCTCAAAATGCTCATGATTGACAGAAGATAATGGTTAGTGGTTATATCGGTCTGCCTACCCCCGGAATATGCACTGTGGCCCTCCAGGAGTCCACTTACCACAGTTAACCACTTGCGTGCTGAGGATGGAATGGGTCCATCCTCAGCCACAGTGTGTGTGTCCTCACACCTACCCACGGGGGGAGTTTCTGTCTCTTTGCAGTGCATTCCTGTTGCACCATCGCGCGTTGGACTGCGATTGCGCAGCAGGAATGCCCACTTGGCCACCAGGTATTTTTAGGTTGCTTGCAAAATTGTTTTGGGGCGCGACCCCTTTCAGCAAGTGTCCCTTCACTATTGGAGCTATATATTTTGGTTGTGTCTGCAGATCGGTCATATTTTTAGGCCAATCTGACCCCAAGGGGGGGCAGTAGCCACTAGCCTACGCGGAAATAAATGGTTTGGCGATTTTGGGGAGCAGTCCCTTGGACAAGGTTTGCTCCCCTTTAGGGAGTGATTGATTTTGCCATGTTGGGGAGCAACCCCATGGGCAAGGTTGGCTCCCTTTTATTGGGCATGTATTTTGTCCGTTTCTGGCCCACTTAGGGGCAGAGCGGACATATTTTTTAAAACCACTAGACACCAGGGAAAGTTTGTGTGTGAGTGAACTGGACTTCGGCTGACGGTCTGTGTGTACTTGGTGTGCGTGGACTGATGCTTGGCTGGCAAGTGTTCGTGGACTGGCGCTTGGTGGTGGTTTGCATAGACTGGCGCTTGACTGGCAGTGGGCGTGAACTGTCACTTGCCTGGTAGAGTTTGTGAACTGGTGCTTGGCTGGCAGTGTTTGTCGACTGGCGTTTGGCTGATGATGTGTGTTGCTGGCATTTGAATAGTGATGGGCAGACTTCATAGTGTTTTATAATGTTAACTGTTTTATTTCTTGTCATTGTTTGTGATCGTAATGTTTTATTTCTCTTTTTTATTCTAGTGCAAAGCTTTTGTTTTCCTTTACTCTGACTCCTGCTTACAGTTTCGGCACTGGTAGATCTGCAGTTTGTGTAGTTGCAGGTACTGTTTACTCCAAAAGAGTATCAGTGCACTGCATGAATTCATTTTTTGTAAATGCTGTTATAATAGCACCATATTTAGCTTCTGTTTTGTGTGTGAAATTCTCCTTAGATTTGTGGACGATGTGCATTGTGTTGTCTTGTGTGTAATTTTCTTTTGTTTCTCCTTTCTAGTGGAATATCGTTGGTGCTTGCTGTGTCTGTGCAGAGTAGGTGCAGGTGATACTGAGTCTAGCTGTTTCTGGCAAGTGAGTGGTATCGCTTTTGAATATATAGGTTTTTGTGTGCTTTGTATTTATGGACCTTTGTCTTGCAAATTACTATATGCCAGTAGTTTTACTTTTTGTTTGATAAAGCCACACTTAGTTTATTACTTACTTTTCACAGTGTTGGGCATTTTTGACTTGTTTGTCAAGTTACTTTTCTTAGTAAGGTTTATGGCTAGCTGCAGGATGACAGCTCAGCAGGTTGTTGGTATGCTTTTTGAGTCTTCCTCTGACCATGACTATGTTTATGTTTATGGGATTTGTAAAGCGCGTGACTACCCTTGGGCATCTCAGCGCTGAGGTGATACAGGACGGAGGCTGTTAGCACTTGGGATTAGGGGAAGAGCCATGTTTTGAGTCTTTTTTTGAAGGACACTTCATTTTCAATTAGTCGGAGTTCTGGGTCCATACTGTTCAAAAGTTTTGGCGCCAGATGGGTGAATGACCTTCCACCCCATCTGGCTCTCTTAAATGTGGTCGAGTTCATCAAAAAGTTGGAACTTGACCTGAGTTGTCGACGGGGGGAATAGTGTGAGACCAACTTTTGGATCAGGGCAGGGCCTCTCCCATACATGGCTCGGTGGGCCAAGCTTAAGGACTTAAATTTGATTCTGGCTTGGACCGGAAGCCAGTGAAGCTCTCTCAGTGCGGGTCTAACTGAGTGGTGTCTAGGTATGTTCAACAGCAGTCGAGCAGCTGCATTCTGTACGACTTGCAGTCTATTCGTGACATATTTAGGGGAGCCCAGAAAGAGATAGTTGCCGTAGTCCAGCCTTGATACCACCAAGGCTTGGACTACAGTCTTCCTAGACTCCTCTGGGATCAGGGACATTATTTTTCTGATCATGCGGAGTATCCCAAAGCAAGTACCTGATAATTTTTTGGCCTGGACCTCCATCGTCAAGTTCTGGTCCAGCCACATACCTAAGTTTTTTATGGCTGTTTTAGGAGGAGGAGGCGGCCCCCAGTTAGTAGGCCAGGAAATCTCCGCGCGGGGACTGAAATTGTTGCCCAAGATCATTAGCTCTGTTTTGTCCCCATTCAATTTGAGGCTACAATCCGCCATCCAAGATCCGATTTTTTCCAGGCAGGGGACGAGTTGTCTATGGTCCGAGTTGAGAGAGTCTGAGATTGAAAACACTAGTTGCGTGTCATCAGCATATGACACGATGGAGAGGCCAAATTCCTGTATTATGTGTGCCAAGGGGCTGAGATATATGTTAAAAAGTGTTGGACTCAGGGAGGATCCCTGAGGGACTCCCCAAGGTGCTGAGAGGGAGTCTGACTTAAATCCGGCCTCCATACATTGGAAGGATCTGTCACTCAGGAATGACGCAACCCATTGGTTGGCTGTTCCTCTAATTCCAACATTCTCCAGTCTTTGGATTAGCACTGTATGGTCTACCGTATCAAACGCTGCGCTTAAATCCAAAAGTACTACGGCCGCGGTTCTCCCTTGGTCTAGGATGGATTTGAGTTTTTCAGTGACCACCAGCAGGGCTGACTCCGTGCTGTGATTTGGTCGGAACCCCATCTGGGTCTGGTGTATGATGTTGTGGTTTTCAAGGAAACTAGAGATCGTGCTGTTCGCGTATTTCTCTGCAATCTTGCCTAAGATAGGCAATAAGGATATTGGGCGATAGTTGGCCAGATCTGCGGGGTCCAGTTGTGGTTTCTTTAGCAGGGGTTTAATGATGGCGTGTTTCCACTCTTTGGGCACCTTGCCATTTTCAAAGGAGAGATTGATAAGATTGAATAGTTGGCTGAGAACGGCTTTCCCACCTTGGGCGAGGATATGAGGTGGGGCCGGGTCTAGCGGGGAGCCCGATTTGATTTTCTGTAATATGGAGCATCCCAGATCTACCTTCATTTTTGGGAAGGACAGGAGGGCAGGTGTGGAGGGGTGGGGCGGTCCCATTTGTTCACTCTTCCCTGGGGAGTTTAGAGTACTATGGGGGCCCTCTGTGGCAGCTGATGTCGTGGTAGAGTTAGGGTGGAGGGAATTGTAGATATTTTCCACTTTGCTCTTAAAAAATGAGGCAAACCCATTGCATCTTTCTTTGGAATATTGGGAACTGTTTGTTCCTGGGTCTATTGTGGTAAGTGATTTGACAATTTTAAAAAGCTCCTTAGAGGAGTTAGAGGACCTTGCAATTTTTCCTTCAAAGAAGGCTGCTTGTGCTTTCCTAATGCTCTTGTGGTAGAGCTGTATGGCTAGTTTGTAAGCTTTTTTGAGCTCTGGATCATATGATTTCCTCCAGTTACGTTCTAGTCTTTTGCAGCTCTTTTTTTGAGCAACCAGCGTGGGACAAAACCAGGACGATCTGTTCAAATTTTTTTGCGTTAGTGGACCTGGCTTCCTAAAGTTCTGATCAATGGAGCTATTTATCCAGGTTAGCCAGTTGCCATAGGCCTCTTCCAGGTCTTTAGTGTCCGGTGGTGTGGAGGATTCCAGATCATTGATCCACGCCTCAGGAACTTTCCTAGGCCATTTGCGCCCCACTACTATAGGTTCTTTTTTTTGATCACCTATATGGGGTTTACGGAGGCGTAACAGAATCATGGCGTGATCTGTCCAAGGCATCCGCTTGGGTGCAAGCACCTCCAGTCTGGGGTCGTTTGAGAAAATAGGGTCTAGGAGATGGCCTTTTTCGTGGGTGGCTGACGGTGTCAGTTGTGAAAGCTGTAGGGCTTCCATGTCAGCTAGGCATCTCCTAGCTGACAGGTCATTGAGATCATCCAAATGGATGTTGAGGTCGCCTAGCACTGTGAGGGCACTTTTCCCTATTAGCATGCTCGCCAGCATGTCAGGAGCTGATTCTAAAAATTGTGTACAGGCCCCTGGAGGTCTGTAGATCAATCCGCCTGAGAAGGAGCATGACGACGAGAGGGATAGTTTGAAGGCAAAGGCCTCGGATTTAGCGATGTTGAGAGGGGTAATGGTACTCCTATAGCTCCAACTCTATCCAGGCGGAAAATTTCATAGCCCTGAGGTAGGGCCTCTAAAATTTCAGGGGTTGAGCTTTCTCGTAGCCAGGTTTCGGTTAAAAATAAGACCTCCAATTCCTCTTCTTCTATTAGAAGTCTAATCTCCACTGCGTGCTTGGGGAGGGATCTACAGTTAATTAGTCCCATCTTCCAGGCTTTGCAGTGACCCGTCCTATTATCCAATCCCTGTGCAATAGGCACCCTGGTCTCTCCAGTGAACCCACAGACCGGGCAAATCAAGGGCAGCTCTGCTCTCAGAGCATGCCTACACAATGGATGAGCGACTACGTTCATAGCTAAAAGCTCCGTGTTAGTGTATATGACGGGTTTTTTAGGGAGGATAGTACTTTGGGCAGGGTTCCTGGCCCCCGGTCCTGGATGGACACGGACGGGCGCAGACGGGCTTGCCTTAGGTGCGCCAGCGGCGCGCCCGCTGCACGCGTCCGCTGCGCGTTGGGCCATCCCGAGTTTAAGAGTAGCCTGAGCCAATGATTAATGTGAGGACTAGAGCGCCGACTTCCAAGATGGCTGTCACCTAGTGGCCACCCGGAAGTGAGGATGTTTGGCATGGGTACCTCCCTCCACAACAATCAGCTATGGGAGCTGTGGTGGACCGGGGAGTCTCAGTGCAGTAAGCAGTAACAATTGCTGACTCTGCATCCGAGGCAGAGGAGGAAGTCCAGGATTCTAGCAGTGAATTCTCTGAGACGAATCATCTAATGAGGAAGTGTTAGACCTGTCAGCCCTAGGGTGGTCGTACCCTGTTTTTTCCCTTTTGCGCCTCATTTTTGCCACCGTATTTTTACTGGACCTAGGTCTCCGGGCGCCTTACCACTGCCAACCAGTGCTGAGGTGCAGGTGCTCTCTCACCCAAGATGGCTGCCACAGGCCCCTGCTACTGCGGAGTGGCCTTGCACACATACACCTACTAGTAGCCAGGGTCAGGCTGGGACATAGGGATACAGTATCCATCCCGTCCCACCTCTGGGCCACATAGCCAGACATGGTGGAAGGTTCCAGAACCTTCCGGGCTGTGGGAGGAGTTATGGTTTGCCGCCTTTCTGGAGGGTCACCTGACCTAGCGATATAAGAGGCTTGGAGGGAAACTTAGAAGCCAGTTGGGGCACCACTGATCCTGGGAGAACCTCCGCGGGAGTACAGGCTTTAGGGCCTAGGGGAGACCTACACTACTGCTACTGACAAGGCTTAGGCACTGCTGTAGTAAGTTAGCTGAGGAACGCCCACCACCCACTGACCTTGCCCAGCGTGAGGGGACCCAGGGAACCATCTTCAGCGTGCTTGGAAGCACCATCCAGCACCCCAAGTACCACCAACTCATTCCCTCCCCCATAAGGAGAAACCCCAAGAAGCAACCAACAAAGAACTACCACAAGCAACCTGAAACTGCAAAGCCTGACAAACCAGCAAGGTCAGAAACCTGAACTGCCAAACTGGGGATCACCAGGTACAGCGCCGTGCCCTGTAGCGCTAGACCTTTACCCCCATCCACTCCTAGCTGTCGCAGTGCCGCCCTGCTGCTGGGCTGCCCAAAGCACTTCTATATCCACCCCCCTGCCAACTTGCTTCAAGCGCGCCCCCGCGCTGTGCCTCCACGTGGGAGGAATCGCCCCCTCAAGCCACTGACCGTGTGGCTGGAATCTGCCTTTGTGGCCGTCGCCGCGTGTGAGGAACTGCGGAGGTGGGCGTGGTCTCCCCCGAGACCTGGGTGGTGAGGTGCGCCGTCCGCGCCCTCACCGAAGGTCCGGAGCTGCCTGAAGATCACCGCCGGGCCCGGGAGCCCCCGCATAAGAAGTTGCGGCCTGGAAATCACCGCCGCGGCCCAGGAGGAAGAACGAGGCCTTCAGCCCCCGCCGACGCCGTTGCTAGGCGACCGGGGACGCCGACCGCGTCATCGGCCGTGACCCCGGGAAGGCCGCGCAGCGATTGGGCGCCGGCTCCCGCCGCGCCCCCAGCGCCGACGGAAGCCGCAGAGAAGTCCCCAGAGAGCAGAGGGAGGCGGGAAGCCGGCCGGAGAGGACTGCCGGCTCCCGCTCCCTTCCCCGCAGTACAGCGCTGACTACGGGGGCCGGAGGAGAGTGATACCGGCCCCCCAACGACCCGCAATTCCGGCCGGAAGGCCGTGGAACCCAGTCCGGGCCCCGCCCTGCAAAACACGGGCCGGCCCAAAAAGAAACCCGTCGCTTAGGAGAGCGACCAATGAAACTACCGCAGGTGAGCCCGGGAGGCCCCTAAGGCACGCGGAAACGCCACTGCGGGCCGGTTGCCACCATTACCCTGTTGATACAAAGGGGGAAGCCAACAGTAACTCTCCCCACGAGGCGAGGCCCCGGAGAGGAGTGGGCCTGGCCTGAATTAGCCCCTGAGAGACACAGAAGCCCTAATTAACAGGAAAGCCCCAGAGAGAAGGACATGTAGAGGGGTTCCCTAAGCTATTCACCAGCCTAATTGTTATGCCTGCTTTAGTTACTGTTTAGGCCTGATGCATATCCGCACTAATGAAATGTCTTTGCCTAGTGTAAAGGTGCTTAACTGAAGTGAGCTGAAGTGTACACCGCCAAGAGTTGAAGTGTTTTGTGTTTCAGGTGTACCGGTTTTGCGACGCCCCCTGTACTACCTATGGGTGCGCCTAGATTAACGCAGGCCTACTTTGAAATGTAACGTAAAATGCCTATTTACAAGTGATTGAATATTCATGAGGTGAACTGCATGTTTTAGGCCCATGTTTTATTCCTGCACCCTGTGATCATTATTGGTGCTACATTTAGGAGATGATTCCTACGGCCTTTTAGTGGCCTACAATGTTGATGAGCTATGGTGCTTTAATGAGATGACGCACTAATTAAGTACTTCAAAGAGTTGAAATGTTGCCCTGAATTAATCTGCCTCATCTGATGCTGCATTGATTTATATAAAAGAACTTGTTTTTAATACACATGCCTGGTGTGGTGTCACATTATTGCGTCCGCATTACTGAGTCAAAGTGAGTGTGTGCTGCACAACTGCCTTACACATTGCCTTCGGGTGCCTTTCCGCCTCGCGCCATGCTACCGTGCCGGAATCGGTAACCCCGTTTCCAACATTGGTGTTCAGCGGTGGGATAAGGACTGGTGTTTGTGCAGCACCCTACAGGGACTCAGTGTGCGCCGCAGTTGGACACCTATTTAAATGCAAGTGCGAAGAATTCTTTTGTGATTGCCTGATTGTGTACATTCCTGCGTTAGACCTGCTACCTACAGTCTAGAACCCTTTCTCTAAATTGTCTGGGGCCCCACCTAGCAGGATGGAGTTTGAGTTGGCCAACCTAGAAAGGTATACGGTGGCACAGCTCAAGGAGTTCTGTCTAGAGAGTGGGGTGTCCGTCAAGCGAGGCGCCAGGAAAGAGGAGCTTCAGAAAGCTTTGAGGGCATGGGTAATGGCCCACCCGGGGGGAAGAGGGGACGAGGAGCAGGGGGAGGCAGACGACCCAGGAGAACCAGACTTACTGCACATTGACGTTAGCGAGAATGTGTTGCCAGGAAGACGTTCCAGGGCAGGCAGTAGTGCGTCAGGGGGGAGTTTGTCTGCAGAGGAATTTGAGGACAGGAGGGAGGAGAGGCAATTGAAGTTAGAACTTGCTAGGATAGACAGGGAGCGAGAACAGGCAAGGCTAGCCATGGAAGAAAGGAAGCTTGCGCATGAGCTTAGCCTGAAAGAATTAGAGCTCCGAGCCTTGCAGATGGAGAGGCATGGCAACTTGAATGGTGGCAGCGTACCCGCTGAGGTTCCCCAGGAGCCCAAGTTCTATCTACCTAGAGAGGTGATAACCAGTTTTAGTGTGGGAGATGACATTGATAAGTGGTTGGCGGCGTACGAGGTGTCTTTGGTGGCCCATAGGGTTCCTGAGAGCTACTGGGGGGGAGGTCTCTACAGGTACATACCTCCACTAGTAAGGGACACACTTTTGACCTTGGACAAGGGGGATCAGACGAACTACCCTATCATGAAGGAGGCCCTGCTTAAGAAGTTTGGCCTCACCCCAGAGAAGTACCGCCAAAAGTTCCGCAACAGCCACAAGCTTCCCACACAGAACTGGGTGGATTTTTTTGATTATGCCCGGAAGGCATTGGGGGGTTGGGTGCGTGGCAGCAACATTGATGATTACAAAGGGCTGTACGACCTGTTCTTGAGAGAGCACCTCCTAGAGAAATGTTTTCCGGAACTGCGCCAGTACTTGGTGGACCGCAAGCTGACCGATCCGCGGGAGCTTGCAGAGGAGGCAGACACGTGGGTCAGCACTCGGGTGTCCCACAAAGGAGCCGGGGCGGACCCCCCGAAAGATGGACAGGGGTTCCCCCAGAAGAAAGAGGGGGGAGATAAAAGGAGGGAGTTCTTTAAAGCCCCCAAAATAGACCGCCTGGGAGAGGGGTAGGTTCCCCATCCCAATCTGGATTTCAGAAACCCACTTACCCTGACAGGAGTCAGCAGCCCAGAACTGTCCGGTGCTATGAGTGCGGGGAGGTTGGACACTACAAGGGGGATCCCCAGTGTCGCAAGAGAACCCCAGCCCCCACAGGAGGTAAGAGCCCCGGGGTGGCCAGTGTAGCGCTTGGGGAGGAGTTGTCCCTAGGTAGGGGGAGGTGAGTGGACAGGCTTGACCTTAGTTTCCCTGGGGGATAGAGAGATCATTCCACGGGTTCAGGTACCCTCGAACACTGCCAAGTATCGGCAGAGGGTCCTGGTGAACGGGGAGGAGGTGGAGGCCATGAGGGACACAGGTGCCAGCATGACGATGTTAAGATGTCAGCTGGTGTCCTCAGAGCAGGTGATTCCTGAGGTATTCCACCCGGTTGTTATGGCTGATAATAGCCTGGGTCATTACCCCGTGGCCCAAGTTCCCTTTGAGTGGGGAGGAGTCTCAGGCCTGTTGAAGGTTGCGGTGAGCCCTGCCATGCCAGTTGACTGTCTGCTTGGAAACGACTTGGAACATACTGCCTGGAGGGAGGTAGAGTTCAATGCCCATGCTGAGATGTTGGGATTACCAGGATGGACTTGCGTCGTCACGCGGTCCATGGCTGCCCGACAAGGAATTCAGCCCGGGTTGGAGCCTGAAATAATGGCCCAGCCCACTGCTGGACGAGGAGATGTCCA
The DNA here is from genome assembly GCA_963921515.1 of Calotriton arnoldi. Lineage (NCBI taxonomy): Eukaryota > Metazoa > Chordata > Amphibia > Caudata > Salamandridae > Calotriton > Calotriton arnoldi. The sequence continues at coordinate 40,423 of CAWUFW010012893.1, read as the reverse complement.
GGAGGAAGCACCCGGTGAGATGGATGGGGAGCCCGCGGAGGTGACCCCGGAGTCCGCTGAGGTGGATGGTGTTCCCGTGGGGGACCTGCCGACTCCTGCAGAGTGGCAGGTGGAAGGAGGGCCTACCCGGGAGGAATTCTGATGGGCGCAGAAGGAGTGCCCTACGCTTGAAGGCATGCGGCAGCAGGCCGAAGCCCAAGCAACTGGAACAGAGACTGGTAACTACCATGTCTACTGGGAGGATGGTCTCCTCTACAGTGAGCCTAAGGCTCCGGTGCATGGGTCATCAAGGGCCTTAGTGGTCCCCCAATGCTACCGAGCCTTTCTGCTAGAGTTGGCACACGAGATACCCCTAGCAGGACACCTGGGCCAGGACAAGACGTTTGCGCGTTTGGTCCCACATTTTTACTGGCCCAGGATGCGCGACACCTCTGACACTTTCTGCAAGACCTGCACCAGTTGCCAGGCGAGCGGCAAGACAGGGACTAAGTTGAAGGTCCCTCTGGAACCTCTCTCGGTTGTCGGTACCCCTTTTGAGCGGGTAGGGATTGACATTGTCGGGCCGTTGGACCCGCCGACTTCTTCAGGACACAGGTTCATCTTGGTGTTGGTGGACCACGCCACCCGGTACCCAGAGGCAATCCCTTTGAGGACCATCGCTGCACCGGTGGTGGCGCGGGCCCTAATGGGGATTTTTACCCGAGTGGGATTCCCCAAGGTCGTGGTGTCAGACAGGGGCACGAACTTCATGTCGGCCTACATGCAGGCCATGTGGAAGGAGTGTGGAGTGACCTACAGGTTCTCCACTCCTTACCATCCCCAGACGAACGGGCTCGTGGAGCGTTTCAATAAGACCTTGAAGGGGATGATCCGGAGCCTACCCGAGGACTTGAGAAGGAAGTGGGACGTCCTCTTACCCTGTCTGCTCTTCTCCTACCGAGAGGTGCCGCAGAAGGGGGTCAGTTTCAGCCCCTTTGAGCTGCTCTATGGCCACCCCGTTCGGGGGCCCCTCAGTCTTGTCAAGGAGGGGTGGGAGAAGTCTTCCTCGAAGCTTCCCCGTGATGTGGTCAGCTATATGCTGGCATTCCGCAGCCAAGTGGCCAAGCTGTGGAAGGAAGCCTCGGACAACCTAGAGGCTAGTCAGGCTGTCATGAAGAAGTGGTATGACCGGAACGCTCGGACGGTAGGGTTGGACGCTGGACAGAAGGTGTGGGTCATGGAGCCAGGAGAGCTTAGCACCCTCCAGGACAGGTGGACTGGACCGTTTGAGATCCTGGAAAGGAGAGGCCAGACCACTTATGTCGTCGATGTGAAGACCCCCCATCAACCCCACAGGGTGTTCCATGTCAACCGCCTGAAGCCACACCAGGAGCGTTCAGAGCTCACTCTCCTGATGATAACAGATGGAAGTGAGGAGGAGGAGAGTGAGCCTCTTCCAGACCTTCTGGCGGCCCATGAGAAGGATGGCTCGGTAGAGGAGTGGTCCTCGCCCCATCCTTGACCCCAGAGCAACAGAGGGACTGCCGCCAGGTCTTGGGGCAGTACGCCTCGTTGTTCTCCCTCACGCCTGGGATCACGCACCTGTGTACCCATGATGTGGACACAGGGGACAGTCCGCCAGTAAAAACCAAGTCTTACCGGCTGTCCGATAAGGTCAAGGCTAGTATCCAGGGTGAGGTTAACAAGATGCTAGAACTGGGGGTGATTGAGCCTTCCAGTAGCCCTTGGGCTAGTCCGGTGGTGTTGGTGCCGAAAGCGTCCCCACCGGGCACCACACCAGAACTTCGGTTCTGTGTGGATTACCGCGGACTCAACTCAGTAACCAAGACCGACGCACACCCGATCCCTCTGGCGGATGAGCTCATTGACCTGCTGGGAGCAGCCCGGTATCTGAGTACCATCGATTTGACGTCAGGCTATTGGCAGATCGCCATGGCGGAAGGAGCAAGGGAGAAGACTGCGTTCTCCACCCCCGAGGGCCACTTTCAATTTCGGGTGATGCCCTTCGGGTTGAAAAATGCTCCCGCCACTTTCCAGCGGTTGGTGAACCAGGTGCTGTCTGGCCTAGAGGCCTTCTCTGCTGCCTACCTGGATGACATAGCTGTCTTCAGTAGCAGCTGGGAGGACCATCTGGAGCATCTCCAGGAGGTGCTACAGGCTCTGCAACGGGCTGGTCTAACCATCAAGGCCAGCAAGTGCCAGATTGGACAGGAATCTGTCGTGTACCTGGGACATCTGGTGGGCGGGGGTAAGGTGCAGCCCCTCCAAGCCAAGATCGAGACCATCTTGGCCTGGGAGCCCCCAAGACCCAAACAGAGGTCCGGGCTTTTCTCGGCCTCACGGGATACTACCGCCGGTTCGTCAAGGGATATGGAACCATTGTGGGCCCTTTGACGGAGTTGACTTCGAAGAAGCAGCCACGCAGAGTCATCTGGACGGCTGCCTGCCAGGAAGCCTTTGAGACCCTCAAACGTGCGATGTGCACCGCACCGGTGCTCAGGACTCCAGACTTTGGACGGGAATTTATCGTGCAGACAGACGCTTCTGAGCATGGCATAGGAGCTGTGCTCTCGCAGCTGAATGACGATGGCCAAGACCAGCCAGTGGCCTTCATTTCCCGAAGACTACTCCCCCGGGAACAGCGGAGTACCATCGAAAGAGAAGCCTTTGCCGTGGTTTGGGCTGTAAAGAAGTTGAGGCCATACCTTTTTGGTTGTCACTTCCTGATTCAGACCGACCACTGACCCCTTCGCTGGCTCATGCAGATGAGAGGCGAAAACCCCAAATTGTTGAGGTGGTCCATTTCCCTCCAGGGGATGGACTTTCGGGTGGAACATCGACCCGGTGTAGACCACTCCAACGCTGACGGTCTCTCCCGGTTTTTCCGCCTTAGCGATGAGAACTCCCTAGAGCTTGGGAAGCTCTCCCCACTTTTGGCTGGGGGGGACGCGTGTTAGACCTGTCAGCCCTAGGGTGGTCTTACCCTGTTTTTTCCCTTTTGCGCCTCATTTTTGCCACCGTATTTTTTACTGGACCTAGGTCTCCGGGCGCCTTACTACTGCCAACCAGTGCTGAGGTGCAGGTGCTCTCTCACCCAAGATGGCTGCCACAGGCCCCTGCTACTGCGGAGTGGCCTTGCACACATACACCTACTAGTAGCCAGGGTCAGGCTGGGACATAGGGATACAGTATCCATCCCGTCCCGCCTCTGGGCCACATAGCCAGACTTAGTGGAAGGTTCCAGAACCTTCCGGGTTGTGGGAGGAGTTATGGTTTGCCGCCTTTCTGGAGGGTCACCTGACCTAGCGATATAAGAGGCTTGGAGGGAAACTTAGAAGCCAGTTGGGGCACCACTGATCCTGGGAGAACCTCCGCGGGAGTACAGGCTTTAGGGCCTAGGGGGAGACCTACACTACTGCTACTGACAAGGCTTAGGCACTGCTGTAGTAAGTTAGCTGAGGAACGCCCACCACCCACTGACCTTGCCCAGCGTGAGGGGACCCAGGGAACCATCTTCAGCGTGCTTGGAAGCACCATCCAGCACCCCAAGTACCACCAACTCATTCCCTCCCCCATAAGGAGAAACCCCAAGAAGCAACCAACAAAGAACTACCGCAAGCAACCTGAAACTGCAAAGCCTGACAAACCAGCAAGGTCAGAAACCTGAACTGCCAAACTGGGGATCACCAGGTACAGCGCCGTGCCCTGTAGCGCTAGACCTTTACCCCCATCCAATCCTAGCTGTCGCAGTGCCGCCCTGCTGCTGGGCTGCCCAAAGCACTTCTATATCCACCCCCCTGCCAACTTGCTTCAAGCGCGCCCCCGCGCTGTGCCTCCACGTGGGAGGAATCGCCCCCTCAAGCCACTGACCGTGTGGCTGGAATCTGCCTTTGCGGCCGTCGCCGCGTGTGAGGAACTGCGGAGGTGGGCGTGGTCTCCCCCGAGACCGGGGTGGTGAGGTGCGCCGTCCGCGCCCTCAACGAAGGTCCGGAGCTGCCTGAAGATCACCGCCGGGCCCGGGAGCCCCCGCAGAAGAAGTTGTGGCCTGGAAATCACTGCCGCGGCCCAGGTGGAGGAACGAGGCATTCAGCCCCCGCCGACGCCGTTGCTAGGCGACCGGGGACGCCAACCGCGTCATCGGCCGCGCCCCCGGGAAGGCCGTGCAGCGATTGGGCGCCGACGGAAGCCGCAGAGAAGTCCCCAGAGAGCAGAGGGAGGCGGGAAGCCGGCCGGAGAGGACTGCCGGCTCCCGCTCCCTTCCCCGCAGTACAGCGCTGACTACGGGGGCCGGAGGAGAGTGATACCGGCCCCCCAACGACCCGCAATTCCAGCCGGAAGGCCGTGGAACCCAGTCCGGGCCCCGCCCTGCAAAACACGGGCCGGCCCAGAAAGAAACCCGTCGCTTAGGAGAGCGACCAACGAAACTACCGCAGGTGAGCCCGGGAGGCCCCTAGGGCACGCAGAAACACCACTGGGGGCCACCATTACCCTGTTGATACAAAGGGGGAAGCCAACAGTAACTCTCCCCACGACACTGGTATGTCCATAGTGCAGCAAGAGACATCTGGATTGCAGCCTGGGGCTGAAAGGCTTCCCATTGGAAGTGTTGGGCTCTGGGTTTCCCTAAACATGGTGCCGCCTGTATTACCTGCCTTTAGTGGTGTCACAGGACGTAGAGCGAATATTGAAAACTTTTTTTCCTATAAATGTCTTTCAGTTGTTTATGGACGATGTATTTTTGGATGAGAATGTTAACCAGAATAATTTGTATGCTGAACAGTATTTGAGGGACAACAGTGCCAGGCTGAAGCCCCACTCTAGAGCTACCCGGTGGATTCCCACAAATCTGGATGAGTTAAAGACATTCTTGAGTTTAACTTTTTTGATGGGCTTGATAAGGAAGCCGTTGCTGTCTTCATATTGGTCTATTAGTCCCTTGATGGCAACGGCTATATTGCCTGCAACCATGAGTCGTGATTGGTATTTACTTCTGCTTCAGATGCTGCAATTTGTTGATAATGCTTCAGCGTTGCCAGGGGATCACCCTGATTGTGAATGTCTTTTTGAGATTTGGCCTGTCTTTGATCACTTTGAAGATTGATATTCAGAGATCTGTGTTCCAGGGAAAAAATAGCTGTGGATGAGTCTTTGGTCCTGTTTGAGAGCCCTTTTTTTTTTAGGCAGTACATTCCTAGAAAGAGGGCACACTATGGAATTAAAATATATATGCTGTCCAAGAGTAGAACTGGATATGTCTATAATGTCATGGTGTACACTGGTAGGGATTCCACTATTGACCCCCCTGGTTGCCCATCCACTTTTGGAGTTATTGAGAAATTTGTGTGGGAACTTGGTAGAGGACTTTTCAACAAACTGCACCATTTACACTTAGACAACCTCTACACAGGTGTGCAATTGTTCAGGAAATTGTTCAAGGCGGACAATGTGGATTATGGCACAATCCGTTCTCACCGTCTAGTTTACCCTAAAGAGCTTGTATGTAAAAAGCTTCAGAAGAGACAGTGCAGTGCCTGTGTAGTGATACATTTCTAGCTGTGAAATTTGCGGACAGGAGAGATGTCCCCATGCTGACAACCATTCATGATGAAAGTTCTTCACCTGTGACTGTTTGCGGTCAGGTTACTGAAGTGCGCAAACATGTGTGCATTTTAGACTGTAATAAGCACATGGATGGTGTTGGTAGAGTAGATGAAAGGTTTGAGCTGTACAGTGCTGTTTGTGAGTCATACATTTGGTATAGGAAGTTGGCTATCCATTTGTTTAATCTAGCAACCTTCAATGCTTTTGTTGTATTCAAGGATTGTTCTCCCGATTCAAAGATGACATTTGTTCACTTCAGCAGTCTGTGATAGGCAGCCTTGTAGTAGTGGAACAGGCACATGTTCCTAGAGTCGGAGTGGTGAAGGATGTAGCTAGATTGAAAGATCGCCCCTTTCCCGATTACATTCCTCCCACACGCAGAAAAACTTTCCCAATAGGTGATGTGGAGTCTGTGTCCAAAAACATGTGCGTAAGGAGAGCCGTATGCACTGCCCCAGTGTCCTAATCCTGGACAATGTGTGCCTGTATGTTTTAAATTGTAATACATGCAACTGAGTTTTTGGGAGCAACTGTGAGTGTATGAGTGAACTGACTGGTCTGTATCGTTTTATATTTTTTCTTCAGATTTCATGGTTGGCATTAGTGTGATCTATTTAGATAGAGCTGATGTGTTTGTAGGTTCAGTTATGCATCTACTTCAAATTGGTTTGTGTTTTCTTTTTTGTAAAAAAAAATGTGATGATGGTGTGCGTGGACTTGAGCTTGGCTGACGGTGTGCGTGGACTGTCACTTGGATGGCGATGTGCATGGACTGGCGCTTGGCTGGCGGTGTGCATGGACTGGCGCTTGGCTGGCGGTGTGCATGGACTGGCGCTTGGCTGGTGGTGTGCATGAGCTGGCATTTGGCTGGCGCTGCCTGATTTCAGTGTTTTAATGTGCTGGGCCCGTAGCTTGCGGTATGAATGGTCTTGTGTGTGTCATGCAGGAAAGGTGTGTGAATGGCCTGTAAAGCGATTGGTGCCTTGACGCAGCTTTACAGTTCACGAGCTGCGAGTCATTGGTTAAGTCTTTTGACCTTTCAATTATTACCATTGTATTTCATTTTTGTGAATCTCTTGTTAATAAAATTAACATTTTGAACCTGTCACTCACCCTCGTGCCAAATCCAACCAGTATGTGTGTGTACTTGAGAAATAGATGGTTGTGAAGTAATATTTGTCTTTTCTGTCTTTCTCTGCCAGGATGTACATTGTCTGTAGGGAACATCAACCAGCTCCAGATATTTTTGTAAACTAGGCACCAGGGAAGTACATGGTGGTATGCCTCTCGTGGATACCAACAGGTTTTCTTACCCACAATGCCCTGCAAACCTCAAAAGGTGACTAAAATCACACCTTTTCCTTGAATCTCTGTGCCATATTCTTCCAGAATCAGAAGGAAATCACAAATTTCCTACCACCCAGCGTTTCCCCAGGTCTCCCGATAAAAATGCTACCTCACGAGGGGCGTGGCTTGGTTAGCTAAGATGGCAGGCGCGCTCTAAAGAGGCTCCCCTGATAACCCCACATATCCGTTAATTATCCTGCTGCTCGCCGACCATCCAGTGCTGCCGGGACCACCCCGGCTGAGATCCTGACATGGCTGCACGCTTGGGGCGCTGCTTACAACCCCCAGACCCAACCCTGCAGGCTCGGACGCGGCCTTGCTGAACTGTGATGGCTGCGGCCTATCCAGGAAGACTACAGGCCCCAGGCATAAGAGGATGTGTTGCCGGCCGGGGGCTGCCTTGATCCCCCGTGGGGAGCTTTGATGGACGTGTCCATCGGCATAGCGGACAGAGCTGCCATGCCCGCTTCTCGCCCTCGCTAGTGCGTTGGGCTCAGCTGCCCATGGGACCTGGCGACCAGGACTTCCCTCTGCCGGGATGCCCCGCAGCTGTGCCTTTTTATCCGCAAGCTCCTGTGAAGCTGGGAGTGTACCAGACTGTGGACTTGGCCCTGAGGCTGTGTTTACGACCTGCCCTTACATGAGGCTACAGATGAGGCCTGGCACTAACCCCCACATTCCGGCGATCTGCCCGAGGCATGGGTGGTGAACCTTCCACTCTACTGAAGGAAACTGGGCACGGCTGCAGGGTTGCGGAGGACACGGCCCCTGTGCGGATTGCTGAAGGACATTGCTGCCTTGGGATATTGAGCCCCTTACCTCTCTCTGGCCCCACTTCGGCTGAATATTGGCGCCAGTGGACTTTGGCCTGGACCTGGTTTCGATGGGCCTTGCAGAGCCTGAGTGGGAGGCAATTATTATAGGCTCCTTGTGGGGAGCACACGGCCTGGACTCACCTGACCATATAAGCTCACTAGATGCTGCCCCCACGGCGACAACTTCCTGCGTGATCTCAGGATAAGGGATGCACAAACCTAAATACCCTGACTGCGCCTCAGTACCTGCTCGGTGTCGCAGAGCTACAGATTGAAATTCTACAGATAGCTGTGGGCTGCTCGTGCTGTGGTTTCTGGGAGGACGGTCCAGGCTCCCACAAGTGGGCCCTGACTATGCCACACAATGGGCTGTGCCCTGCGTACACATGCAATATGGGGAAAGATAAAGGCGGAAAACCGACTCCAGCTAACACGATACATAACTACACCCATGCAGTTACGACGGTACACAAATCTGATGATATGCACAGGAGATCTGTGGAGATGCAACCTCTGGAAGTCCAGGAGGGAGAACCCACATTGTCTGATCTAGTGGCGGCTATCCAAGGTACCCAAACGGAACTGGTCACTAAAATCGACTCGGTGGCCATTGATGTAAATCTGCTCCACGTGAATCTTCGTGGAGTGGCTGAACACGTAACATCTGTGGAGGGACATGTGGCGGACTTACAAACCGAGGTCGCTGCTCTTCGTGAGATGGTGTTCTCTTTGCAGAAGTTGTCCCTACACCCCGAAGATCGAGTTGAAGAAGCCGAGGGCCGCCCTTGTAGAAACAACTTATGATTCGCGGGATTCCCTGAAAAAGGGGAGAGTCAATGTGCAGAACTTTTCCGTGAAGACTAGCTTGGTAAAATTATGCACCCACAACAGTTAGCAAAAGTTTTCACGATTGAGCGGGCACACAGGGTCACTGGCAGCACTATTGCGACAGAGATTAGAACCCTGTGGGATCCGAGTGGGAGACACCACACAAGATCTCACTATGCGCTGACGATGCACTAGTATATTTACGGGATCCTATGGAGTCTGCCCTAGTGTTGGTGACTGCCCTGGCGGAATTTAAAGGGTGTACGGTGATGGAGATGGGGAAACAAAATAATGTGTACCCCTTTGAAATTAATGACCTCATAATTTAATGGTACTAACCGTTTTGAAAATTGCATGAACTAACCAACAAATACACACTTTGTTAAACATTTACACGCGGGCAAATCTGCTAAATGCATGAAGCTAACTAATTTATTTACAAATGTGAAGCTGACTAACTAATATCGTGACTTAAGTAGTAAATAGTGAAAAATTGCATGATTTATGTTGCATGATAAGTTGTATCGTGGCAAAGAATGCAGGTGGTAAGTAAAATGGCTTTAAATGTCGCTTTTGCTAGGTAATACTTAACACGCGTTTTTAGAATGGTGGGTGGTAAACAGGCTTATTTTCCATGTTTTAATTACTGTTGTGTTTGTTCTTATATTAGTTCCGTTCGGGCCTGCTAGGCCATGTTTCCGAAATGGCCGACAGAAAGGATGAGATGCGCGCGCCGAACCCAAAGGATCCCTGCGCATGGGCGTTGAAGAATTCTAATCACGTGAATGTGGCCTGTGCCCGGATTTTGAGATGTCAAGGACAGTATGACCTGCTATTAGGCACCTGCCAAGAAGATCAGCATAGAATGCATGGGAATAAAAGGATAAGGACAAATGAAATGTATGCAGTAATGTGTGGCCACCGGATTTGCTACAAAAAGAATATAACAAATGGAACTACTTTTGGACATGAAAACGTACTGTGTACTTTATTGTCCCAAACCGGATCGAACAAGGAGGGCGATGAGGTGACCATCACCACCCCTCCAAATGGACCAATTAGCGTGATTCTTGCCCCGAAAGTTTGCAACTATTGAGTGTAGTGAGCCAGAAAATATGGTATAAGAGGGTCTGCTCTGACGTTGTTAAAAAACTTGCTTTTTCATTTTTCCGACTTGATGCTGAGAGACTCTTGTCATTTTGGACTTTGAATTTTGAACAAGGAGGAATGAGAACGTTGCGGGAAGTCTGCCCCGGGAGGTACGTCTGAGGAGGTTAGCGGGACAGTCAGTCAGTTTTGGGAGTCATATCCAATGATCTGCGGTTCATCTTCTTTGGTGAACTTTTCTTGCCATCACTTCATAACTGAGGGTAAAGCATAATTTTCTTTATTAAAATTTCCTAATTGCTTTTACTGATGATTTCTAAGTGTTTTGTTGAAATAAAGAATTTTACTTACTTATGAAAAGAATTTAGATAAAATTATATTCTAACTTAAATTGAGTCTGTGGTTCTTTAAAATAAAATCAATGTTTTATCCAATGTTAAGAGTTCTATTTGTGATTGAGCTGGTCTTAATCCCCATCAACTGATTCTACTAAGTTGGTCCATCGACCAAAATAGCAGAGTACCTTGATGTTTAGAACCGACAGGATTTGACGTTAATGTATATAATCTATAGATATAATTCTGTTATTTTATAAGGTATCCCGCTCGTCCAGCAGCTCATTTCTCCTTAGCGTTTAAATCCAGAAGATTGACTGAATGTATGTGAGCGGTGTCATGGGCCCCACCGACAAAGCGTGTGTATAGGTGTTTTTCCCCTGGGCGTAGTTCGCGTAGTAGCGCTACGCGTAGCTACGCGAAGTGCACTTCGCACTACGCGAGCTACGCGAACTGCGTAGTGCACTGTGCAAAATGCTGTTCGCACTGATTGCACAGTGCCGGATGCTTGTCCGCACTGTGCAATCAGTGCAAACCGCATCTTGCACAGTGCAAGCGGTCGTTTTCTGCCGCTGGAGTAGATTTCTACTCGAGCGGCAGCTTTCTCAACGCAGACTGGTAGTTTCTCATCGCGTGCGGTCGCGAGCATACGCGACCACTCGCAATGAGAAACCTGACCTCCCCGCGTTGAGAATCTCGCCGGGAGGTTTATTTTCCACGCTCGCCATCGGCAACTTGATGTTGCTGATCGCGAACGAGGAAAAAGTCTCGCTGGGATGTCATTTTGCTTGCTCGCGGTCGCCAACTTGACGTTGAGGACCGCGAGCAAGCAAAAAATAACCGCTACGCGTGTTTGCACTGTGCTACGTGCAATTCGCGTAGTGCGAAGTAGCGCAAACTTCGCAAATTAAGTCTAAAGTTTTGAAGCTTCCGGGAAGTAGGAAGTGGACCCGTGTGGCAAGAGAAGTCACACGGAATTGTGCATTGTCTGATTTCAAAATTGTTGATAACACAGGACTGTGTTATGATAGGGAAATTTCATGTATGAATAATGTGTGAATGGAAAAAGCAACAGGTTTTCTTGTGAAACTTTGGCCTTAATTCTCAGGAGCAGTGTAGTCTCCACATGTGTTTTATCCCCAGAGAAACGGGTTCACCTCTTGCTTGAGAGAAGGGTAAGGTAGAGGGAAGTGCTTCACTTATCGAACAAAACAGTATTCTTGTAAGAAAGAATAAACTATCCTTTTTGCTTAGGGAACCAGACAATGGAAATGTGTTTTACGTTGTAACTAATAAATTTAGTCAAAGACAAGTTAAGAACAGTACCGATAATTTTTGTAAAGGAGGGGTCAGCAGGAGTAGGGCTGACGTCAACAAGAGCTGCGCTGGTATTGGCCAGTGAGGGAAACACGGAGAGTTTTTGATTGGTGCGTTGGTGTAAGACGAGCTGGGATAGGTTAGTGTGAGAGTGACGTAAACGCTTCCTGATTGGTGCGTTGATGTGAGACGCGCTGGGATAGGTTCAAATAAACGAGCAGTAGAAAAGGCAGCTTAGTGAAGGATTGTGTGAGTCACTTCGGCAAAACAAACAGTGAAAATGCCTTATAATGAATACGAGAGAGAGAAACCGTCTTGGTTGACAAAAATTAAGAACTTTTTAAGAAAGATAAGAAGGTTGTGACTAGGGAAGGAGAAGTACTTCCTCCGCCGAAAACGCCAGCATCTCATATGATGTTGAAATATGGCTATCATACTTGCATTTGGTTGGAAAATTGGGTGAAATACACCAAAGGCAATGGAGTATTAGCATTTCCAGAAAATGTTTCATTTAACACAGCAGTACTTCGAAATTTGAGAGAAAAGATGATGAAACTTGAACCGAGACCTAGACCGACACTGTTTGAAGCTTTAGGTGAATGGGAAGACGAGATGTATGAAAGGAAAAAGCACAGAGGTGCAAAGAATTATAGTTTGGTTCATGGAAGAGTATGGGGAGTGAATCATGAGGACAGGATGAGAAGATGGTGATATGCTAACATGACGGATGGTATGTTTCCTGCCAGAACGGTTGAAGAAATTACAGGGAAAAAGTGCACGGAGAAAAAGGCATGTAGTAACAGAGATGTGGGTATGGAGGTAGTGACACAGAGGATGAATTGCTGGAGGACATTTTGAATAAAAGACCCCCTCCATATCAACAGGATTCTGCGGTGGTGACACCAAATGCACCGCCAATGAGAACTGTGATGAGTCAAAGTCCTGAACGATGGTCTGAAATAAATAGTCAAATTAATAAGTTAGAAACACCACAGACTGTGAGACATGATAATGGTAATACAGATGAATTAGCCAGAACCACAAAAGAACTGACTGAAAAGATAAGAGAATTAACAAAGAATATGGAAGCTGTGACTGTACCAGTAACTATTGGGCCAGTAATCCCAGTATTTGAAAATCAAACGATAGATGAATATACCTTAACAATTCCATTAAATTCTAGTATGCAAAGGGTAAGAGAAGAAACAATTCCAGAAAATAGAGAGAAAGAAGATTTTGTCTGTCCCTATAGACTAAGTCCACCTGTAAATTTGACAATTAATGAGAGTCAGATAAATAGGACCCCTAGTGGATCTGAGTCAGCAACTGAAACCCCAGAGAGAAGTACAAATTGGATGGAATTAAATAGGACCCCTGTGGGTCCGACCGCAGACAAATTAAATGATTGGGTAAGGAGTTTACAGAAAAAGGATGCTGAACCACAACTTTTGGATGTGGTCAGATTAAAAATAGATATGGAAGAATTGATTCTAGGAACTATTGGTTCAGATCGATTGAAGTCCTATCAAGATGAGGAGTTAATGTTCATGTGCAAAAGCATCACCTGGAGAGCTAGGAATTTGCATGAAAAACTAGAAGAAACAGCGAATGAATTGGGAGTAGATTTTGGGAAGATTAAAGGATTACAGAAACCGTACAGGGTAGATTTCAGCGAGAAAGACATAGAAAATTTGAACACTTCAGGACGATTGACCCAGATAAAAGAACTAATTGTCTTACTGAGAAGATGGGGAAATCTAGATAAATGGAGAAGTAGGTGGATAAGAAGGAAGGAAGGAACAACAGATAAAGCATCATTGGCTTTTCCAGTAAAAGAGAAAGAACAAACAGTAATGGAGTGTCCTATGAGAGAAACTCCGGGAGGAAGTTACGTACACGTTCCATGGTCCAGACAAGATATATTGTCATTTACGAATGATTTTCCAAGATTGAGAGAAAAACCTGTAGAATGGTATAGGCAGGTAGAGAGGTTTGTAAAGGTTTCAAAAGTATTGTGGGAACATCTAGATGGACTATTTGAAATTGTTGTCCCTGCAGATTTATGGACAGAATGTAAAATCACAGTTGATTGGCCAAAGGAAGAATATCCTAGAGATGCAAAAACAGGAGCGCCAGGTCCAGAGGTAATGAGAAAATATGAACAGGCAATCACATTTCTGAAAAATAAAATTCCACCAAAAGAGACAGATTGGGTGAAGATTGATAGAACAACTCAGGAGAGTAAGGAATCTGTACATGCATATTATGAGAGACTACTTTTGGTCTTTAAACAGAATAGTGGATACGAGAATTTGAGTGAAAAGGACATGAGTCATTTTGTGTACAGATTTGTATATGGTTTAAGACCTAAGATAAGTGAAATGATTAAACAGCATATGTTGTGTTGGCAGAATAGCACAGTAGATGAAGTATTACGGTATGCAAAATATTGTAGTGATGATATTGAGTGTAGACAGCATAAACTCAAGGAAAAGGCAATGTGGGCACAAGTAAAAGTTGCAGAAAAACAAGAAGCTCAAATAAATAATCAGTCTAGTGATGCAGGACAGACCAAGTCAAAACCAAATATTGGGAAGGGAAAAGGTAAGATGAGTATAGAAGAGGCAAAAAGAAATGGCCGTGTCACAACTGCGGAAAGTTAGGGCATTGGAGAAACGAGTGTAGATTACCTCCGAAAACTAACACAGAAAATCAATTATTGAATCCACAGGTGCAGAATGAGGTGAGTTACCAGCAACCACAGCAGCCACAGGTAGTTACTCAACAGTGTCAGGTGCCGCAACCACCTCTTCCAAAGAGTGTAAATCCTCAGAGATACAGTACAGAGACAGGATTCTACGGAGGAGAGCAGGTAACAAAGTTGCCGCGCGCAGCTGCAATTTCGCAGTATTGGTTACGACAGGATGGAAATGAATCGGATGAAAGTTTATGACGGTGCCTAGGAGAAGAAGAAGAGTGCGTGCTTGGCGCAACTCTAGAGGTAGATCAGTCAGGTCCATTTGTGGATGGAAAGGAGAATGGTGTAAGTGTTACTTTCCTTGTGGACACTGGTGCTACCCATTCTACTGTCAGGTCAGTGGAAATTCCAAACCTTCCTCTCTCAGGAGAATACATCCAAGTTGTAGGTGTTTCAAACAGGCAGATTAAAACCCCTCTTACCAAACCGATAGAGGTGGAAATAGGTCCATTCAAAGACATCCTTCGTTTTGTAGTATGTGATTGTAGTCCTGTAAATTTGTTAGGACGAGATATGCTTTGTAAAATGAATTGTACCATCTACTGTTCTCCAGATGGTATTGCTTTTCAAACCCCAGATGAAGATGTTTTGTATAAACTAACAATGACAGAACTAGAGCCAGGATTATATGATACATTTCCTGTGTTTGATGCAGAAAGAATCCATGATGAATTAAAAGAAACTGTCAGATCTGATGTATGGGATTTCACAGGGGAAGATATTGGACTAATGAGAGGAGTTGATCCTGTACACATTTCCGTAAAAGAAGGAACAAATTACCCAAACACACCGCAATATAAATTGACACCAGAAATTATTGAGGGAATAACACCTGTGATTGATAAGATGATTGAACAAGGAATTTTGAAAGAAATAATGAGCAGCCCATATAATTCACCTATAATGGGACTGAAAAAGCCAAATGGAACATTTAGAATCGTTCAAGATTTGAGAAAAATAAACAAGGTTGTTATTCCTTGTTGCCCAATTTTACCAAACCCTGCTGTAATACTGTATCAAATCCCACATGATGCAGAATGGTACACAGTCATTGATTTGTGCCATGCATTCTTTTCTATTCCATTGCACCCTGACAGCCAGCCATTATTTGCCTTCCGGTTCGGAGAGCGTATTTTGGCATGGTGCCGTATTCCTCAAGGGTATACTGAAAGTCCTTCTATATTTAATCAGATTCTAAAGAAATCTCTGAAAGATTTAAAAATGCCAGAAAAATCTGTGATGGTGCAATATATCGATGACCTATTGGTGGCATCGAAGACTAGAGAAGCATGTGTTACGGACACCATTGCTTTACTGAATCACTTAGCAGAAGGAGGACACAAAGTGTCCCCATCAAAACTACAATTCTGTCAGCAAGAAGTACAGTACGTAGGTCATAAGATTGAGAAAGGAATGAGAAAAGTGACAACAGAAAGAATAAGGATTATTAAAGGAATGAGAGCCCCAATGACACAAAGAGAGGTGAGAATGTTCCTTGGAATGGTTGGTTATTGCCGACAGTGGATAAGTGGATTTTCATTGATTGCAAAACCTTTACAGCGATTGACAAAGAAAGATGTCGAAGATCCGATTGAATTGAATGATGAAGAAATGAAATCTTTCAAGGATTTGAGAACAAGTTTGTGCGAAGCACCAGCGTTAGGAATGCCTGATTATGAGAAAGAGTTTGAACTGTATTGCAGTGAGAGAGATGGATGTGCGCTTTCAGTTCTGGTACAAAGACATGGAAGAATGAAACGACCAATAGCTTACTTTTCAGCTGTTTTGGACCCGGTAGCAAAAGCGTTGCCTGGATGTCTAAAAGCAGTAGCTGCTACTTGTGTGAGTCTGGAACAGAGTGAAGGCATTGTAATGGGATATCCTTTAAGGGTATATGTCCCTCACTCCGTCGAAATCCTTCTGACCCGAACAAAAACCCAATTCATGACACATAGTCCGCTGACTAGGTATGAAAAGGTGATCTTGGGTGCAGGAAATGTAACCATTGTAAGATGCACAAGTGTGAATCCTTCCACTTCACTGCCAGATGCAGTAGATCCAGAAGTCAAAGATGATGTTGATCATAACTGTCTGCACGTGCTCGAATTTTGCACAAAGCCCCGCCCTGACATTAGGGATGAACCTCTGAAAGAATCAGATTATGTAATGTTTGTGGATGGGTCGTGTTTGAGAACGAATGAAGGAGTCTTAAGTGCTGCATATGCTGTATACAGTGGAAGCATCTTGTTTGAGAGGAATACGTTCAGCCCAGGTTGCTGAGCTGATTGCTCTGATTCGAGCATGCATACTGGGAAGAAATTTCCGAATCACTGTGATCACGGATAGCCAGTATGGCTTTGGAGTGGTCCATGATTTCGGACAGATCTGGTCCCAGAGGGGATTCCTGACTTCCTCAGGGTCTCCTATTAGAAATGGTGAATTTGTAAAGAAGTTGCTTGAGGCGATACAGCTGCCTAAACAGATTGCAGTAGTAAAATGTGCAGCTCACAAAAATGGATCGGATTATATTTCAGTGGGTAATCAGTTTGCCGATGAAATAGCCCAATATTGTGCCAGAAATGAGACCTCATTGAATCGGAGAAGGGAGAAAGAGAATGTTCCATGTCCCTTGCTGTTTACTAACTCAGTTGAGACTTGGGAAGAAGTGAGGGATCTGCAAGAGGAGGCAAGTGAAGAGGAAAAAGACATTTGGATAAAAGCAGGTTGCAGGCAGAGAGAAGAAGATGGAGTTTGGGTTTACAGAGATGAAAGACCAGTTAAGCCTGATAGCATGATCTCTAACATGGCACGGATGTACCATGGACAGGCACACATAGGTAGGGATGCCATGATCAGACTTTTCAAACAGACTTGGTACAACCCAAAATTTAGGGCTATAGCTGAAAGTCTTTGCCAAAGATGCCTTATTTGCCTGGAAGGAAAACAGTGGTGAGCCTAGGAACAATAGGACGAGAAGGAGGTCCATTTACAAGAATGCAACTAGATTTTATTGAAATGCCCCCGAGTAACAGATTAAGATATGTTCTGGTAGTTGTTTGTTTGTTTTCTCGTTGGGTAGAAGCTTATCCGACTAGAAGGAATGATGGAGTTACTGTAGCAAAACTCCTGTTGAGAGAATTCATTCCAAGATATGGTTTTCCAGTAACGATTGAGACAGATAGAGGAACACATTTCCAAAATGAAATTATCCAACTAATATGTGAAGCACTGGATATTCAACAAAAGCTGCATTGTGCCTACAGACCAGAGGGTTCTGGAGTAGTAGAGCAAGTAAATGGCACCATAAAGAAAAGACTGGGAAAAATGTGTCAAGCAACAGGACTCAAATGGCCTGATGCCCTGCCATTGGTGCTAAAGAGCATAAGAAATACACCTGACAGAAAGACAGGTTTAAGTCCCCACGAAATAATCATGGGACGAGCAATGAGACAAGCACATGTACCTGTGAACAAATTGCTGACTATAACTGATGATCTCGTACTGGACTATTGCAAAGGATTAGCTGATGTGGTACATTCTGTGTTTCATCAGGTTGGACCGGATGCGACCACTCTTGAAAGAAAACCAGCTCATGATCTGAGTCCAGGAGATTGGGTCCGCATAAAAGTCCACAGAAGAAGAAATTGCTTGGTTCCACGTTGGGATAATCCACATCAAGTGATTCTGGTGACAACAACTGCAGTAAAGTGTGCAGGTGTGAAAAATTGGATACATGCCAGCTATACAATCAGAGTTCCAGATCCTTAAGCTCGACCTGTAAGTTGACATCTGGAGATATCAGCCACCAGTTCAGAGTCTGAAGCAGAGACTGAAACCAGAGTTCCAGATCTTGAAGCTCGACCTGTAAGTCGACATCTGGAAGTATCAGGTTCCAAATCGATAATTAAAGAAGAAACTGAAACAACTGAAACAAATAAAGTTCCAGATCTTGAAGCTCGACTTGTAAGTCAACATCTGGAAATATCAGATACCAGTTCAGCATCTGAAACAGACCAACCTGCAAGCAGGGAAAGGCAAACAGAAGAAAACGAAAACAAAAGAACTGATGTTGAAACAGGAGAAACTGAACAAATAGACAGTGACGGTGAACAGCCAAGTACAAGTTATGGAAAACTTCCACCAGAAATTGTAGAGGTAACTCAAGAAAGTTCAGATTCAGATAGGGAGATTGAGGTAAATGTGGAAGAAACACGAGGAGAATTAGACTCAGAAATACAAGAAGAAGAAACACGAGGAGAATTAGAGTAAATGAAGAAGCTGAGTTAGGAGAATTAGACTCTGATAAACAAGCGGAAGACCCCGAGGAGGTTTAGAATCAGACGAAGAAGCTGAAATTATAAAATTTAAGGTTAGAGGAAGTGAAGTGAGATCTGAAACAGAATCTGAAGAAAGTGAAGACGAGAGAAGACAAAGAATAGGTCCAAGAAAGCGGACTTGGAGACTAGAACGAGAAGAAAAAGAAAGTGAACTGAAAAGGCCAAGAAAAGGAGACAATTGGAGCAACGAAGTCAAGAGGCTGAGATATAAGATAATAAATTTGAACAGAGACACTGCAGAACAAGTAAACGAAATAACAAGCCAAGAGAGACAAGGAAAGACGAATAAAAGAAAATTACAGAGACCTAAAAGAGTGAAAAGACCTAACTTGAAGTACAAATCACCTGAATGGGTATACATAGCACTGTCCGACATTAAAGAAGTAGATAGCAGTCACGAAAACCCAGACAAAGACTGTGGACAAGTGGGCGAGAGTGAACTAAATCAATCTTGAAAGACAGAAAAAGAAAAACCGGATTTGACACAAAAACTGATTAAGACAAAGAAGGTTTCTGAGAAAACCAAAAGAGTGCAGCAGAAGTAGTTGATGCCAAATCAACACAAAGTCATTTGAGGTGTGGGAACACACTTCTGTACATATAACAAATTAGTATTTCAACATGGTAGACACCGAGAGTAGAAGGTTTAGATGTGGGTTTTTACGAAGATGGTGTAAAATGTGTTTATGTTGTACAGGTTTTCTGATGTTTGTTTGGTTCATTTTAACGATAGTAATCCCACTAAGGTTAGCAGTAGGAAATACATCTGCATTCATAAATGACACGAATAAAGACAAGCAAGCTAACATAAAGAACACTGCAACACTGACAGATAATACCGAATTTCATAAGGATAAGTCAATAACTGATTTATCCGAGAATGTCTTCACGAAACTTTTATATGAATATGTGGAGACGATGGGTGTCCGAGATTGTTATGTATGTATGCAATTACCTGCGTCTGTAAAGAGGGAGTGACATATCATCATCTTCCTTTAACGTATGGAATAACATGTAGTCTTTTAGCTAGTTTGTTTTACAAAACCGGTAAATTAGAATATTATCATACTGACAAAAATGCTATTTTTGCTAAAATTCCCATAGATCCTGAGCTAAATAGGCTGAAATTTGCAAAGACTTTTGGTGAATTTTTCTTAGAAACAAAAGAACTAACATTAGAAAAAGCATTTAGACATAACCTTACCTGTATGTTAAGAAAAGAAGAGAAAGTTGTCTTAGACAGGGTAGAAGATAGAAGAGTTAAGTTTCAAAGAAAGGTAACTGAAGAAAAAACAAAAACCCCACCTTGGGCTTTTGAGGAAGAAGGTCAGGAAAAGAGTGAAACTAATGCTGCTATGGGTTTAGATTGGTCCCAACAGGGAAAATTATGTATTAGTAGAGAGAATACCAGGTATGATAACTATTTCGTGGGTTCTAGTGAGTGCCAAGATACATACAAGATTCTAGGGGGATGGGGATTCAAAGGAGGAAAGGATCCAGTATTTCCAGGGATCTATTACATTTGTGGAAACCCAGCATACTATAGGTTGCCGGACCATTGGTACGGATCATGCTATCTAGGCCTAGTCTTTCCAAAGATTTTTCACATGGAAAGGGGAACAAAAGGAATTCACGAAATGGGGACACCATTAAACCGTAGGAGAAGGGAAAGCTTCTCAGAGATAATAGGTGACATTTTTGGAGCATTGATACCAGCAGTGGGTGTATCTTTGAATGCATACAAGATTCGGAAATTGTCTACAGTGGTAGATCGTTTATCAACGAATACTGCTTGATGATAAATACTGAGATGATTGCCATGAGAGCTATGGTAATGCATAATCGACTTGCCCTTGACATTCTTTTGGCAAAAGAGGGTGGAGTCTGTGGAATGCTGAAAGTTCAACATTGTTGCACTTATATTCCAGGAAAAAGCCAAAATATACAGAAGTATATAAAGAACATTACAAATTTGCACAAAGAAATTGCCCCACTGGAGGTTGAAGGTGCTTGGGAGAAACTTGGTAAGGGTTTTTCCTCAATAAGAAATTGGTTCACTGAGATAGGTAGTTCACTAATTGGAAAGGTACTAATTCCAGTAACTTTAGTAGTAATAATAATACTATTATTGAGATTAGCATATGTGTGTGTTAAAAGAAGAAAAAGACAAAATAGAGTAAAAAGAGAAAATAAGAAAAACAAAGAAAGAGAACGAGAAATGGGAGAGATCGAATTAGAGGAGTTCAAGGAAAATATGTACAAAAGGTCTAAGAAACAAGATGAAAAGAACACAATTGTCTAGACTAACAAACGCAAGTGGACAAGAAACATTATCTGATAAAATTTGGTAGGGATAGGTTTTAGTGGTGATGTTAAAAATCACCAAAGGGGGGAATTGATGGAGCAGGGGGAACACAATAATGTGTACCCCTTTGAAATTAATGACCTCATAATTTAATGGTACTAACCGTTTTGAAAATTGCATGAACTAACCAACAAATACACACTTTGTTAAACATTTACACGCGGGCAAATCTGTTAAATGCATGAATCTAACTAATTTATTTACAAATGTGAAGCTGACTAACTAATATCGTGACTTAAGTGTAAATAGTGAAAAATTGCATGATTTATGTTGCATGATAAGTTGTATCGTGGCAAAGAATGCAGGTGGTAAGTAAAATGGCTTTAAATGTCGCTTTTGCTAGGTAATACTTAACACGCGTTTTTAGAATGGTGGGTGGTAAACAGGCTTATTTTCCATGTTTTAATTACTGTTGTGTTTGTTCTTATATTAGTTCCGTTCGGGCCTGCTAGGCCATGTTTCCGAAATGGCCGACAGAAAGGATGAGATGCGCGCGCCGAACCCAAAGGATCCCTGCGCATGGGCGTTGAAGAATTCTAATCACGTGAATGTGGCCTGTGCCCGGAGTTTGAGATGTCAAGGACAGTATGACCTGCTATTAGGCACCTGCCAAGAAGATCAGCATAGAATGCATGGGAATAAAAGGATAAGGACAAATGAAATGTATGCAGTAATGTGTGGCCATCGGATTTGCTACAAAAAGAATATAACATATGGAACTACTTTTGGACATGAAAACGTACTGTGTACTTTATTGTCCCAAACCGGATCGAACAAGGAGGGGGATGAGGTGACCATCACCACCCCTCCAAATGGACCAATTAGTGTGATTCTTGCCCCGAAAGTTTGCAACTATTGAGTGTAGTGAGCCAGAAAATATGGTATAAGAGGGTCTGCTCTGACGTTGTTAAAAAACTTGCTTTTTCATTTCTCCGACTTGATGCTGAGAGACTCTTGTCATTTTGGACTTTGAATTTTGAACAAGGAGGAATGAGAACGTTGCGGGAAGTCTGCCCCGGGAGGTACGTCCGAGGAGGTTAGCGGGACAGTCAGTCAGTTTTGGGAGTCATATCCAATGATCTGCGGTTCATCTTCTTTGGTGAACTTTTCTTGCCATCACTTCATAACTGAGGGTAAAGCATAATTTTCTTTATTAACATTTCCTAATTGCTTTTACTGATGATTTCTAAGTGTTTTGTTGAAATAAAGAATTTTACTTACTTATGAAAAGAATTTAGATAAAATTATATTCTAACTTAAATTGAGTCTGTGGTTCTTTAAAATAAAATCAATGTTTTATCCAATGTTAAGAGTTCTATTTGTGATTGAGCTGGTCTTAATCCCCATCAACTGATTCTACTAAGTTGGTCCATCGACCAAAATAGCGGAGTACCTCGATGTTTAGAACCGACAGGATTTGACGTTAATGTATATAATGTATAGAAATAATTCTGTTATTTTATAAGGTATCCCGCTCGTCCAGCAGCTCATTTCTCCTTAGCGTTTAAATCCAGAAGATTGACTGAATGTATGTGAGCGGTGTCATGGGCCCCACCGACAAAGCGTGTGTATAGGTGTTTTTCCCTGGGCGTAGTTCGCGTAGTAGCGCTACGCGTAGCTACGCGAAGTGCACTTCGCACTACGCGAGCTACGCGAACTGCGTAGTGCACTGTGCAAAATGCTGTTCGCACTGATTGCACAGTGCCGGATGCTTGTCCGCACTGTGCAATCAGTGCAAACCGCATCTTGCACAGTGCAAGCGGTCGTTTTCTGCCGCTGGAGTAGATTTCTACTTGAGCGGCAGCTTTCTCAACGCGGACTGGTAGTTTCTCATCGCGAGCATACGCGACCACTCGCAATGAGAAACCTGACCTCCCCGCGTTGAGAATCTCGCCGGGAGGTTTATTTTCCACGCTCGCCATCGGCAACATGGACTGTGTTATGATAGGGAAATTTCATGTATGAATAATGTGTGAATGGAAAAAGCAACAGGCTTTCTTGTGAAACTTTGGCCTTAATTCTCAGGAGCAGTGCAGTCTCCACATGTGTTTTATCCCCAGAGAAACAGGTTCACCTCTTGCTTGAGAGAAGGGTAAGGTAGAGGGAAGTGCTTCACTTATCGAACAAAACAGTATTCTTGTAAGAAAGAATAAACTATCCTTTTTGCTTAGGGAACCAGACAATGGAAATGTGTTTTACGTTGTAATTAATAAATTTAGTCAAAGACAAGTTAAGAACAGTACCGATAATTTTTGTAAAGGAGGGGTCAGCAGGAGTAGGGCTGACGTCAACAAGAGCCGCGCTGGTATTGGCCAGTGAGGGAAACACGGAGAGTTTTTGATTGGTGCGTTGGTGTAAGACGCGCTGGGATAGGTTAGTGTGAGAGTGACGTAAACGCTTCCTGATTGGTGCGTTGGTGTGAGACGCGCTGGGATAGGTTCAAATAAACGAGCAGTAGAAAAGGCAGCTTAGTGAAGGATTGTGTGAGTCACTTCGGCAAAACAAACAGTGAAAATGCCTTATAATGAATACGAGAGAGAGAAACCGTCTTGGTTGACAAAAATTAAGAACTTTTTTAAGAAAGATAAGAAGGTTGTGACTAGGGAAGGAGAAGTACTTCCTCCGCCGAAAACGCCAGCATCTCATATGATGTTGAAATATGGCTATCATACTTGCATTTGGTTGGAAAATTGGGTGAAATACACCAAAGGCAATGGAGTATTAGCATTTCCAGAAAATGTTTCATTTAACACAGCAGTACTTCGAAATTTGAGAGAAAAGATGATGAAACTTGAACCGAGACCTAGACCGACACTGTTTGAAGCTTTAGGTGAATGGGAAGACGAGATGTATGAAAGGAAAAAGCACAGAGGTGCAAAGAATTATAGTTTGGTTCATGGAAGAGTATGGGGAGTGAATCATGAGGACAGGATGAGAAGATGGTGATATGCTAACATGACGGATGGTATGTTTCCTGCCAGAACGGTTGAAGAAATTACAGGGAAAAAGTGCACGGAGAAAAAGGCATGTAGTTACAGAGATGTGGGTATGGAGGTAGTGACACAGAGGATGAATTGCTGGAGGACATTTTGAATAAAAGACCCCCTCCATATCAACAGGATTCTGCGGTGGTGACACCAAATGCACCGCCAATGAGAACTGTGATGAGTCAAAGCCCTGAACGATGGTCTGAAATAAATAGTCAAATTAATAAGTTAGAAACACCACAGACTGTGAGACATGATAATGGTAATACAGATGAATTAGCCAGAACCACAAAAGAACTGACTGAAAATTAAGAGAATTAACAAAGAATATGGAAGCTGTGACTGTACCAGTAACTATTGGGCCAGTAATCCCAGTATTTGAAAATCAAACGATAGATGAACATACCTTAACAATTCCATTAAATTCTAGTATGCAAAGGGTAAGAGAAGAAACAATTCCAGAAAATAGAGAGAAAGAAGATTTTGTCTGTCCCTTTAGACTAAGTCCACCCGTAAATTTGACAATTAATGAGAGTCAGATAAATAGGACCCCTAGTGGATCTGAGTCAGCAACTGAAACCCCAGAGAGAAGTACAAATTGGATGGAATTAAATAGGACCCCTGTGGGTCCGACCGCAGACGAATTAAATGATTGGGTAAGGAGTTTACAGAAAAAGGATGCTGAACCACAACTTTTGGATGTGGTCAGATTAAAAATAGATATGGAAGAATTGATTCTAGGAACTATTGGTTCAGATCGATTGAAGTCCTACCAAGATGAGGAGTTAATGTTCATGTGCAAAAGCATCACTTGGAGAGCTAGGAATTTGCATGAAAAACTAGAAGAAACAGCAAATGAATTGGGAGTAGATTTTGGGAAGATTAAAGGATTACAGAAATCGTACAGGGTAGATTTCAGCGAGAAAGACATAGAAAATTTGAACACTTCAGGACGATTGACCCAGATAAAAGAACTAATTGTCTTACTGAGAAGATGGGGAAATCTAGATAAATGGAGAAGTAGGTGGATAAGAAGGAAGGAAGGAACAACAGATAAAGCATCATTGGCTTTTCCAGTAAAAGAGAAAGAACAAACAGTAATGGAGTGTCCTATGAGAGAAACTCCAGGAGGAAGTTACGTACACGTTCCATGGTCCAGACAAGATATATTGTCATTTACGAATGATTTTCCAAGATTGAGAGAAAAACCTGTAGAATGGTATAGGCAGGTAGAGCGGTTTGTAAAGGTTTCAAAAGTATTGTGGGAACATCTAGATGGACTATTTGAAATTGTTGTCCCTGCAGATTTATGGACAGAATGTAAAATCACAGTTGATTGGCCAAAGGAAGAATATCCTAGAGATGCAAAAACAGGAGCGCCAGGTCCAGAGGTAATGAGAAAATATGAACAGGCAATCACGTTTCTGAAAAATAAAATTCCACCAAAAGAGACAGATTGGGTGAAGATTGATAGAACAACTCAGGAGAGTAAGGAATCTGTACATGCATATTATGAGAGACTACTTTTGGTCTTTAAACAGAATAGTGGATACGAGAATTTGAGTGAAAAGGATATGAGTCATTTTGTGTACAGATTTGTATATGGTTTAAGACCTAAGATAAGTGAAATGATTAAACAGCATATGTTGTGTTGGCAGAATAGCACAGTAGATGAAGTATTACGGTATGCAAAATATTGTAGTGATGATATTGAGTGTAGACAGCGTAAACTCAAGGAGAAGGCAATGTGGGCACAAGTAAAAGTTGCAGAAAAACAAGAAGCTCAAATAAATAATCAGTCTAGTGATGCAGGACAGACCAAGTCTAAACCAAATATTGGGAAGGGAAAAGGTAAGATGATTATAGAAGAGGCAAAAAAGAAATGGGCGTGTCACAACTGCAGAAAGTTAGGGCATTGGAGAAACGAGTGTAGATTACCTCCGAAAACTAACACAGAAAATCAATTATTGAATCCACAGGTGCAGAATGAGGTGAGTTACCAGCAACCACAGCAGCCACAGGTAGTTACTCAACAGTGTCAGGTGCCGCAACCACCTCTTCCAAAGAGTGTAAATCCTCAGAGATACAGTACAGAGACAGGATTCTACGGAGGAGAGCAGGTAACAAAGTTGCCGCGCGCAGCTGCAATTTCGCAGTATTGGTTACGACAGGATGGAAATGAATCGGATGAAAGTTTATGACGGTGCCTAGGAGAAGAAGAAGAGTGCGTGCTTG
This sequence comes from Calotriton arnoldi, assembly GCA_963921515.1. NCBI lineage: Eukaryota > Metazoa > Chordata > Amphibia > Caudata > Salamandridae > Calotriton > Calotriton arnoldi. Next base: position 14,391 of record CAWUFW010012893.1, on the reverse strand, counting down.
GCGCAACTCTAGAGGTAGATCAGTCAGGTCCATTTGTGGATGGTAAGGAGAATGGTGTAAGTGTTACTTTCCTTGTGGACACTGGTGCTACCCATTCTACTGTCAGGTCAGTGGAAATTCCAAACCTTCCTCTCTCAGGAGAATACATCCAAGTTGTAGGTGTTTCAAACAGGCAGATTAAAACCCCTCTTACCAAACCGATAGAGGTGGAAATAGGTCCATTCAAAGACATGCATCGTTTTGTAGTATGTGATTGTAGTCCTGTAAATTTGTTAGGACGAGATATGCTTTGTATAATGAATTGTACCATCTACTGTTCTCCAGATGGTATTGCTTTTCAAACCCCAGATGAAGATGTTTTGTATAAACTAACAATGACAGAACTAGAGCCAGGATTATATGTTACATTTCCTGTGTTTGATGCAGAAAGAATCCATGATGAATTAAAAGAAACTGTCAGATCTGATGTATGGGATTTCACAGGGGAAGATATTGGACCAATGAGAGGAGTTGATCCTGTAAAAATTTCCGTAAAAGAAGGAACAAATTACCCAAACACACCGCAATATAAATTGACACCAGAAATTATTAAGGGAATAACACCTGTGATTAATTAGATGATTGAACAAGGAATTTTGAAAGAAATAATGAGCAGCCCATATAATTCACCTATAATGGGACTGAAAAAGCCAAATGGAACATTTAGAATCGTTCAAGATTTGAGAAAAATAAACAAGGTTGTTATTCCTTGTTGCCCAATTGTACCAAACCCTGCTGTAATACTGTATCAAATCCCACATGATGCAGAATGGTACACAGTCATTGATTTGTGCCATGCATTCTTTTCTATTCCATTGCACCCTGACAGCCAGCCATTATTTGCGTTCCGGTTCGGAGAGCGTATTTTGGCATGGTGCCGTATTCCTCAAGGGTATACTGAAAGTCCTTCTATATTTAATCAGATTCTAAAGAAATCTCTGAAAGATTTAAAAATGCCAGAAAAATCTGTGATGGTGCAATATATCGATGACCTATTGGTGGCATCGAAGACTAGAGAAGCATGTGTTACGGACACCATTGCTTTACTGAATCACTTAGCAGAAGGAGGACACAAAGTGTCCCCATCAAAACTACAATTCTGTCAGCAAGAAGTACAGTACGTAGGTCATAAGATTGAGAAAGGAATGAGAAAAGTGACAACAGAAAGAATAAGGATTATTAAAGGAATGAGAGCCCCAATGACACAAAGAGAGGTGAGAATGTTCCTTGGAATGGTTGGTTATTGCCGACAGTGGATAAGTGGATTTTCATTGATTGCAAAACCTTTACAGCGATTGACAAAGAAAGATGTCGAAGATCCGATTGAATTGAATGATGAAGAAATGAAATCTTTCAAGGATTTGAGAACAAGTTTGTGCGAAGCACCAGCGTTAGGAATGCCTGATTATGAGAAAGAGTTTGAACTGTATTGCAGTGAGAGAGATGGATGTGCGCTTTCAGTTCTGGTACAAAGACATGGAAGAATGAAACGACCAATAGCTTACTTTTCAGCTGTTTTGGACCCGGTAGCAAAAGCGTTGCCTGGATGTCTAAAAGCAGTAGCTGCTACTTGTGTGAGTCTGGAACAGAGTGAAGGCATTGTAATGGGATATCCTTTAAGGGTATATGTCCCTCACTCCGTCGAAATCCTTCTGACCCGAACAAAAACCCAATTCATGACACATAGTCGGCTGACTAGGTATGAAAAGGTGATCTTGGGTGCAGGAAATGTAACCATTGTAAGATGCACAAGTGTGAATCCTTCCACTTCACTGCCAGATGCAGTAGATCCAGAAGTCAAAGATGATGTTGATCATAACTGTCTGCATGTGCTCGAATTTTGCACAAAGCCCCGCCATGACATTAGGGATGAACCTCTGAAAGAATCAGATTATGTAATGTTTGTGGATGGGTCGTGTTTGAGAACGAATGAAGGAGTCTTAAGTGCTGCATATGCTGTATGTACAGTGGCAAGCATAATGGAAGCATCTTGTTTGAGAGGAATACGTTCAGCCCAGGTTGCTGAGCTGATTGCTCTGATTCGAGCATGCATACTGGGAAGAAATTTCCGAATCACTGTGATCACGGATAGCCAGTATGGCTTTGGAGTGGTCCATGATTTCGGACAGATCTGGTCCCAGAGGGGATTCCTGACTTCCTCAGGGTCTCCTATTAGAAATGGTGAATTTGTAAAGAAGTTGCTTGAGGCGATACAGCTGCCTAAACAGATTGCAGTAGTAAAATGTGCAGCTCACAAAAATGGATCGGATTATATTTCAGTGGGTAATCAGTTTGCCGATGAAATAGCCCAATATTGTGCCAGAAATGAGACCTCATTGAATCGGAGAAGGGAGAAAGAGAATGTTCCATGTCCCTTGCTGTTTACTAACTCAGTTGAGACTTGGGAAGAAGTGAGGGATCTGCAAGAAGAGGCAAGTGAAGAGGAAAAGGACATTTGGATAAAAGCAGGTTGCAGGCAGAGAGAAGAAGATGGATTTTGGGTTTACAGAGATGAAAGACCAGTTAAGCCTGATAGCATGATCTCTAACATGGCACGGATGTACCATGGACAGGCACACATAGGTAGGGATGCCATGATCAGACTTTTCAAACAGACTTGGTACAACCCAAAATTTAGGGCTATAGCTGAAAGTCTTTGCCAAAGATGCCTTATTTGCCAACAGCTAAATCCTGGAAGGAAAACAGTGGTGAGCCTAGGAACAATAGGACGAGAAGGAGGTCCATTTACAAGAATGCAACTAGATTTTATTGAAATGCCCCGAGTAACAGATTAAGATATGTTCTGGTAGTTGTTTGTTTGTTTTCTCGTTGGGTAGAAGCTTATCCGACTAGAAGGAATGATGGAGTTACTGTAGCAAAACTCCTGTTGAGAGAATTCATTCCAAGATATGGTTTTCCAGTAACGATTGAGACAGATAGAGGAACACATTTCCAAAATGAAATTATCCAACTAATATGTGAAGCACTGGATATTCAACAAAAGCTGCATTGTGCCTACAGACCAGAGGCTTCTGGAGTAGTAGAGCAAGTAAATGGCACCATAAAGAAAAGACTGGGAAAAATGTGTCAAGCAACAGGACTCAAATGGCCTGATGCCCTGCCATTGGTGCTAATGAGCATAAGAAATACACCTGACAGAAAGACAGGTTTAAGTCCCCACGAAATAATCATGGGACGAGCAATGAGACAAGCACATGTACCTGTGAACAAATTGCTGACTATAACTGATGATCTCGTACTGGACTATTGCAAAGGATTAGCTGATGTGGTACATTCTGTGTTTCATCAGGTTGGACCGGATGCGACCACTCTTGAAAGAAAACCAGCTCATGATCTGAGTCCAGGAGATTGGGTCCGCATAAAAGTCCACAGAAGAAGAAATTGCTTGGTTCCACGTTGGGATAATCCACATCAAGTGATTCTGGTGACAACAACTGCAGTAAAGTGTGCAGGTGTGAAAAATTGGATACATGCCAGCCATACAATCAGAGTTCCAGATCCTGAAGCTCGACCTGTAAGTTGACATCTGGAGATATCAGCCACCAGTTCAGAGTCTGAAGCAGAGACTGAAACCAGAGTTCCAGATCTTGAAGCTCGACCTGTAAGTCGACATCTGGAAGTATCAGGTTCCAAATCGATAATTAAAGAAGAAACTGAAACAACTGAAACAAATAAAGTTCCAGATCTTGAAGCTCGACCTGTAAGTCAACATCTGTAAATATCAGATACCAGTTCAGCATCTGAAACAGACCAACCTGCAAGCAGGGAAAGGCAAACAGAAGAAAACGAAAACAAAAGAACTGATGTTGAAACAGGAGAAACTGAACAAATAGACAGTGACGGTGAACAGCCAAGTACAAGTTATGGAAAACTTCCACCAGAAATTGTAGAGGTAACTCAAGAAAGTTCAGATTCAGATAGGGAGATTGAGGTAAATGCGGAAGAAACACGAGGAGAATTAGACTCAGAAATACAAGAAGAAGAAACACGAGGAGAATTAGAGTCAAATGAAGAAGCTGAGTTAGGAGAATTAGACTCTGAAAAACAAGCGGAAGACCCTCGAGGAGGTTTAGAATCAGACGAAGAAGCTGAAATTATAAAATTTAAGGTTAGAGGAAGTGAAGTGAGATCTGAAACAGAATCTGAAGAAAGTGAAGACGAGAGAAGACAAAGAATAGGTCCAAGAAAGCGGACTTGGAGACTAGAACGAGAAGAAAAAGAAAGTGAACTGAAAAGGCCAAGAAAAGGAGACAATTGGCCCAACGAAGTCAAGAGGCTGAGATATAAGATAATAAATTTGAACAGAGACACTGCAGAACAAGTAAACGAAATAACAAGCCAAGAGAGACAAGGAAAGACGAATAAAAGAAAATTACAGAGACCTAAAAGAGTGAAAAGACCTAACTTGAAGTACAAATCACCTGAATGGGTATACATAGCACTGTCCGACATTAAAGAAGTAGATAGCAGTCACGAAAACCCAGACAAAGACTGTGGACAAGTGGGCGAGAGTGAACTAAATCAATCTTGAAAGACAGAAAAAGAAAACCGGATTTGACACAAAAACTGATTAAGACAAAGAAGGTTTCTGAGAAAACCAAAAGAGTGCAGCAGAAGTAGTTGATGCCAAATCAACACCAAGTCATTTGAGGTGTGGGAACACACTTCTGTACATATAACAAATTAGTATTTCAACATGGTAGACACCGAGAGTAGAAGGTTTAGATGTGGGTTTTTACGAAGATGGTGTAAAATGTGTTTATGTTGTACAGGTTTTCTGATGTTTGTTTGGTTCATTTTAATGATAGTAATCCCACTAAGGCTAGCAGTAGGAAATACATCTGCATTCATAAATGACACGAATAAAGACAAGCAAGCTAACATAAAGAACACTGCAACACTGACAGATAGTACCGAATTTCATAAGGATAAGTCAATAACTGATTTATCCGAGAATGTCTTCACGAAACTTTTATATGAATATGTGGAGACGATGGATGTCCGAGATTGTTATGTATGTATGCAATTACCTGCGTCTGTAACAGAGGGAGTGACATATCATCATCTTCCTTTAACGTATGGAATAACATGTAGTCTTTTAGCTAGTTTGTTTTACAAAACCGGTAAATTAGAATATTATCATACTGACAAAGATGCTATTTTTGCTAAAATTCCCATAGATCCTGAGCTAAATAGGCTGAAATTTGCAAAGACTTTTGGTGAATTTTTCTTAGAAACAAAAGAACTAACATTAGAAAAAGCATTTAGACATAACCTTACCTGTATGTTAAGAAAAGAAGAGAAAGTTTTCTTAGACATGGTAGAAGATAGAAGAGTTAAGTTTCAAAGAAAGGTAACTGAAGAAAAAACAAAAACCCCACCTTGGGCTTTTGAGGAAGAAGGTCAGGAAAAGAGTGAAAATAATGCTGCTATGGGTTTAGATTGGTCCCAACAGGGAAAATTATGTATTAGTAGAGAGAATACCAGGTATGATAACTATTTTGTGGGTTCTAGTGAGTGCCAAGATACATACAAGATTCTAGGGGGATGGGGATTCAAAGGAGGAAAGGATCCAGTATTTCCAGGGATCTATTACATTTGTGGAAACCGAGCATACTATAGGTTGCCGGACCATTGGTACGGATCATGCTATCTAGGCCTAGTCTTTCCAAAGATTTTTCACATGGAAAGGGGAACAAAAGGAATTCACGAAATGGGGACACCATTAAACCGTAGGAGAAGGGAAAGCTTCTCAGAGATAATAGGTGACATTTTTGGAGCATTGATACCAGCAGTGGGTGTATCTTTGAATGCATACAAGATTCGGAAATTGTCTACAGTGGTAGATCGTTTATCAACGAATACTGCTGGAGGGTTCTTGATGATAAATACTGAGATGATTGCCATGAGAGCTATGGTAATGCATAATCGACTTGCCCTTGACATTCTTTTGGCAAAAGAGGGTGGAGTCTGTGGAATGCTGAAAGTTCAACATTGTTGCACTTATATTCCAGGAAAAAGCCAAAATATACAGAAGTATATAAAGAACATTACAAATTTGCACAAAGAAATTGCCCCACTGGAGGTTGAAGGTGCTTGGGAGAAACTTGGTAAAGGTTTTTCCTCAATAAGAAATTGGTTCACTGAGATAGGTTGTTCACTAATTGGAAAGGTACTAATTCCAGTAACTTTAGTAGTAATAATAATACTATTATTGAGATTAGCATATGTGTGTGTTAAAAGAAGAAAAAGACAAAATAGAGTAAAAAGAGAAAATAAGAAAAACAAAGAAAGAGAACGAGAAATGGGAGAGATCGAATTAGAGGAGTTCAAGGAAAATATGTACAAAAGGTCTAAGAAACAAGATGAAAAGAACACAATTGTCTAGAATAACAAACGCAAGTGGACAAGAAACATTATCTGATAAAATTTGGTAGGGATAGGTTTTAGTGGTGATGTTAAAAATCACCAAAGGGGGGAATTGATGGAGCAGGGGAAACACAATAACGTGTACCCCTTTGAAATTAATGACCTCATAATTTAATGGTACTAACCGTTTTGAAAATTGCATGAACTAACCAACAAATACACACTTTGTTAAACATTTACACGCGGGCAAATCTGCTAAATGCATGAAGCTAACTAATTTATTTACAAATGTGAAGCTGACTAACTAATATCGTGACTTAAGTAGTAAATAGTGAAAAATTGCATGATTTATGTTGCATGATAAGTTGTATCGTGGCAAAGAATGCAGGTGGTAAGTAAAATGGCTTTAAATGTCGCTTTTGCTAGGTAATACCTAACACGGGTTTTTAGAACGGTGGGTGGTAAACAGAAAGGCTTATTTTCCATGTTTTAATTACTGTTGTGTTTGTTCTTATATTAGTTCCGTTCGGGCCTGCTAGGCTATGTTTCCAAAATGGCCGACAGAAAGGATGAGATGCGCGTGCCGAACACAAAGGATCCCTGCGCATGGGCGTTGAAGAATTCTAATCACGTGAATGTGGCCTGTGCCCGGAGTTTGAGATGTCAAGGACAGTATGACCTGCTATTAGGCGCCTGCCAAGAAGATCAGCATAGAATGCATGGGAATAAAAGGATAAGGACAAATGAAATGTATGAAGTAATGTGTGGCCATCGGATTTGCTACAAAAAGAATATAACAAATGGAACTACTTTTGGACATGAAAACTTACTGTGTACTTTATTGTCCCAAACCGGATCGAACAAGGAGGGCGATGAGGTGACCATCACCACCCCTCCAAATGGACCCATTAGCGTGATTCTTGCCCCGAAAGTTTGCAACTATTGAGTGTTATGAGGCAGAAAATAGGGTATAAGAGGGTCTGCTCTGACGTTGTTAAAAAACTTGCTTTTTCATTTTTCCGACTTGATGCTGAGAGAGACTCTTGTCATTTTGGACTTTGAATTTTGAACAAGGAGGAACGAGAACGTTGCGGGAAGTCTGCCCCGGGAGGTACGTCCGAGGAGGTTAGCGGGACAGTCAGTCAGTTTTGGGAGTCATATCCAATGATCTGTGGTTCATTTTCTTTGGTGAACTTTTCTTGCCATCACTTCATAACTGAGGGTAAAACATAATTTTCTTTATTAAAATTTCCTAATTGCTTTTACTGATGATTTCTAAGTGTTTTGTTGAAATAAAGAATTTTACTTACTTATGAAAAGAATTTAGATAAAATTATATTCTAACTTAAATTGAGTCTGTGGTTCTTTAAAATAAAATCAATGTTTTATCCAATGTTAAGAGTTCTATTTGTGATTGAGCTGGTCTTAATCACCATCAACTGATTCTACTAAGTTGGTCCATCGACCAAAATAGCGGAGTACCTTGATGTTTAGAACCGACAGGATTTGACGTTAATGTATATAATGTATAGATATAATTCTGTTATTTTAAAAGGTATCCCGCTCGTCCAGCAGCTCATTTCACCTTAGCGTTTAAATCCAGAAGATTGACTGAATGTGTGTGAGCGGTGTCATGGGCCCCACTGACAAAGCGTGTGTATAGGTGTTTTTCCTGGATTGGTGTCCTGAGGAGAAATTTATATTAGCCGCGCTGGATCAACGGACTTTATGCGAACGCCCAGAAATCTCGCTTGCTGCCGCTCAGAGGTCTAGCGGTAAAGGGCCCGCAATACTCTGTGCGGTTGGGCTACCATGGAGCCAGAGGGTTTGCGTCATCTGGGGATTAGGATAGCTTATGAGAAACAGCGTTTCCTAGATCTCAATATAGGCAGAATGGTTGCCGGGCTACGAGCTTCGGTCCTGTTCTGGAGGGATCTCCCCCTTACACTGATGGGAAGGGCGGCCCTATTAAAAATGCTGGTGCTGCCTCGGTGTCTCTATGAGAGCCCCTGACGTTACTTTAAGGAACTGGATAGCATAATACTAGACCTCCTATGGGCCACAAAACGGAAGAGAATAGGACTGACTATGTTAAAGCAAACATGGGAGTGAGGAGGCATTGAATTTCTCAATCTCAAGCTTTATTAAATGGCGGCCCACCTCCAATATGCTGTCCATTGGTTTGATGAGGACAATTGGGAGAGGAGGTTGTTGAGAGACTCGTGTGGGAGGTACACTCTTCCGGAGCTGCTCATACACTGGGCACGGATTTCTAAGATGTACCCGTTCTTGATTCGACAGGTGGGACACATCTGGGAAAATTTGGTTACAAGGGTACTTTGTCGCGCGCCTTAGCCCAAGACATGCCGATCTGGGTTCTCACACTGTTTGCGGACATAGCGAAAACAATGACGATACAGAAATGGCAAGAGGAGGGTTGTGATGTCCTGGGCGGCCTGTATCTGGGTGCCAATTTATCCCGCGGGATGACCTGGTCGACTCGTTCGTGTTAGGACATGGACAGTACTTACAAGATATCAATGAAGAACCATTATCCTCTTACACTGAACAAGCTGCTGGATCTGGCTGGAGGATGAAAACTTTTAGCACATATTTGTAGGGCGTTGCGAGATGACTTTACGGAAATAACCCTGAAGGCACACAGTAGATGGGAGAAGGTGTTAGGGAATGAGCTAATGTCACAGGAATGGCGCAAGATACACATGGAGACGTGCACTGTGAGCTCAAATGCACGCTTTAAGCTCATACAGTATAATTTTGTACACCAGTCATACCTTTCTCCTAAAACCCTGCATGCAGTTTATCCTTCCCGGTCAGACAGGTGCCCGTGCTGTGGTGCACCAGAGACAGATTTTCTGCATGTAGTATGGAGTTGTGCGGTTATGGCGTCTTTTTGGAGGGAATTGCTATGAAATTTGAAAGTAGCAACCAGATGGGAGATTGTAGGCACCTCTCGCAAGATATTGCTAGGCTTGAGCCTAACCCTTGCAAAAAATAAACTTAGTCACCAATTCCTGATTTTAGGGCTGGTGTTTCCAAAAAGGCTGATCGCCATTAAATGGATGAATGCACACCCACCTGGTTATGCAGAGTGGCTACAAGATATGTCTGAGTGGGCAGTGGCCGAAGAATTAAGGATGAAGCATGTGGGATGGAATGAAAGATTGGAAGATGACTTGGTGGCGTGGAGACAGATGCTGTTAGACCTACGAAATGAAGGGGTTGAGCCAAGTGGGAACATTGAAAAGTATTACACGAAAAGGGGCAAAAAAAAGGCTTACTAACCTGGACAAGGAGCTACTATGAATAACACAACATCGGGACACTGTCACAATGTGGTACTGCAAACACGGACACGAGAATACTTAACCTAGTGAGAATCTGTGAAACACTGACGAGTGCTGCAACATCGCCACATTGCAGGGGTGTCTCCTCCGCTAAGGTGGAGGAGCGTCACCCCACTGCTCCCTGAGCAATGAAAAAAGGAAAAATAAAATGATAACTTTGCTATTATCGTTTTATTTTTCGTAGCTACGGGGCTCGGTTAGAGCGGGGCAGGGCTAGGGTCACAGGGGGGAAGCGGTAATGCACAGCCTGGTGGTGAACATGCACAAGCTCCCAGTCCCCATCTGAGCGCCAAACCACGGCGCTCAGACCAATCGCGTTGTGATTGTCTTAAGGGAACCTGTGTGCTTCATGCTTCCTGGACTCGTAATGAAGAGAAGCAATGACGGAGGAGAAACGGCAGCCGTGAAGAGGTAAGATATTTTTTTTTATAGTTTGTATTTTTCACCCGCCTCCATACCCCTGTTTTCTGCCATCCGCCACTGCCACATCTCTATTGATCAAAGTGAAAAGCATTTAACTGCAACATCACATGAGCAGCTAGGAGGGTGGGGGGTGTTGGGGAACTATTTAAACGAACCTACTGGGAAATTACCCTGTCACTCCATGTAAGTTTTATCATGATAATTATTGTAAAATATAATTCATTGTGAAACCAATAAAAAAATATATCAAAAGATGACTGTGAGAACCAAAAAAGTGCTACCTCACTTGTGTGGGTGGGCCAAGTGACCGCGACAGGAAAGAGCTCAAAACGTATTGTGGAGGCATCAAAATGATCTATTACAGAACAACCTGTTTTTGCATGAGGGGCACCTGTGATTTTGGACCCGGGCTCGGCAGCCATCTAGGGAAACTTACCAAACTCAGACATGTCTGAAAATTATACACCAAGGGATGTCCAAGCAGGTGTGGCTTGCTTGGCTCCCTCAACGTTTCGCACCCCAAATCCCCTGCTAACCTCAAATTTAGCTAAAGAAAATCACATTTCCTCACATTTCTGTGCAGGGAAAGTTGTGGGATCACTGACGCTGAAACAAACACAAAGTTCCCTTCTCCTTCTACTCTGAAAACTGACACAGCACAAATTTCCTACCACCCAGTATTCTCTGATGTCTCCTGATAAAAATGCTACCTCATTTGTGTGGGTGGGCTAACTGTCCGCGACAACGAAGGGCTCAAAACGTGTTTATTTAACACTTTTGCTTATTGGCATTTTCAAAAATACAACAGTGCAGTACAGAATACATTCTAAGTCGGATTCCTGGGTTTACAGCTATTAGTAATGCAGCTCAGAACAAGTACCAATTCAGTTTTCTAGATCTACAATTCTATGCCCACACTCTGGAGACATCAAAATTATCTATCACAGATGGACCTGGTTTTGCAAGGGGGGGCACCTTTGTTTTTGGTCCAGGGCTCTGCGACCATCTACGGAAACCTACCAATCCCAGTCAGTTTTCAATGGAAAAATGTAATGTGTCCTAGTTTTGTTTTGGCCGTTTCCTGTCGTGGGCACTATGTCTAGCCACACAAGCGAGGTACCATTTTTATTGGGAGACTTACGGGAACACAGAAAAGTAGAACAAGTGTTATTACCAATTGTCTACCTCTGCATTTGCGCCTTCCAAATGTAAGACAGTGTGTAAGAAAGAAGTCATTTTAAGAAATTCCCTCTTATTCACATGATAGTATGTGTATCCACAAATTCAGAGATGTGCAAATACGAACTGCTCCTAAACTCCATATCTTGTGCCCATTTCGGAAATACATAGTTTTCCTTGATACCTATTTTGCACTCCTTATATTTTACCAAATGAATTGCTGTATACCCGGTACATACTGCAAACCATTGCAAGGTGCAGCCCAGTTAATGGCTCTGGGTACCTTGGATTCTTGGTGAACCTACAAACCCTATATATCCCTGCAACCAGAAGGGTCCAGTGAACATAATGGAGTATTGCTTTAAAAAATCTGGCATAGCTGGAAGAAGTTACAGATGAAAACGTGGGCAGAAATGGCAGTTTTTTAAAACTTAATTTCAATATTTGATTATTTCAACTGTTATTTTCAATAGGGAAACCTTGAAGGATCTACACAAGTGACCCCTTGCTGAATTCAGAACTGTGACTACTTTTCAGAAATATATAGCTTTCCGGGATTCACCATGGATTTCACAACCATTTCTACCAATAATAGGAAGGTGGTTGAAAGCACAAATATAGTTAAAATGGGCTATGTCCCGATAAAATGCCAAAACAGTGTTGAAAAATCAGTTTTTTGAATTAAATTTTGCCTGTTGCTGAAAGGTGGGAAGATGGTGACTCTAGCACAGCAAACCCTTCATTGATGCCATTTGAAGGGTAAAAACAGATGCTTTCTTCTGCAGCACCTTTCCCCCAAAATGTAGCTGTAATTTGGATAAATTCTAAGTCCCCTTCAGTGGAATCCACAAACCCCTGGTACCTTGAGAATCCCCAGGATGTTGGAAAAAAGGATGCAAATTTGGCGTGGATACCTTATAGGGACAAAAGGTTATGGGGGCTAAGCGCGACCTACCCCAAATAGCCAAAAAAGCCTTTGCACAGGGGGTGGGGGGGGGGGCCTAGCAGTGAAGGGGTTAAGAACTACTGATCTACAGAGATGACTCCTTACCAAATTCAATATTCCTGCTGCTTTTAGAATAGTCTACCTTTCTGGATTATCTGTATTTCTGTTTTTAAATGTTTCAGCAGAAATGTGGTATCCTGTAGAATCCAAGGCCTAAAACTAAGAACTAAGTATATCTCTCTGGATGTAGAGCACTAACCGAGTGCCAGACAGTAAAGACTGGCCTAGAACAAACCATAAGAAACATGTGCTCAAAACACTTACAAGGAGTGCAGTTGCACACTGGTTCTGGCCGGACTTTCCTAGTTCTTCCCAATGCATGGTGGAACACGTACGCAAACACATATTTTACTCACTATAGAGTGGTTGCTTGCATGATAAAATGAAGCCCAGTGCTTGGTCACCCCTAATATATGTTTCCTACTTTGTTTTCTTCAGAATGGCAGGTCTTGGTGAGGAGCTGGTCATGTCATGCTGCACGCATGTACTGTACTAGTGAGTGAATCTCCTGGTTTCCCTCTGGTCAAGGGTGCTCCTGGGCAAAAGTAATCCAAATGACTAGTATTGTTCCATGGAGTACCCACAGCACGGGGAAGCTCAAATACGCTGTTTATCCTGCAACGTCCATGCACAAAGCTGTTATATTCCATATAGGTACCCTATATAGGCACAGGTAACACCGCAACCTTTCACCTATATCCTTCCCTACATTTCATACATAACGGTTCATAGGAACTGACCATTTACCTAGATACGACACTGCATTCAGAACGCAGGTTTTTCCCTAGTTCGAAACTCATACATTATGCATGAGGCTTCTTGGAAGCACAGCAGGACTCACAGCAGGACGAACATCTCCTGTATAATATCTATGTTAAAGTTCGAGCCTGACGTCATCCTTTAGGCCGACACAGTAACACAGCAAGGTAGGACCCCTGGAGAGACCTGTGGGTATATATACATCATGTCTTGCTCAGACAGAGAGAGGAGACCTGACTACCTGGCTGACACACTGACCAGAGACGCTGAGGTTCCTGCATGCAGTCGCTCCAGCTAGCAGTGGTCTAACTTCTCTAGCGGGGTGTCCAACTTGAGACCAGGACGGGGTCCCATAGTCTCTCCTTTCTCAGGTAATGGGGTTGACTAGACCTTAGAGGGATTCTTGGCATAACGCATAACACTTACACAGATGCTAGGTACATTTAGGTACATCTAGTTAGGGAGGCATAGTAGGAGTACGCACTTTTCTTATCATGTGTTTTATGTACTTGTATATATCCATGATTACTGCAAAATGGTAGAACTGTACCATCCCTTTACTTTCGTAGTACTGCTAATTATATATCTCTGCTACTGTCTGATGGTTGTTACAGCACATCTGTTTTACACCAGAATAACAACTGTTCAATTAATTCTTATTGAAACGCCCAGACTGTTTATTCTGTGTATCTCTGGGACAAACTACGTGAGCACGAGTAACTGAGCGAAAGGTAGTATATTGTTTCCACGATCCTGGGGGATCAGGGCTGTCATGTTCTGAGGTTGCCAGGAACTATTCTCTCCCCGATAAGAGGAGATTCTAGTGGCACTGTGAGCTAGCTTATGCAAAACAGGCTAACTGATCCGGTGGTGGTGCTCGGAACCAGTCTGCCAACAATCCCACAGTTTATGTTATCCAAACGCGCAGATCCTGTATAGGATATATAGGAACTACACGACATGGCGCCGCCAACGTTGGTTGGGTACTTATTTAACAGTAGAATCTGAGTAGTTCAGTCGTGCTATTTCTCAGAGACCCCTACTCACAAAACACCAGAGACGTCTGGAGTGGGTGGGCACAAACTCCGCCACAGCTGAGTAGGCGAAAAATCCTATTTATTAGCTGTTGGTTAATCAAGCTTGAAGGACATATAGTTCCTAAATTGTGCAAAACATCTTATCATAGTTTCCTTGAAAAATTAGTTTGTGTTCTATACACAATGACTA